>JAOYRR010000268.1:0-451686 GCA_038994665.1 Podotricha telesiphe
TAACATTTTAAAAAATGTTAAAAGAATATATATATACAAAACTGAATTTAGCCCTGGCTTAAACTTTGAAATTTTACCCCGAACGAGAAAAACCATCAACGAAGTATTCGATTAGGACGAACCATTAAGGAGCAATTAGTTTCACGTTGGCCAATTCCATCTTCTAAATTGTTTGAGCGATACTATCGGTGTCGATACTCCACAGGCTATTGATATTTGAATTAATATCGCTAAATCAATCATTGGATGGCCTCCGATGTGAATTTATGATGAATGACCCGAAGTTAGTGGCCATAATGGCGCAGTGATACAGCGATTGCGGCAAGTGCGATTGGTTATGGGTGCGATCTCCGCTCGGAGGAATTATTATATTTAAATTATTTTTATTTCCGCTCTGGTGAGACCAATCGCGGCGTTAAGTTCTGCCGTTCTACACACAATTTCTCGTTTGTATGTGGTAACGCAGTGTCTTAACCAGGTCTCTCTAACTGGCCTGCTATGCGGGAAAAAGCGTGAAAACAGCGTGATCTGGAATAGTTCTGTTAAATATACATCTTCTATGTATATCTATGCTTACGATATATAAAACAGTAGAACTGTGTCTGTACATTGAAAGCTATGAACAAAGTGATACTAGGGCCCGTTGTGTGTGCTTAAAAAAATATAGTAAAGTTGCTAGAATTTATAATTGTCTGGAATATCTGATGTGGAAGTATAAAGGACAGGAAAATTACTCTCGTAACGAACACGACTACAGTTTTTGGTCCAAGTTTCAATATCAAAATGTGGTAATATAATCATAAAGTCCACGAAAACGGAGTTGTAGGCGTTGACCAGCTTGAAAACATTTTTTAGAAAACGTATGAAAATTTGAACGCATCACGATTTGACCCTGGGCTTATTGGAAACCGTCCATGTGCTCTGACCGCTAAGCCATGCGTTCTACATCCGATAACGTCGAAATTCTTATGCGCTTATTATAACTTATTTTAGTTTTTAACATCTCTGTAGATTGAATTTTTACAAATTTCTGCTACCTTACACTAGTTATTAATGTAATGTAATATTTTCTATATAGTTTTGTTTGTTTTAAAATATTGGTAAAATATTGTTATAATAATATAGCTTATATATTTTGTTTTTGTTAATTATAACGTTTTGCTAATTAATTATAGGCACTAGTATCTCTCGCTACATGAATATTAGTACAACAGTCAATGTCGAATTTACGATTGTGAATATTAAACAATTATATAAACTCATTTATAATATAAGCTACATACTTTGTCGTCAATGGTCCATCACCTTTGCAGCCAAAAATTTATTTTATTTTCTATACTAATAATTTTAACACTATCGTGAAAGTATGGTGGTGTCAAACTCTTCACGAGATATATATTTTTTTAATGTGTTAAAATAAATGTTTAAATCTGCCATTCAGTTCGGCAATGTCTCTAAGATGCACTGAAAGCGAGAGCCGGAGTGTTTTATCACTATTTTTTTATGCTTAATATCCTGTATAGTAAAGATACGTAATGCTAACGTTACTTTTGTTTATTCTTAGGAGAAATACTAATGTAAGGTACCTTCTAACAAATCCAATGGACAAAGACAAACTTGCCGATAAATTTTCAGTTACGCAAAAGTTTGCACCATTCCTTCAACGATTAAGTCATTGGAGTTTTAAAGATAATAACAATTTAGTATGAAATTTGTTAATTGTGCTATACTATGAATAGTTCAATATCTCAAAGGTTATCAGCAATTAATTAATTTATATATACCTGTAGGTATATAAAAACCTCCACCCTACCCATTAGCTGCAACTTTAGATAGTTATAGTTCTATCAAAGTTGCCAAGCCATAAGGATATCCCGTTAGCGAAACTTCTTTGGAAGTTAAAAACTAACTACGAGTATAGTACAAATGTTCCTGTGTGAGGAGTGCTTTTGACATTCGCTAAATTCAACCTCTTTGGTTCAAGTGGTATAAACCAAAACCATCGCTTCTAATTAAATATTTGTTAGATTTCTCCAATCAATATGCTAAATAAATATTCCGTGTACTTATGAATAGATTTTAGGGTCCATTTAGGGTCCTTGGTTTATTTTTGATTCAAAGAAGGTTGTTGAGACACGTTGCTTCCCTATATCGCGTATCGCTGTATTCAGTTTTGTATATGACATTTTAATATGTAAATAAATATAGAGGTCCTTGTGGCGCAGTGTAACAGTGCCTGACTGTAAACGTGATCATTGTGGGGTAGATCGTTCGATTCTTACTCGGGGCAAAGTTTATATTTTAATTATTTTCATTTCCCTGCTCTGGTAACTTAACACACAATGACTCGGTTTTGGACAGAGTGTCATGACACTAGGTTCCCTCCGCCCTACCTTGGTATGCGAAATAAAGTGTGAAGCTGAAAATAAAGATATATGGTTCGTGTCTATTCGATGAAAAATTTTCATATATAGTTATATATATATAAATTTCAATGACAAACTTTTATATGTATGTTTTAATAAATCAAATTGAATTCATTAAATAAAGTCAGGTACACGACTTTTTACCCTCACCGTACCACCAATAGTACGTGCCTCTGATAGTGGGAGCATATACTGTTTTCCAAACTCCAATACTACTTCTGCAGTGAAATTTTGAACTATGCACTTGTATACAAAAGTTAGCCGTTCTGCAACAGTCGCAGCCATTTTCCATGTTCGATAAAAGTCATTTCAGAATTTTAGGGGAAACATTTGGCACCATTTTGTCGTTTAGAAAGTATTATGTAAATGGTGAAATTAATCTTTTATTTTATTTATTATATTTGAGGACATTGTTTAAGGTTTTTATTCTTGGCGCAATAGAAGTGTCATAAATTTCATGTTAATGTCCGTGTATGTGTGTGCCTGTTTGCCTGTGGGATCGTAACTCTCAAGCGGATGAGGCGATTTCAATGCGGTTTTTTTCATTCGAAAGTCAGTTTCCTTGCGATGGTTCTTATTTAAGGCATAAATAACGTAAAAGGTTTTTTTTTATTGACGTATATTCATTTTCCGTAGAGGATTTTTAAATTTTAAATTTATGGCTTATAGTAGATAACGTAATTAATTAATTTTTCTCGCACAAGAGAGTTGTCAGTGAGGATCTAGTATCAAGACATTGTTTTTCTCTTTCCGCCAGACTTCAAGACATTGCATATTAAGTTGCTCAACGCCACATGCTTTATCATGTACTTATTTATCTTTTAAAATTCAAATATTCTTCCTTGTGTTTTGAAACTTGGGTATAAGATTCTTTTCTCTAACAACACACCTTTATTTCAAAAGAACACAAACGTTCAAAGAAACTTTGCAAAACATTTAATATATTAACATTTTCATCACATAGAGGCAGTCATGTCTGTGGCTTCCCTGACCGCACGGTGTGGTCGGTCCTTGGTAGCCTAAGCCTAATTAATCCCTCTGCATCTAGGACCTATGTAACGGAGCTTGTCATATTCTTTGATAACTACCAGCGTTCCTATTGGGAACTAGTCATCTGGCCGGGGTTTACGCATACGTCAATAAAAATATTGTAATACAAAGTTAGTATGTATTATAAATTTAAAGATTCTATATTTAAAAAGGGCAAAATTTTTTTTGTTTTAAATATACAGGGAATTAAAAATTGCATTTTTAGTCTATAATATGTGGACAGTAAAAAATATATACAAATTATTATCTACTCTGGTACTACTACAAAAACATTGTTGGGTTTGAAGTGCACTGGTAAGTTAGGAAAATATGTAAATTTATTTCATTAAAACAAAAAAATTATATATTTTTAATATACGCTTTTTTCCGCATAACAGTGTAATTCGAGAGAACTTGGTGTCAAGACTCACCGTTTTTCACTATCCACCTGAAATCGAGACATTGCGTGGTGAGTGGAGAACTTTGTCATAAGTACCAGAGCGGAGAAATGAAAATATAATCATGGACCCGTGTCGGAATCGAACCCACAATCAATCGCGTTTACAGTCATATGCTATCACACTACACAACGATGGCTTGAAATATATATAATTTTTGCATCATATGGCAAATATTTACTTTTATATTAAATTTTTGGTAAAAAGATGAAAATCCAATATATTTTTGTGTATATTAGAAGACTAAAATAAAAGCAGTCTATGGCTTTGTTTATTTTTCATACACAATTGTATTCGTATGTCCGAAATTAGTTCATTTCGTTACATTTCACAAAAGAATTCACCTTTGCCAGTGGGTTTTGCCGTTTCCGCTTTAATTATGCAAGTTCCGGTAATATGCTGGTTGTAGTATGTAATACTTTGAAATCTTGTTAGAACTGTGGCACATATTAATACTAGATTACAAAGGATTGTTACGAGTTATTTTCATTATAAATATGTTTTTGTTTGACACAGTAATACTCAACTACAAAAGGTCAATGTTGGCATTTGAAGTGACTTAAACTTGGATTAAGCGCGAATATTTACTATTATTATATTAATAATGTGGCCATCGTGCCCCAGTTAGACAGTGTGTGATTATAATTACGATTGGTTGTGGGTTCGGTTCCCACCCGGTGGAATGATCATGATTTAATTCTATTAATTTCTCCGATAAAAAAGACAAAGCGCAGCGTTGAGGTTCGCCACTTAACACGCAATGTCTTGAACACAACATTTGGGCAGGAAATGGAGAACCGAATGTCTTGGCTATACTGCTGTATGGAATAAAGCCTATAAGTCAGCTAAAGTACTTTGCTATGTGTATTCAAAAGAAGGGAAATTATTAACAACTAATATTTCTATATGGAATCTTTTTTTACTTAAATAAACTATATTAATAATAATACGGCGGTATGCTACAACGTATTTAATTGTTCGCACAAACAGAGTTTGCACTTTACTTAGGATACAAGCGAGAATACACTTTTCCTCCTATTCATGCTAACTAGATCCCCCCTCCCCCTTAAAATCAAAACAATTTATGTAATTGTAACGTCACATTCAATTAACAATGTTTTTTTCATATTTTATCAATTGACGGTCTATTAACATTAACATTTTAATTAATGAATTATACTAATAAAGAATTAAGACTACATATTATATAACTATATAAGAATACATATAATATGAAGGCTCACTTGGCTTGGCTTGGCTTGACTTCGCTGGCACATCGTATAGCAGTAAGCCTGCTGCCTGCACATGGCGGGACTGGCGTTACATTAAGAAGTTTTAAAAGAGACAAATTAATTTGACGTATAACCAAAAAAATCATAACAGAGTACAAGAAACCTATTAAAGTTAGTTGTTATATAATACTATCAAATATATCAATTTATTATACTCGTTAGTTTATTTTACTGTTCCACATGTCAATTCAAATTGAAAGCTAGTCCAAACTAAGAATGAAATTTCATTCTAATGAGGCTTTTATTAGAATGAAATATTGATTTAATTTTAAACTTGTTAATATTCTGTTTAAAGGGATACTAATTAAGTTAATTTTACGAATGTTAAAGAAACACTTCCGCCATTCAATACACAATACCTAAAAGTTGGAATGCAGCACAAAAATATACTAAAATACATTTATAATTTAAAGAATGTAAACAAACTGAAATTTTCAAAGATAATACAGTAAAAAATATATTTAGTAAACGTATCAAATTTTGAACACAACGGGATACGAACCCTCGCCTCTTGGAAACTGTCCAAACGCTCTGACCGCTAAGCCATGCGTTCTAATGCGTGTAGAAAGTTATATATTTTTCATATGTGGATAAAGGTTTATAAATGTTAATGTTAATTTACGATACTACATTTTACACTTACGTCAATATGTGAACACACCCCAAGCCGTTAGTCAAAAAGAAGAGATCAGAGGAGCTGTTCCATGAGATTTCATTCACTTCAAAATTAAACTGCTCTTCCACAACCTGAAATAATAGTATGATAAGTTATAAAAAAAATCAAACAGTTACAATATTGTTCATTTTTCATATCAAAATCTACATATTAAATAATATATGCAGCCAAAATACGCCAAATTGAACTTTACGACAAACCGTAAAACCTCAATTCGCGAAGTCCTTATACTAAAATTACTCTTTTGTTCCACAAAAATTAGACTTAAAACCCTCGAATTTCGTATAAAATACTCTCAATGATATACTCGTAGAAGAAAAAGCGGTTAGGTTGGATTTATAGCGCACGTATTATATTATGAAGCTATTAGCTGTTCCAGTCAGCTGTGCGTTATAGCCTACGGTGGGCAGGTAGCCTTGTTATTTCACGTTAATTTTTTTTCAATTTGTAAAACAATTCTGTCACTGGAATTGTAAAATATTTTGTTTTTGATTTAGGCATTATTATATCATTGGAACTGAATTTGTTTGTTTATTCATACATATTTGTAGAAACAGCTTGTAATTGGTCTAATTTATATTCGTAATTTATATTCGTAATTAATATAATAGTATTTATGATAGAAACAAAGTAAAGTACTGTGATGTTACATTATTGGATCATCAGTATCACATAAATTTAATTAAAAATGTATAGTTTGTGAGAAATCGCCATTGACTTGTAGTTTAGGCTTTTTTTAGCATAATGTAGATGAGGCCATTATGGTGGTGTGTGACAGGTTCTAACTGTAAATATGTTAGTTGAGGGTTCAACAGCACTATGGAAAGTGTTTATAAATAATTCATTGTTAAGCGGAAAGCGTAGATTGGAGTGTCTTAGTACTCTCTGGTAACTCTGGGTTTGTTAGGTTCTCTCTTTCAAAAATTACAAAAAAATTGAGTTTGTTCTGGCGGCAGAGGCATTCTAAAATCCTTATCCTAGCAAACTATGCGAAATGTGTATTTCACAATTTATGTGAAACGGCAAAATAGATAACTAAACTATAACTAGAGGCCAACAAAACCAAGCTGTAAAAGCGTATAAGAATTTTGACGTAGCCGGATGTAGAACGAGTGGCTTAGCAGCGTTTGGATGGTTTCCAATAATCGCGGGTTCTAATTCCGCTACGTTAAAATTTCTTATGTTTTATACGTTTCCTAAAATTATTATATATAATGTAACTATACCATATTTTGTATTAAAGCTGCATTTATTCAACAATAATCGTATTTTAGGTATTTTATGAGTGTGAATGTATTATTTTGATATTGCTCATTACATTATTGTTGAATTTCTGTCTTACACAATACTTGTATAACTTTTTTGTAAATTTGACTTTTTTTTAAATCTGAGTCCTCACAATTTAATATATGCATAAACTTAGTATTGCCATAAATATTATTACAAAGGAAAATAACATATTTTTATTGTCCGTAACATTTATTACTATTACAGTGCGTTAGTTTAGTACATTAATATAATATAAAACTATTCTAAATATATAAAGCTTATTCGAATTGGCTGCAATATAGTCCTTTAAACGTTGAGCCCAGTTATAAATAGAAGCACGCACTCTTTTTATGGGAAAATTCTTCACTGCCAATCGTATGGATTATTTTAGGGACTCCGCATTATCATGGCGTTCAGAGCAAGCCTTACACTCTCTCAAATTGACCATAAATCATAATCTAGTGGATTCAAATTAGGACTAGATGACGGCTAGTCTTCAGCTCTGATGAAGTCCGGAACGTTCGTTTTTAACCAAGATTGGATGAATCGGCTTTATGTCCCGGCGCCGAGTCTTGCTAAAAGGACCATTCTTGGTTATTGAACATGGTGTTTTTATGGGGCTTAACTACCTTCTCAAGAATAGTATCTGGATAAAATATGGCTTGGCACTCCTTCAAAGCTAACACCCCACCAAACCATCACTGAAGTCGGATAATGCCCACATTGTACTCTCTTGACTAATTGAGAAGCTTCTTTAGAGCTTTCAGCATAAATACGGTCATTTTGTTTTGGTAAAATCTTGCGAATTTTATGCCTAAGCAAAATTAATTTGTTACGCACCGCTTAAATTGTTTTGATATTCCACCATATTCTTTTTTTAATTATCAGCCAGACTTAAGTAAATGTATTAATTAAGCTGCTGTTTTACATTGTATATTTTTATTGTAGTTTTTGAAATATTGCCAACGGGTATGAACATTCTTAGAGACAAACCAAGCATTGGATTCTAGTTGTTTATCAACTTTGGTCTAGGTACAGGAAACATTGAACTCGAAAAAAAAAACCAGCATTTACCTACCTACATTTTAGATTTTTATTCAAACTTGGTCTAAAACTTTTGGTTCATTAAAAAAAACGCAACGTCGGTCGCCCAGTTTCGCCAGCTGGCGCGATCCTAATATAGGTAGTTTTCGGTACTATAATTTGTTGCCGAAACCTTACTATGGAATACTTTTGGCTTTCTGAATATAATAAAAATGTAACTGATCGCGATTTGTACATGAAAGATATTTAAGAAAAAATATGAATGGGGACGAATGTACCCAATGAATGAATGATAGATATCAATGAAATATAAACCAAAATAAAGGTTTTATTCTTTTTCAGTTTGTCTGTTTGCCTGTGAGTTGCACGCATGCCGATCTCAGAAATAGCTAAACCGATTTAAATATAGTTTTGACTATTGTATTTTGGTAATTTAGCTTACGTTAGCATTTTGTGTTTATTATATTTGTATCTGTCCACAAATAAAAAAGTAATAACAATTTAAATTTTTAATTTAAGTGGCGTAACGTGGGCGGATGAACAAACTAAATAGCTTACACAGGCGAAGCCGCCAGCGGGGCGATTGTTGCGAAATTAATTTCTCCGTCTTGTTAATAATAACAAAAAAAATAAAATTTTAAAAATTACCTTTTTTAAGGGTCTATGTAGGGGCTGTGATAACGCTATTTCTAACTCGAAAAATTATGTACATACAATTAATTTATGAAGTGGCATTTGAACTTGTGACTATACACTACACTTAGATATTTCAGTTAGGGTTACGGGTTTTTTGGTTCGATTCCCACTCGGGAAATTATTTTATTTAAATTATATTTCTCCGCTCTGGCAAGCTCACCTTGCAATATCTCGTATTTGGGAGGAAAGTCTTGACTCTAAATTCTCTCTGCCTATCGTGCATGATCATAATATCCATACAATATAATATTGTAAAAGCGAAAGTAACTTTGTTTGTCTGTGTGTGGCGTCATCGAGACCAACCCGCTGAACAGATTATGATGAAATTTTGTATAGAAATATTTGAGGGTCTTTGGATGAGTATACTTTTTCTCCCATTTTTGTAGCTCCTCCAGGAATTCCATTGTTTTACGGCAGTGCTGCCGAAAAATACGAAACAGCTATAGTGCACGCGGGCGGAACTGCGCGCGGGTCGCAAGTTTATATATAAAAACAGATACTCAGTAAAATTAAATAAAGTACTTACTTAATTAGCCTAACAATTTAGCACTCTTTATATACTATTAGGTCATACGACAATTAATTTAAAAAATTATCGCCATAGGTATTTTTGTCACGGCATTGCGTGTTTTACGAAACAAAGAAAATTACGTCGTTTATTTTTTTATAATTACGTTAAAATTGTGTCACGTTGGAAGTGATTTTATTATCACGCTATGGAGCGTTGTTGAGCCTTGGTGTTCTAAAAAGCCATTTTCCATTTAGAAGTTCGAAGTAAATTTATTACAATGCGTAAATTAAGTTAGAGGCCGTCGTGGCGTAGTGGGACAGCGTCTGTCAACGGTGCGATAGTTGTGGGTTCGATTCCCACTCGGGCATTCTCTCGGAGAAATCAAAATATATTGAATATAATCATTCGATTATGTATGTAAGTTACATTTACCAAAATTTTATGTCAAGCACATGGTAGTGTTAGTAATATTTATATGTCGGAACTTAATAAGAAAACCCTGGACTCGTCTAACCCTGATGAACCTGATTTGCTGATGTCGGCATATCCCCTCTGGCCCCACACACGTATATAGATTGATTGGAACGCGTCAGGAATGACTCTCGGGTGTAGGCAGGACGGACAAGGCTAGGGCAAGGAGGACATGATTAGGAGGACACTTTTGTCACCACGCTATTGACACTTAAAATCGAAGGCGTCGTAGGCCCATAGCGTTTGCGGGGAGAGGAACTTCGAGGCAGTATCCGGGATCCGTGACCCAAGTGTAGGCTTAAGGGATCTCGAAACGCATCCACGCCGCCCTCAGCCGACCGAACCTCCTCGATAGCCTCGCGTAATTTCGCATAAATAAGTTATTCAATATTTATATATAATGATTTGTAGAAAATTCATAAATATAATTGAAACAAGATTATCGGGAAAAAACGAAATACGAAGTGTTATTTCAATTGAGTTATAACGAATCATAAGGCCGAAGTGGCGCAGTGGGACAGCGTCTGACTGTAAAGGCGGTTGATAGGTCCTGCCGAATCGTTGAGGATTGCTTATATTTAAATTATTTTTTGAAAAGGTATAATAAATTATTATTATTATTTATTTGAACGCATGGCTAAGCGGTTTTCTGCTAAAAGGCGCGGGTTCAAATCTTGCTGCCTTCAAACTTTTATATTCTCAATATATATGTTTTTCAAATTTCTAAGCAGGAATAGCACTTCAGAAAATATGTATGTTAAAAAATATTATTTTAAATTTCTTCGCTCTGGTACTTAACACAAAGCGTGTGTTGAGTCCACCACTTAACATGCAATGGCTCGATTTTGGGCGGACAATGGAGAACGGAGTGTCTTGACACTAGATTCTCTTATGATTATCCTGCTATGCGGGAAAAAGCGTGAGCTGAAAAAAAATTATAATTAGAAATCGCATATAATCAAATACCAGCATAAAATTATTTGTATTTATTTTATGAAATAAATATTATATTGTTTTATCCACATTTCAAGTTATATTCAGTACTCGGCTATTAAAAAATAAACATTAATTTGAATTGTACACAATATAGGCTCTTTGCAATGCAAATTAGAAATACCTGTTTATATTATAGAAATGTGCGTGGGTGAAGAAGAAAAACAACAAAACAAGTAGAATCATATATATATATATATATATATAGATATAGATATTGTAAATCTTATTATAGAATTTAACACAATAATGTATAATATAGTTGTTACTGTATAACCCCAGCTGTTAGAATGAGAAGGTAAATCCTAAAAGTATCCAAGTAATACTTAAGATTTATGTAGTTTCCTTAGTCCGAACTGTTTCTAGCTTAACCTAATCGAAATTTACCGCTTCTCAGCGTTTACAGTAATCCTCGCAAAAAATTATAATTATGGGTAACATTAAAACAAATTAGAAAATGGAGGCATTTATTACAAGATTTTACTATAGTATAGATAATCTCTAAGATGATATAGAGTCAAAGTCATGATTATTAATTACTTACAATCGACATGAAAGAAAGGCAGGCTTATATTTTAAATATAATCAAAGTAAATAAATTACAATACAATAATTTTCGCTATTAGTAAAAAGCTTTATCAATATAAATATTATGTTAAGACTAGGGGGCTATACTAATCTATAATACTAGACTCCTTGTCTGACTTGTCTTGGCTGATCACCGCACGCAACGATCGTCAGACGTCAATTTTATTTTCGACTAATTATGTACACGATATGGACATTTTTTATGTATGTAATAAAACCCAAAATAACGATTTTTTAATTTTCTTTTCTATTTGTCCGTGCGTTTGTGCACGCTCATTTCAGAAATAGCTTAAATTGTATTGTGGTACAATTTAATTTAACATTTAGTGCTTATTTTCATTTCAATCGGTTCATAAATAAAAAAGATAGAATCATGTAAATTATAATAAAAGAATTAAGTGAGAACACGGGCAGACAAAAAAAAAACAAGTTAGCTTCCGCAGTCGTGTAGTTTACGCAGGCGAAGGAGCGGGTCGCTAATATATAATTTGTAGACACATTTTAGATTTTCAAATTACCGCAATTTAACGTTCAAAAAATAATAAGAGCTTACTTAATAGACGATTTATTCGTTAAAAATACATAACTAATTGAAATATATCTATTTTTATATAATTTAACACTTAACTAAAGAGCGCTAAGTTCGTCTTCGTATTTCTTAGAAAATACCCCTTCTGGATCATATTTTTCCACGAGTTGTTTCCAGTAGTCTGTTTCGTTCTTTATTAAATGACGTATAACTCTTCGTACGCTGTCCTTTTGTCCGTCTGAGCAACTGTCACACCCTCTTTGTAAAGCTTCAGTTATATGGGCTGAAATAAACACAGTTTTATACTTTACACTGTATAAGACAAAAATGTTATTTTGACTAAAGTCAGTTGAAGATAAATCTTCTAGAAACTTACAAATTAGCCTAATTGCATTTCAAGTCTTTGTTTGCGTTTTTTTTTCGTAGTGTTGAGAAATGAAATCTTGCCTAAAAAATTGCACATGTGTCCGAATACGATGACATTATGTACAGTATTTTTTAACAAAATAAAAATTCAAGGACCAGGATAACGAAAAAGTGTTTTTTTATGTGATTTTTTTTTATTTAAAAACAAATATTGTTTCGTCTATTCTTCATTTGTTGATAATTCTTGTTTTATTACACACACTATGTTATGGTCTAAAAATTAATTATTATTGAATTTTATTAGTGTAGCGTATATTAGTCTAGTGTAGTATTAAATAATACTGTCATAATTATAGTCGTACGTACGCATAATATTCAAGAAATTGATTTTTATTAGTTACAGTAATTTTACCTGCAACTTCGTTTGCGTGGACCGTACAACGTAAAAATATACATATCTTTTAGACTTTCGGACTTTAGGGAAATTCTCTCTTAGTGCTTCACTGTACTTACTGGAACGAACGTACGACTGGAAGGCAACTGGGTAGTTGCCTTCCAGTCAACTTCAATAATTGGTTGAACACCAGTTTGGATAAACAAAGCGTGGTATTGACTTTTACAAAAAAAATACTTCCCTGTAGAATTCGTTCAAGAATCGAGTTTAAACAGGCAAAACGTTTAAAAATAGCCCTAAAATACTTTAATTATTATATTTACTATTAATAATCATCTATATGTATAGGTTAAACTACAAACCGTTAGTAACTGACGGATACTCTAGGGGAGTACTGAGAGGATTTCTTGAAATTTGCACTGGAACGCAAATAAGCAGGAATTTATATTTTATAGTCCACACAAACGGAGTTCCGGGCTATAACATGTATTGAATATAAAAAACTTACTCTTTAACTCTCTCCCTTCCGGTGTGCATCTCCCTTTGTCCAAAGTGCACTTAATATAGGCTTGAAGTAACCTCTTGTTTGCTAACACTTCGTCTATATTGACGCTGTCCAATCTGTCAGAGTTTACTTGAGCCTCAATTGTTATGAAACTCGCTACTACAATAGTCACTAATAGCAACTGCATCCTGTATAATACGATAATATAACTGTTAAACTTTTAGATTGAAAGGTATTATGATAAAACTGCTATGGTACAGTAGCCAAGGGATATATGGTGGTTACTCATTTAAACCCTGTGTTACCAATATTTAAGAGATCAAACATATTGCTTTGTTATTTAACTTATAATTTAGTGAAAAAGTTAACTTGAATGTTGATTGAATTCAAATAGCTATTATGTGTGGCTCTTACACGTAAATTCATTCAAAAATCAATAAATTCTTTTGAATTAGATGTCCCGTTGACAAGTAATACAAATGCGTTGCGTTAGCAACGCCTTTGTACCTTTTCATAAACGTGTATGTTTAAACACATGGGACTTCATATCGATGCAAACTTAAGGTTTGCCAAATTTCATACCGTTTCCTAAAAAGAGGTCCAAAGTGTAGTCTGGAGTTTAGTATTTTAACCGGATTAATCGCGTATATTATGGTATTCGAAAATACATTTTTAGAAAACACGGCCTTTTGAACACTTTGCAGTAGTCCGGCTACCTGTGAATATTATTGTAGCTGATATATTTTATTTACATACGCCCATATAAGTATGTACGAGATAGACATATTTAGAAAACGTATAAAAATTTGAACGCAGCGGGATTTGAACCCGCGCCTCTTGAAAACCGTTCAAGCGCTCTGACCGCTAAGCCATGCGTTCTACCTTCAGCTAAGTTGAAATTCTTATACGCTTATCACAAGTTATATTCGTTGTTAGCATCTCTGTTAAGAGAGATTTTTACAAATTTCTGCTACCCAAAAATTATTTATAAGAGATCTCTCTTGCCAAACGATTGTTCGTAGCTATGCTACTTATTAAATATATATTTTTAACATTTTGTTAAAGTATTATTATACGTTTAAATATTTTTTTAGTGTTATTTACGTACGTTTTCTAAATATATTATTTTCAATTTCCTTAGTGTGCGAATAACACTTTAAAACAATGTTAAAAAGTATGTACGAGATACTTTAATTATTTTGGTAACGACTATAGCCGCAGTGCGTCACTTTGTATATCTCACTTGTGAGTTGCTGTTGTGTAGGTGAATTTTTCATTTAAATTAAATAGATATAGGTTCTGAAGTTCAAATTGAGTGAATCATGAATTTGGAATCAGTCAATTAAATGAATTTCATGTGTGAAAAACTGAATTTGAATTACATAAATATTAATTCGATGTGCCAAAGAATTAATTTCAAGTTTAAAGCCCATATTACACAGTTTAAAGATATGATTATGAAATAGATATATATTTATTATTATTTCATTTTGTTTCAGGTAAGCCTTACTGCAAATATTATAAGGAAAACTTTAAAAGTCATTGGTAATGTATAGAAATAGAAATATACTAGGAATTAGTCGAAATTAAAAATTGCTTCTATTTGTAGTCTAAAGTAGCAGCCGCTAATTGATAAATGTATTTTTTTTACTAAGCATATAATTTTGTTTCTATAGCTTTCTATGTCGCACGGCAAAATAGGGACATACGACCTATTGTCATAACACTGTTCTCTATGAAATTGAGACATTGATTGAGTAATGCTGGAACTCAACTCCGCGCTTAGTTGGGAAATAAATAGAATTTAAAAATAATCATTCCCACGAACGGGTATCGAACGCACAATTATCACGTTACTTTCAGAAAGACGGTACAGTCAGTAGCTGTCACTCAGAAACAGTCGTAAAATTTTTTGAAAATATTCTTTTCCTATGTGAATAACACTTTAATTAATATGAAAATTTAAAAATTATCATTCCCACGAACGGGTATCGAACGCACAATAATCACGCTACTGTCAGAAAGACGGTACAGTCAGTAGCTGCCACTCAGAAACAGTCGTAAAATTTTTTGAAAATATTCTTATCCTGTGTGAATAACTCTTTAATAAATATGAAAAAAGTTAAGCGCTGAATCGAAATGATGGCTGATTTTTTTTTATTTTAAGCTACTGATACATTATTCATTTTTCAAGCTTTTATATTGCTATGCCATACATATACCATCTAGATTGTTTATTACACAGATTTAATATGGTACTGTAAATATATTATACGAGGCCGTCCTGGCGCAGTGGGACAGCGTCTGACTGTAAACGCGATCGGTCATGAGTTCGATTCACACTCGGGGGAATTATTGTATTTAAATTATATGTTTTCATTTCTCCACTCTATTACCTACGACAAAGCGCGGTGAGTTCCATCACTCAACACGCAATGTCTTGAATTCGGGCTAAAAGTTGAGAACGAAGTGTCCTGACACTAGATTCTCTCTGACTATAAACCCCGCTGTGCAGTAAAATTTCCATTCTCCGCTTTTAATTCTATTCTCCGCTCTTGTAAGACAAATCGCCACTCTACACGCATGCCTCGATTTCGGAAGGAAAGCGGACAACGGAGTAGAGTATGCGGGTAGAACTGTGAAGTTGTTAAAAAAAAATCTGTATTATATAAACTAGCTTAACTCACGTTATAACATGAACAAAATCCTTTAGTATTATTAAGCACGAAGAGCACTGTTCTTAGATGTTTTCTGACTGAGTGTTTTCTTAGTTAGATTCGTTTTATATTTGTATAGATTTATTCAAATACTTGCATTTAATTGTAAAATGCACGCGACATATTTGAGAGTAATTGTCTGATGTAACAAGGTCGGGTGTTACACTACATTTCTTTTTTATGATAATTATTAAATTATTAAGTATTACAGCTACAAAAGTCTATCGTTAAACTAACATTGAAATTGACTCGATGTCACCATCAAGGTATTGTCACTAAAAGTCATAATGAACATATGATGAACAGATATTTATTGCACATAAAAAAATAAAAACAATACAATTCACAGAAATTAAGTGAACAACGGTTGACTTATCTCTAAAAGAATGTATTATTTTAAGAAGAAAGAATTATTTTATAAATACGTATTTTACACTAGCAGTTGCCCGCAACGTCGTTTGCGTGGACCTGATAGCCCTTCTTACCAAAGTGCCTATCACGCTGAACAACTGTAATCAAGGCACAATTTCCTTATTTGTTATATATATATATATATATATATATATATGTTTACATTATTAGAAAACGTATAAAAATTAAAACGCAACCCGCGCCTCTAGGAAACTGTCCGAGCGCTCTGACCGCTAAGCCAAGCCGTGCGTTCTAGTACATCCGGCTACGTCGAAATTCTTATACGCTTATTACAGTTTATATTTTATGTTTTTTTTTCTTCTTCAATTTCCTAAGTTTGTGAACAAGACTTTAAAAATGTTACAGTAGTATAATCTGTTATGGATCAACATCAAGTGTTCCCCTCTTCAATTATAGCCTAAGTCTTACCTTAGCTTAAAACCTATATTAATATATAAAGCTATAATATACAACTAATATTAAAGTAAAGAGACATATTTAGAAAACGTATAAACGCAGCGGGGTTTGAACCTGAGAGCTTAGCGGTCAGAGCGCTTTAACGGTTTTCAAGTGGTGCGGGTTCAAATCCTGCTGTGTTAAATTTTTTATACGTTTTCTAAATATGTCTTTTACAATTTCCTAAGTGTGCGAATAACACTTTAAAAAATGTTATAAATATATTTCAGTAATTTTTTTTTTATTATTTCATACAATTTTCGTAGTCCGTCAAGTTTCCGTATACAAAATGTTTTTGTTTAATTTAAATTAACTGTCAGACGCCGTTTCACTTCGCCATTATTTTACATATTTTAAACAACATAAATAATTCTCGTTCATTGTAAAAGCAATATTTCTATACGATTTGCAATCCAGGTCAGTCAGAAGGATTAGAATAGATCCTCGGGGGCTTCGTACAAATAAATTCTCGAGAAAACTCTTGATAAAACATCCCATAGCGGCAAGTATCTATAGCCTATGGGTTATTTACATGGATTCACGGAAAAACTAATGGTGGTTGTATACTTTTTCAGTTCATTTTGAGGATTTAGGAAATATATGAAATGTGTGAGGAAAAGTTTTTCTATTAATATTTTTATATACAAGTAATAAATGTTTTCTTTTTATCCTTACGTATAAAATAAAATGTTATATTGCACTTTTCAGCCTCTTGATGATGAAAAAATTTGCACACGTTTCGGTGAATTTACAAACCATATTATCCATACTAATAGTATAAATTCGAAAGTAACCCTGTCTGTTTGTCTATGACGTCATCATGACTGAACCGATTGTGATGAAATTTTATAAAGAGACACTTGAGAATTTTAGGATTTAGGCTACAGTTTTTCCAGGAATTTCATTTTTTTACGAAAAGGCCGCCGTAATTACGAAACAGCTATAGTTTACGCGAGTGAAGCCGAAAGCGAGTCGTTAGTATTTATATAACCTCCTTGCTATGATGACCAGGGTAACAAAAAATATAATTATAAAGTGTGTGACTTTCAATTTTTAAAAAAAATGTCACAAACTTTATTAGACAAAGCCTCAAGACATGCAGCTGTATTTAACAAAACTTGGTGGAGAGGTTATTGGAATGGAACAAACAAACATTACGAGCATCAGAAGTCTAACTGCGAACAAACTTCTTTTCTTTACTTGCTGAATTTCAGATTTAACAGCTCTACGGAGCTATTACTTTTTATTGAATAAAAAAATAATGAATATTAGTTAATGATTATTATACCCATTTAGTAGAGAAATAATTATACCCATTTAGTATTTGAAACCATCGTGGCGCAGTGGGGCAGACACTGTAAACGCAATTGGTTGTGGGTTTAGTTCCCAGTCGAAGATCATATTTAAATTATTTTCATTTTTTCGCTCTAGAAAAAAGCACGTGCATTGAGTTTTATGTAGAGTGGCGAAATGAGTGTTGGTCATTAGCTTATCCTTGCCTACTCCATAAAGCGTAAAGCTGGTCAATAAAATACAGTTTTGATTAACTAATATTTGTTTTTTAAAACTAAAACAATCTAGGCCGCTTTAAATTATATTTTTATATATATATTACAAAGTTAACTGCTGTGAGTTTACTCAACATTTTTAGTAGAGCACGAAATCGTTGTAAAAAATATAGGTCTTTATTAAATTTTTATACAAAAACTTTGCTGAGTGTAGATAATTAAAATTTAAAACCATAAACAGAAAGTTTATTTTTGCATAGAGCAGAGTTGAGCATTATTAATACTTTTATTATTAAGAAAACTAAATATATTGTTGGCAAGCTAGTTAAGTTAGCGAGTAAGTTAGAACTTAAGGTGTTCATGTAATCACCTCATTTATATATATAACCTTCAGGATATTACATAAAATATTTGTAACATTGTAACAGTCGTATAAGAGCCTCAGTGTGGCGCAATATGAAAGTATTGCTGAATTCGCTGAAGCGCTTGGACTGGCTCCAAAAGGTGCAATCGAATCCTGATACGATAAATTTTTTTACACAAAATTCAATTATTTTTATAATTTATATATATAGGTAGAATAGTAAAAAGTCAGGTCACTTTTAAATAGTATAAAGTAATCACAAAAAAAAAAACTGGTAACTCATTATTTTCAATTCATGTGATAAGTCTATTATAATCTAATATAATTTAATTTTGCAGTTTTCTATTCAAACATAAAAAAAATCGAAATTTTATCAAAAAAAAATGGAACTTACGACCATCACGTGCTTTTATTGAATCCACGGTGTGCCAAATACTCGTCCACTGTCATCAATCCCTTCGTACACGCCCTACAGGGGGTCGTCATGCTGTGTACCTAATAATACTATTTCAACCCCGTTCGGGGACCTTACGTGAACTTAGTGACCAGTTAGTAATAACTACCTATTATAACAGACTAAGGATCAAGGACACCGTGCAGTTCAGAGCCCTGGTCATAAACCCTTGTGTAGAAACCGATTTTACAAAGAACATTACAAATTTATTTGGTTCTCTACCATATAATTCCATATTCATAACAAAACAACGTTTGCAATTAGATTCTGTTATTTATAGACATTTATAAGTATTTACATGTATATATTTATATAGGATTGAGTCCATAGAACACTAGTGTTATCCTCGTATATGAAAAGAGAGTCCTTTGTTTGCGGATTTATACGGAATACGCTCTCAGAGGCCGACTGTTGATATTATTCTTTAAAAAATGTTCAATTGAAAATGTTTCTTTGTTTGCAATAGATAATGAGGTATTCTTGCTAGTTTTGTATTACTTTCGTGTGGATATATGTAGTGCGAATATAGAATAAAATAATGTTAAATCTCCATTTTCATTTTAAACTCTATTCACAATTTTGGACCACAATCTTACTACCCGTACAGAAATTTTAAAGATCTCTCTACAGAGATGCTGGCATCGGAAACAAGTTGTAATAAGCGTATAAGAGTTTTGTCGTAGCCGGATGTAGATCGCATGGCTTAGCGGTCAGAGCGCTTAGATGGTTTCAAATTTTTATACGTTTTGTAAAAATATGTTTTTTAATTTCCTAAGTGTGTATTGACACTTTATCAATGTTAAAATATTTTTTATTTTGATTATTGTAATGAGTTGTTAATGAGTAAGTATGTTGAGAGAACTTATAGTTAGGGCACTCTATTTTAACTCTAAAATGAGTAAAGATTTTAAAATTAGTAGAGACTCTAAAATGTGTAAAAACTTAAAAATGAGTAAAATCTCTAAAATGAGTAAAGACTCTAAAATGAGTAAAGACTAAAATGAGTAAAAACTCTAAAATGAGTAAAAGCTCTAAAATTAGTAAATACTCTAAAATTAGTACTGCATATCATTTCAAAGGCTTGGCAGAGCTGGATTAATACTCTTTGAGTTTTAATGTAATGTAAATCGCGATAACAGTCAGAGGCTGTGCCACTGCGCCACAATTAATTTCCCTTATAAATAATTGCGATCTATAGAAACTTATAATTAGCCTGGGTAATATTAACGAATGAGTCCTTCTTCTTAGAGCAAGCGGAACTTAGCTCCTGTGGGACGAGTGCGGTAGAGTGCAACTTGATTAAGTTTTTTATTTTAACATATACTAAAACGTTATTAATGGTGACGCAGTTAGCTATGCGATGGACAACCCACGGATGGGTTCGATTCTCATTTGGGGGAACCGTTGTATATACATTATTTAATTTCTCCACTCTGGTGATGAGATTAAGATGAGTTGAGTTCCGCCACTAAATACCTAAAGTCTCGAATTCAGGCGAAAAGTGGAGAACGGTGTTTCTTGGTACTAGGTTCTCTCTGACTACCCTGCTATGCGGGAAAACGCGTAAAGCTGACTAATTACGGGTGTAATATTAGCGCTATATTTACACAATTTATACTGAAACTAATTGCAGCTCACAACTACTTAGTTTGTATCGATCCTATGATCCATGTCATGCCATAATTTAATTTCTACGATTCTAAGTTACCAATGTAAAATCTAAAGTTAGCATTTCCACCTTCCTTTAGGAATTTCATAAATTTACTCTTAACAATCTACAAGGAATTTACTTGCCACGTTTTAGCTTTCAACAGCTGCCAGTTTGGACTGTACGTTGACTGTTAATTATTTATTTTAATTATTAATCTGTGAGTAAGAGAAGAGCTTTACATATAGAGCTATATTTATAGTTTGATTGATTAAGAGCTTACATACAAAACTCTTTCAAAATTTACATTAGGGCTGTTATTTGATTTAAAGCTGTAACCATTGTGAACAGTAATGTAATTGATTATATATTTACTGCGCACTTTATAATAAATTCACACGAGCTCGTCTAATTATATTTTGTTATCATTTGTTATTGTTGGAACTAGTGAAATTATATTGGAACCACAATTATATTTATACAAAGGAACTAAAGGCAGCGCGAGAACATTATTTAAAAAAAAAACTTACTATATATTCTAGTATTTATGTCATATACTGTATCCCATTGAGTCCCATTGATCCGTAAAACATACGTTACCCCAGTTACCAGCGTGTACTGCACTTTGTTTGTGCACTTTACACAAACGCTTGACTTTCTATAAAGGAGTTAAAACCATTTTTTTATTTATTATTTACAGATGTTACCATTTTTTATGGGCTTACCTTTTTACTGCATAGCAAGGTTGGCAGAGAGAACCTTGTGTCAAAACACTCCGTTTTCCACTTTACGCAAGATTCCTAGACATTACTCGTTGAGTTGCGGAACGACTGCTCAACGCTGCGCTTTGTCTTGTCACTAGAGCGGAGAAATAAAAATAAATTATTATATTATAGTATTAATAATAAAAATAAAAAAATACTCATTTTCCTGATTTCCGGGAATTGAACCCATATATCATACCTTGATGGCAAAAGCCTATATAGTCCGTTTCTACTTTAAATATTCTTAACATTTTTATATTACCAAATTATCAAACTTTAATTAAGCAGCAGTCTCTAGTGTCAATACACTCAGTTCTCAACTTTCCGCCCGAAATTGACACATTGCTTCTTGAGTGGCGGAACTCAACGCCGCGCTTTGTATTAGGTACCAAAGCGGAGAAATGAAAATGTCTATACATATAATAAAAAAATGTAATTTTAAATATACTCATTACTCCGGCTTCGAATCTAACCCACAACTAATCGGGTCACTCACATCGCCCGCTGTCCCACTGCGTCACAATGGCCTCATGAAATTCCAACATATATTTATGTTAGATATATTTTAATTTGTTTTTTTTTTCATAATATTACAAATGATTTTCTGTAATTAAAAACGTTCAGTTGTAACCCACTAGATTGTTTCGACCTTTATCATACTTATTGTGTAATACAATTTGAATCTTCTCGAACAAACGTGAATTAACTTTCGTAATTAGAACATCTACTTAAACTTAGGATGTGTTAAGCTTAATTAACTTACAAAGACGTACTCTTTGGTTAACTTTATAACTTTATTAAAATAACTTTAGATTATCTGTGTTATCTATATCTATACATATAATAAAAATGTAACTGATCGCTGTCTGTATATAGAAGATATACGATAAAAAATATTATTGAGGGCATTTATCAATGTAATAGAACACAAAACAATAGTTTTTAATTAATTTATCTGTTTGTCTGCTTATCTGTTTGTTTGGGCACGCTAATCTCTAAAACGGCTTAAGCGTTTTAAATGCAATTTTGACTATTGTATTTTGAAAAAACTTCCCTTAACATTTAATGTTTATTATATTTCAATCGGTTCACAAATAGAAAAGTTACAACAATTTAAATTATAAATTTAAGTAAAGTATGTGATTTAAGTGGCGTAATTCGGGTGGGTGGACAAACTAATTAGTTTAGTAGTGTACGTGTACATTACGCAGGCGAAGCCGCGAGCGAGTCGCTAGTCAATTACATGTTTTGAAATGAAATTATTTTCAACCGGATTAATCGCGTATAATATTGGTATTCGAAAAAATATTTTAGAACCTGTCGTTTCGAACACTTTACAGTAGTCCGTGGTCGCAGGTAGACTCATTATATATTTGCTGAAAAACAAATATAAAGGCTTTTTCCCGCAATGCTTTGTCCGGGTAGTCCGAGAAAACTGATGTCAACACACCAGTTTTTTCAATGGGGATTACACCAACAACCGACCGCGTTTAAAGTCAGACGATGTGATTTTTAATGGTTTTATATTAATATAAAATATAAATCTACAATTATTATTGTGTAAAGTTACAAAATAGAAATGCATTAAATTAAACAACTTTCACTAATACTTGTTACGTCTAATTTACAATTTTCCAATATAATTTCCTTAAGCTACATTGCAAAGCGGACGTATCAATTAATAAAGCATCTAATCGTTGTAAGGAAATCTCGTTTTGTAAATAGAAAATGCAATTAGCTGAATAATATGGCGATTCTGAATCCGATATGCATTCTAAAGTTTCAAAGTAAAAAATAATAAGAATCTTGCAAAGAAAGATCGCATTGATTGAATAAAGAGATGTTTAATTTACATCTATTCACCGTGACTACTGCATTGTATTCAACGGCCGTAATTACTGAGTCCTAATTATAACAAGCCGATCTCAATTCTCGATACATTTCAATGCCGTACCGTTATTTTTATATTTATATAGAATTAATAGATTTTTCATATTAATTTATATCTATATGGCTAGAAACACGCTTCACGCTTATAGCGTTTGACTATGAACGCGACTGTTCTGGGTTCGAATCACATTCTTGGGATAGATTAAGTTTTTGTTTTTGAAAGTCACACACAGTTCATCTGTGACCACGGACTACTGTAAAGTGTTCGAAACGTCAGGTGTATTTTCAAATACCGAAAAATACATGTGTGTATAAGTAATGTGTTTAAAATGTTTAATAAACGCGAAGGCAAAAGATTATATTATACTTATTTACCCTCTCTAGTAAGACATCGCGCGGCGTTGTGTTCCGCCCCTTAGTTGGCAATGGAATTAAAACGGGACGCGGAGAACATTGTTCTATATTAAATTACTTTTCTTACTCATCTTTACGGGAAAAGCTGCTTCTTATATATTTTTTATTTCATTATGGACTCAAATCCACTTGAGAGAATATTATTGTATATTTTTTTAATATTTTTTATTTGTCCAGTCTGGCAACACAGCAGTGAGCTGTACCGTATGCCACATACAGTATGCATGTAAATGGACGGACAGTGGCAAATAGTGTGGTAATTACACCGCATTATATGCATATGATTTACATATATTAATCATCTCTATTTTTTTAAGTGTTATTCGCACACTAAGGAAATTGAAAAATACATATTTAGCAAACGTATAAAAATTTGAACGCAGCGGGATTTGAAACCGCGCCTCTTGAGAAACGTTCAACTTGATCGGTTTTTTTTTATTAATCATCTCTGTCTACAACGCTATCGAGGCGCAGTGAAACAGATTCTGACTATAAACGCAGTGATTGTAGATTCTATCTCCATTTGACTCCAATCAGGTATATTGCAGCCTAGTGTAGAGCTATTATATGTACACTATGCGCTGAACTGGCAAAGTTGTTAGTTCTGTGTATCCCTTCCAAAACATACTGGAGAACGGAGTGTTTTGACACTAGGTTATCTCCCTGCTATGCTGAGAAAAGCCTGATTCTGAATATATATATATATGATGGTATACTTTGTATAATGTTATTACTTAATAAAGCAATTTAAAAAAAAATTGTCTAACTCTTTACAGGAATGGAATTATTATAGTAACATTTTATTTCACGAAATTAAAACGAAATGTAGTATGAAAATGAACATACTGACGATGAATATATTTCATAACAAAAAAACTTCAAACATCTACTAGTGAGGATCGAACCAACAACCAATCGCGTTTACAGACAGACGGTGTGCCACTGCACTACGACACTTATTAAATATAGTATATATATATTAATATGACTAAAACCACGAAAGTACTTAAGAAGTAAGTAATGAGAAGTTTGGTATTTCCAATATTTCTCTGTGGCTCTGAGACATGAACGGTTTGTCACAAAGACAGACGCAAAATCGATGCACTAAAAAATGTGATGCTGGCGGCGATTGCTGCTGATTGATATGATATGAACAGCGCTCCGAACCAATATCTCGATCTTGCAGGAACTTAAAATCAAAGAGTCAAACCCTTAAATATTTTGGGCACATCGCTAGAAATGAACACTCCATGGAGCGACTGGTTATTCAGGGACAAGTAGAAGGCAAGCGGTCACGCGGTCGATCGCCTATGTTTCGGACGGACCTGATAAAATCTGTAACACAACCTTGAATAGTCCAAAACACCCGAGACGCTAAAGACCGCAGCAGGTGAAGATGCTGTATCTAGTGAAAATCATCAACAACCACGACCACTATATTAATATTAATGTAATTTATAAGAGGATCAAAGACATCACTCATGTCCTAATAACCTGAAGCAAGCAAAAAAGTTGATAAATGACTATATATATTAACACGTCGCGAGTAATTGCTGAACCCCATGGTACAGCACATGGCTATCGTGGATATTAATAACGGCTTGTTGATTAGAACCGCCTTTAGCTAAGTTATCTATACAGATAAATAAAATTGTAGTGTCTGTTTGTAACATTAAAACAATCGCTTTTAACTAAATTCATATGAATGTATACATGTTACATATACCGATATAACATTTTTTACAATTCTTACCCTGTTGTCTGGAACCTGATTTGGACGGGACTTTCACTGGCAGATAGCTGATGTAATAAGGAGAAGCTCAGGCTACTTTTATCAAAGAATTCCACACGGACAAAGTCGCGAGCACAGCTGGTATTAAATAAAAAATCACTGAGAACAGTGACGGTAGTAACCTGCCGAGTTCTTAAACTGGCTTTTTTATGATTAAATGGTCATGTATTTTTCAAAGTATATTTGAATCTAGGACCACACACTCTTGCTAGCTCTTGCTAAACCAAGGAAATTAAGTCTGTAGCACTTGAGTATTAGGGTAGTATAAGGTGCTTTAGCATTTATGGGTAACGGCCATTTTGTTTGGTCGTGTCGTTAAAGTGAAATGCCCGCATGAAAGATTTAAACTTTCACAAGTACTTGGAGCAATTAACACATTACGACCTGCTGTCACGCCACTCACCTTCCATAAAAATACTTTATATATATATATATATATATATATATATATATATATATATATATATATACATCATATATTATATATATTATTTATAGTTATCCAATTTGCGGGACTTATAGAGAGTCAGTTATTTTGATACTAAGGTTCCTTTTTTAAGAGTTTCTAGTGAGAAGCTTCGTTCAAGTGTAACTTAGCAATGTGTGTAATTTGTGTGTATTTTTAACAAAACTTTATTTCGAACACTTTATAGTGTGTGTGACTTTATTATTTTTAGAATTTTTAAATTTAAATTTCAGAATGATTTTCGTATTTTTTATTTATTAATATGAAAAATATACAACTTACGTAATCGAGCGACTAGTTATATATAGGCTATACACATCTTATATGACTTTTGACAGGAAGTCATGTATAGCCGAAAAAATTTCTTGTGTAAGTTTCACATAAAGGCTTAATGTTATGGAAATTATAGCTTTTAGTGCGATTATTATCGAGCTAAAGTTGTATTTACTTCATGGTCACTAAAAGTACATATGTATGTATATATGTATATAATATTTTAGTTACATTATTTTATTTTCTTTTTTTCGCTCTGGTGAAGCGAAGCACGGTGTTGAGTTGCGCCACTCAACACGCAATGTTTGGAATCCGGGCAGAAAGTGGAGAACAAATTGTCTAAATACTAAGTTAGTTTCGCCTAACGTGCTGTGTAGGAAAAGTGTGAAACCGGAAACAAGAATATGTCAGATTACCACTGCTCATAAAGACTTTAATTAGTGTTAAAACCATATTAAATTGGTAAATGCCGGTAATTGATATTTCATGTCACGGGCATCTAATGTTATTATAGAGTTGCTCTCCATTCAATAATAATTATTATCATAATAACACTTTATTGCACAATAATTCACATTAGCAGACAGACAGAAGAAATATACTTATACATACGTACATAAGTACTCATTCCAATGACAGGCCTTTTTCCAGAATTGTTGAAATAGTGAAAATTGTGAAAATCGACTCGCAGAGGTGCCAACAAAAAAAGATTGAATGAAACAAGTATTGAAATTTTGACGTGATAGAGTCTGAAGGTAGTTTAATTGACGATATCGCGTGGACGATATACAGCATTTAATTTTTTATACTGACAGATTTCAATGTTTGTTCTTTTAGGGAGAGCCTCTTTTTTATTTCACTTGATTCAATTTTCGAAGGAAATGTTATATATATATATATAACATTTCCTTCGAAAATTAATGAAAATGATTAATTATTGAAAATGATTAATCATTAATAATGATGAATTTGCAGAACACTAATAGACATCGATTAATTTACCAAAATCTAATATATATATAATTTATTGCATCTAAAGCGAATACCCTATAACGTGCAGAGGAATTATCTGCAACATGTATATTAATGTATGAATCCCAAGCCATTCGCATTAGTATGACAAACGAGCGTACCACGGAACTATGTAGGTCATCGGACAAGAGGTACAGATGGCTGGAAGCGTTCCAGTAATAATAATTATAAGGGAAAAATTATATGAAATTTTAAAATATAGGATGTAATCTATGTTACTTAAATGTTGGTATCGTATTTGGTGTTATTATATTAATATTATTTGAACAATGGTGACTTAAGTGATTTTCCTGTTAGTTTAGTGGCTAGTGATTCTGTAACTAACCGGACGTTGTGGGTTCGATTCCGGCTCGTTAAGGCTATGTATTAACTACACGTACAATATGTGATATTATGTCATTTGGAAAAAAAGAATGCCCTCTGAGTTTCTTGCGTCAACTGTCCTCAGGTCTGAAGCAAATCAACTTTAGTGAACCGGTGGTAAATTGTTTGACATTCAAAATTTTTTATTTATTAAACTTTGATATATATGTCAATAAAAATTTAAGTGTCGTCACTAAAGGATATTTAATTATATATTTTAATTTATAACTATAAATTTAGGGCCTTTAACACTTTTCTTATTTGCTATAAATATTACCTTATACATGGTGTTCTGTTATTCAAGAATACACATGAACCGTATTTCCTCATTATAATAGTGTCATTTTTAATGGATCATTTGTCATAAGCAGAGTCGGTATTATTTGTCATAGATTTTGTCAAATATACGCGTAATTTTTTTATAACCAATAAAATATGGATATCTAAATTGTATAATACATATATTTTTGCTATCTGTTACATAAGTTTCGTTATTTCTTTTCTTTATTCGTATATTCGCAGAATAAAATAGAATATTTATAATATAGTTTTTCCATATATTTGATGACTTTCAATTTATGTATTTCATGAATTTCAATTGATGTATTTGTTGAATTGCGCAATATCTTATTATGGACGGAAAGTAAAAAGAAACTTACAAAAAAGACGTTTACCTTTTCACAGCAGCTTACCATATTCCAAGATTATTCAACAAATTACCCTTAAATCTATGTGCTTAATGACATCTCAAAATATAATAAAAAAAACCAAAGTTAAAATTCTATTCTTATATGCATGTTAATGTAAAAGGCAATTGTAACATCGGCACAAACCATTTCAGTTGTTATATTGTAATATGATCACAATAAAAAAAAAAAAAAGAATATGAAAAAGTAATTATTTTCTGTAATATTAATATTATATAAAATACATAATATTTCTTAATAGTCAATATCAATGATGTTATCTAAAAGGAAACTTATATAGGTTAAATTATATAAAGCGCGAACAGGTGGGATACGCTGCAGTATACAATGGTCCCTGCTGTTTTGGGTATTACATACTCGCCGTTAGTCACATTTAATAAGCTTTGACACGAGGCCGTCGTGGCGCAGTGGGACAGCTTCTGGCTGTCGCTATTGGTTGTGGTTTCGATTTTCACTTGGGGTAATGATTGTATAAAAAAAAATTTTTTTCTCTCTCGCTTTGGTAAGACAAATGTTGTGGTCTGTAAGTTCATATACAAACTTCACCATGAACGAAATACGTTTCTTTCTAACGCAATGTGTATGTCTCCTTTTATAAAAATGGTTTAAACTATTCATTTATGTGAAAAACTAAAAAGTGCCTTTAAATATGTCAAGTTGCCCTGCTATGCTGGGAAAAGCTTGAAGCAGTTTTATTTTGGACATATAAACGAATTTAGATCGACATTTATAATTTATAGGAATTCATTCATGTTTTTATTAAATATTAGACTATTGTGTCTTATTAAAGATAACTCTAAGATCATCTTATTACAATAAATAATATCTTAATCTTATCTAACTTTTGGAAAAGGTGTAATTTTAGATTTATAGTTTTTTTTGTCATTTTCTCTGAGTGCTCCCAAACACATAACGTACGTGAATAGCAAATTTCAACTCATTTGATCCAAATGTTTTGGAGAAAACTCGACGTATATAGAGTTGCTTTTATTGTTTTTTCATGTGAAATATTAAAATAAAAAATAAAATATACTTTTCTGTATCGCTTTATTTTTATCATGAGAAAAAAAGTAAAGAGAGAGTAGTGTTAAGGTACTCCGTTCTCCATTTTCAACAAATGTGGAGGCACTGTGTGCTCGATGGCAGAATCTAGTAGATATACAAGTATAAATGGACATACACTATTATTGCCTTCGTTGGAAAAATATACTTCAAGGAAACCATACATTTATCGTATGAAATATTATTCAAATTAAATGAGACTAAACACTTGAATACAAATTCACTCGTAATATATACTTTTATAAAAGTTTAAACAGTCAGTGAAAGAATTTTTAATACCGGTCCAGTTGGAATTCTACTTTGAGTTTCAGAATGGAAAATAAGATAATGATGACAAGCTCTAGGTATATGCGCTTATGTTTATGTATCGTTTTTAAAAGCTAAAATATTTTAATATTTTTGTTTTAAAAAAATAAAGTGTTATAAGCCCAAAAGCATTTTTGCTATTGTAAGTCTGCTAAAAAAATATTGTTTTTACACTACATGCTATATATATTTCTTTATTTTCAAATATATATTTTTGATATATATACATAGTACATGTACTCGGAAGATATATGAAATTATTATTGAGGTCATTTATCAATATATATATATATATATTTTTTCTGTAAAAATATAAAGTAAATTAAATACCACTGTTTTGGGTTCTATTGTATTGATAAATGCCTAATCATAATTTCATATTTTTTCCATATACAGACAGCATTCAGTTACATTATATGTATATATAGATATAGATTACAACAATGCTACTAAATCGTCCCAGCAGATGGTCTGATGAACTTAAAAATTCAGATTTACAAATACTTCATGGTTGCTAGCTAACACTGCGACTGACAGGAGCCATTGGAGAGATTTCCTCCGTTCCAGACTCACGTCCCAATTTGACCCCTATCTTCAGATATGAAGGACCGACCACAGAGAGAAACAAACAAAGTGTGTCAAAAGTTTTCGCTGCTGAATTTCAGCCCGTAATGTTCGCGTGCGTTAGGCGTTTGTTATATTCTTAGTACTTACTTTACATGCGAAACGAAGAAGTCTTAAAATTTAATTATTCCACTGCAGTAAATATGCTCGAGTAATTTAAAGTACCTATTTAAAGTTTTAGTTATATATGGGTAGCGACACGCTCGCGGCGTCGCCCTTGTGAACTATAGCTGTTTCGTATTTTCGACGGAATTTCCGTAAATTTCTTGGAGAAATATCAAAAAAAAATAGTTAAAAAAGGAGATAATGTAGCCTATGTTCGTCCCAAGGCCCTCTAGTATCTCTTTATCATTTTCATCACAATCGGTACAGCGGTTTAGCTGTGATGACGTCATAGGCAGCCAGAGTTACTTTCCTATTCATAATATGCAGTATCATGGATTACTATATATATGGATTACGATATATACACATTCATATTTTTTTTTATAAATGCTAGTAATTGTTAAGTTTAACTATTTATAAATTGATTTCATATGTGTATTTAAAAATTATGAGCTTTAATGTTTTATAACAGTGGACGGGTTCGAATCCCGCTGCGTTCAAATTTTTATGCGCATTATAAATATATTTTTTTCAATTTTCTTATGTGTGTGATTAACACTTTAAAATGTTAAAAATGATAAGTTTTTACTGAATGCTGTTAGCTGTCAAGCATAAGTGTTTGATCTGTCATCCTTGCGGCGCTACCGAGAACATAAAGAATTTGTATTGTATATAATTTTTATACTTTGGTATGACCATTTACTACCGCTTAACTTTTGGTACTAGTGATTAGTTGAAATATGAAATATATGTATTTGGAGTGAAATCTAAATGTACAACTCGTATTTACATTCAGTGTAATGACATGACTTTATTTGACTACAGGTGTCAATTTTATAGATATCACATTATATAAACGTGTAAAGTTTAACCAAATTTTTTTCCTTTGATCCTCTAGAAAACCGTAGTATCGGTCTATATAGAAAACATAAATAATTACATTTTGTGATACCTTTTGAACCGTCTAACATGCACTAAAGCGTAAAAGGGTCCGAGCATCAACGATATATGCTATGCATATAATCTAATTGACTGTGAATGCTATATATGTGTGAGTAGAAAGCGACGAAGCTGAAAATTGGATCACAAGATTCTAACGATAGGATCTGCTTTTGTTTCTTATTATTAATATCAATTCTCTGTTTTTAATTAATAAAAATTAATCGTGACCATTGGCTATTGGGACCATCGTGACCATTGGCTATTGGGGCCATCGTGACCATTGGCTGTTGAGACCATTGCAACCATTGTCTATTGAGACCATCGTGGCGCAGTGGAAATCAGTCTGGCTGTAAATAGTTTTTTTTTTTAATTCAATAGTCATTACAAAGCGCGGGGTTGAGTTCCGCTGCTTACAGTATCACTAATTCGGGCGGAAAGCCTAATGCGATTGACACTACCTGCCCTGCTATGACGGATAAAATGGAAAGTGTAAGCATCCTGATGTAAACGGAAACCTAATTTGTTTATTGGCTTATATACAATTGTTATTATATATACTCTAATATCCGTTGAGGGAGAAAGGAACACCTTTATCATCGAAAATAGAAGCTGTTGCATAGTTCTTTTTTTACGTCAGTGGTGAGTAAAAAAACTAAGTTTTTTTTTTATTTTACACTTTTTTCTGTAAATTGAGTGATAAGTTACTTTTGTTATTCAGAATCACACCAGAATATAAAATGAAAATGAAATATCAAATTACTAACCAAAAATATGATTTTAATGTAACATAATAACTGTATAGGTACAAAACGCGTCCTAAATTGAATTTGCTCTACGGGGATTTGCTCGGACTTCAGTTGTTTACCGAGGTTGTCGATTCAGGCTGTGGCGACTTGTTTGTTCTTGCCGCGTTGGTTCGTAGGTGCAGTAAAAGGTAGACGGTATGTTATATTGAGATACAATCTAACTACAAGCTGAAAATAGCGTTACTGTCTAGTAAAGAGAGCCTTCTATTTTTCCAGTAATTTGAAGAAGAATATTTTTTAGTTCAGTCTTTTTTGAGAGTGAGACACTGTGAAGGCGAGATTTGATATGCAACTGTTGAGTTTCTCGCCGGCTCTTTTCAGCAGAACTGCCTACCGAGTGGTACCGGTGGTGGTACCAGTGGTATCTTTATGTTAATTGCTTTATGACAATTCGAAAGTGCTTTTCAAAATTATATTTGAATAAAGAATATTGTGAATTTGAATTAGAGAGTTCGAGCAATCTCTTTCTGCAATGCGATGGGCCCCTAAACGATGAACTCGGAGAATGTTAGGAAGTTTCTTCTCATAGCATGTTGTTCATGTTATTAGATATGATAGAGGTTTTTGGTGTAAGCTATGTTATAAGAATACAAGTCTTAGTTTGGCAGCTTTAGCCACGTGTAGTATGAAGTCGAAAAATGAATTCTCTAAGGCGGGCCTCAGATTGCGTGTGGATTTTCCTTTATAGTTTCGTAGAAATTTCGCTGTGAACTTTGCTCTGTCCGATTAAGGCTAGACCAAAAGCCTTTATCGGCAAAGGGTGTAATAATGCTCTCGACATATATTTAAAAAAGCGTTTTTACTGGAAACTGAATGTTTCAACGTTATTTTTACCCCTTATTTTTTATTAGGCTTTACTTGTTTCTAATTGATTTATTAATTTTATATCGTTAATATTAATATACGATACAATTACTAACCTACTTTCAATAACAGAAACCCTGTAAATATTATTATGTGTAATACAAAATATACGAACTGAATTTACTATTGCTGTATTGAATAATTTAAAATTATAAATATAGACATTAAAGTAATATAAAAAAGGTAAGTGTTTTCGATAACCATTTTACGCATTGGCAAGTTTAACATAAATAATTAATACAAAATATTGCGTTTTTTAATATTTACATATAATATTTTGCATACAGAAGCCAATCGTAGTGCAATATTACAGCGTCTGACTGTCGCGATTGGTTGTGGGTTCGATCCCCATTCGAAGGAATAATTATATAGAAATTATTTTGATTTCTTTGCTCTGATGCAAGACAAAGCGCAAATTGGGTACCGCTACTAAACACACAATATCGGTAGTAAGTGGCGAACGGAGAGTCTCTGAACACTAAGTTACTACTGAATACTTTGCTTTGTAAGAAAAAAACATGAAGCTACAAAAAAAACTATACAAATACAAATCTAAAATAATCGAATATACTAGCCATTTACAGTATTTGTATATAGAGACGTTAGACTATAGTTTTTTTTCTTGAAGTAGTAAATACCGTTTGCCTGACAAGCGTACCTGGAAATATCGTAATGGACTCCTGTTGACATCTGGGTTATCTCCTTATAATAAAAATGTCGTAGAAAAGAAATGTACATTACCGAGAAATAAAAATCTTTTTTATTTCAATTTATATTGTTGTGGATATTTATTATTATTTTAATAAAAAATTTTATTTTCCGAGCTTAGGCACCGCTCTTCTCCCACAAATGTTAGTGTTTTTTTCTTAATATATACGCATTTAAGCGGTAAGGATATATATATATATATATATATATATATATATATGCCCATAGATTACAGTCGTAATAATTTTTAACTCCACTGTTAACTCATAAAACAAGAATTCATCAATAAAATAAATTTCAAAATCGTAAGACTGAATCGAAAGTATAAAAAAGTTAACTTGAAATTCATAAACCTGAATAATATACGAAAAAAAAATTTTGCAGACCTATATTTTTTAGAGAACATAAAAAGGAAACGGACAGAAAGATATTTAAAAAAAGGACTTATTTAATAAAATACTTGCAATATTCACCATTGTTTCCTTTGTCTTAGATTTCAAATTTGATTTAAATACCAACAGTCAAGCGTACACCAAAGGAGAGTATTCAAGCTGAAGTGAAATTTAAACTTCAAAAGCCAAAGGTGAAAGATATATCATGTCACAGCACCTCGTGTGTTTCATTACGTAGATACTTGATAATGAAGGTGCCCGCCACAGTGGAGCAGTGGGACAACGTTTAATTGTAAACGCGATTGGATGTGAGTTCCATTCCTACTTGGGGATATTATTATATTTAAAGAATTTTGATTTCTTGCTCTAGTACATTGACGGAGTAATTTAAAGTAATCTATCTGATTTGAGTTTGTAATTTGGAGGAGTTTACTTTAGCTGTTCTACACGCAATGTCTCGAATTTGGACGGAAAGTGGACAACGGAGTGTCTCGACACTAAGTTCTCTATGTCTTACCTGTCATTTGGCCTAAATAAAAGCGTAAAGCTAAAAAATATATATAGCGCCCTCTATTTAATGAAATTATTTATGCATAGTGCCGTCAATTGTGATACATGTTGTTAGAAACTTATTTTTCTTCGAAAAAACCAACAAAGTGATGGTATGGTATGGTATGGATGGTAGGTATATAATATATAAAGTTATTACCAAAAGGTTTAAACGGATGCTGATATTTGTACGAAGTGGTATGTAATATTTGAGGATCACTGTTTTATTATTGCACAGTACTGTAGGCTTCACGACTAACATTGTTATTTACTTTATATATATATACATATATAAACCTACTATATATTCCATATATATATATATATATATATATATATATATAATTTAGGTTTTAAAGAGACTAACAAATCTATGTAGAGTTGAAGTCGGGCTTTAAGTGCAGGTATTAGGTACTTAATGCATTGTTTGAAAGCGCTGCATGCATTAGATAGCGTGCTTAGTTTTATTTGTTAATATTTCTGTTCCACATAACTAAATCGGTATTAAGCTCGCGAATTTAAGCATAGAAGTTAGTTACTAATATTAACAAATCTATTAGTACCGTTTAAGCGTTTTTTATTCTTTACTATTACACCAATGCGTGGTTTTAGTCGTGTATAAATAGAATTTATTAGCTTTTTCTGTTTTTTCGCGTGACGTCTGTCCGAATCATGATATATAGTAATATAACGTATCGCTATCTGTACATGGGAAGATATATGAAAAATAATATTATTAGGGACATTTATCAATATAGTAGTATGCAAAATAAAGATTTTTATATTTCTTTACTGTTTTTCTGTTTGTGTGTTTGTGCACGCTTATCTCAGAAACGGCTCAACTGATTTAAATGCAATTTTGACTATTATTGTGGTAATTTTCTATTAACATTTAGTGTTTATTTCATTTCAATCGGTTCATGAACAAAAAAATTACAACCATTTAATTATAAATCTAAGCAAATTTATAAGTTAAAACACGGGCGGGCGAATAAACTAAATAGTTTAGTCAGTTAGTTTACGCAGGCACAGCCGCGAGAGCTAGTATATATATATTATACATATATATACAACAATGTATATATATATCTATATATATATATAAAAGAAGAGAAAGATTATGGCGTCTGCTAAATAGACCGGATCAAAGAAATCTAAGGACTCTCGCAAGTTTTTACCCGATTTTTTTTACGATCACCCTGAAATTTGGCAGATAAGTACACATTCCTATGCAGACGAAGTAGCGGGTAAGATTTAGCACTTATTATAAAACCGCAACCTATACAGTCATTCACTTAGTAACGGTAAGGCGTTTTTGATGTATGTACAAGTAATACTTTTTTACTATATAACTTTTATTGTTAATATTTTAACGTATTTTTACGAGTGAAATATCACATTTTACCACCATAATGATACTTGCCGATCGGCTACAGAATTACATTTCATGTATAACAAGTAAACCAATATGACCAATGAAACTATTGTAGCGCAGTTGAGAATTAATTGTCGATATATCATGGTCATAGGTTCCAATACTATTTGAGACATGTTTTATAAGAAGAAGAAATCCTTTTAAATTCATAATACCTATTATATAAATTTTCATATTCATAATTATGACTTTATATAAGAAACAATGCAAATTATTAAGTATATAGCTGCATTTTTCAGCTTTATGTTTTATGTATCAAGACACTTTGTTCTTCATTTACATGTAATCAAATAAATAAATGTATAGTAGATTTTCTTTAGTACGTCTGTATGAACTTAAATAAAAAAAAAATAGAGTGTTATTCACACACTTAGGAAATCGAAAAACATTTTTAGAAAATGTATTAAAATTCGAACGCAGTGGCATTCGAACCAACGCCTCTTGGAAACTTTATACGCTACGTCGAAATTCTTATACGCATGGCTTAACGGTCAGAGCGCTTGGGCGGTTTCCAAGAGGCGCGATGGCCAAATTCTGGTGCAAATCTTTGGATTGGTTAAAATCTTTGTACGTTTTCTATAAGTGTGTATCTTTATGAACTTAGTTCCAATAAGAAATCTTATTTTACCTTTGAATTATAAATATAAATGTTAAATGCATTATATTTAACTGAAACTTTGTTTGAGACTTGCGGAGTTAGGCTGGAGCTTTGGAGGCTTGGTGAACCAATTTATTCTAGCTAGATGTTCTGGCGAATAGTGAGTATAACATATAGCTTCTGGCGATGTCTAAATTAATTATTACTGTACTTTTTCGGATTGCGACAAGGCCGGACTATACACATCTAAAGACTCTCGCATGTTTCTTTGAAAGTCCTTCTTTTTTTTACTACGACCTTGAAATTTGGCAGGAAAGTACTCATTACTACGCAGACGAAGCAGCGGGTAAGACTTACAGAGCGAATTCGAGATATTGGTTGTTCAGTGGAGAGTTGTGCTTGGTCTTGTCACCAGAGCGGAGAAATGAAAATAATTTAAATGTAATCGTTCCTCCTAATGGAAATCGAACCCACGACCATAGCGTTTACAGTCAGCTTATACATAACATTTTTATTAATTTATACATTTTATACAATTTATTTATACATTTTCTAAATATATGTTTTTCTATTTCCTAAGTGTGTGAATAACACTTTAAAAACATATGTTAATAAAAATAACATCTTTATGATAAGTTTTGTACTAAACATGCAAAATACCTCAACATAAAATTAGTCAAGTTCTTAATTTCTAAATACATTTGTATGCAAACAAATGTATTTGTTTGTGAAAAAATGGTTTTAAATAAAAAAAAAACTACCTTATAAATATCGTTTTTAAATTTAGACCTATATGCTCTGAACCGTGACTTATGGGAATGCCGGTTGTAAAGTTATAAATGAGATGTATATCCTATACAGACTACAATATAATTGAGAAATGGTAAAGATTAGAAAATTGCTTAGCATTCTATGGATTCACTGTCTGGATCCAGGCACAGGGCGTTGCAGGTGGACGAGTGCGAGTGCCTGGAATTTGGCCCTAGTCCTCACTTAGTAGCTCATATGGCTTCAGAGGCTGGAAACTGGTGCTTAGTCAGCCAAGGACCTATACTACAAACAATTATTACATTTGCAAACAAACCAAAAACTCTAAATATTTCATTCTACATTCAAATGGTATACATTATCGTGAGCAAAGCAATATAAAAACGGTAGAGCCATCAGCGTCCTAAAATAACAACCCTCGGTTACCGCTTCAGTACACTTTCTCCACGCACAAAGATGACCCCTTACACGATAAATAATTGGGGCCTACTCTACCTGTAACAGGCTTTTGAAGTAAAAATGCGTTATTCAGTCTTCTTGAACAATTCTGGTTATTATGTGAATAGCTCAAGTGCAATAAAGATATTGGCTAGATTTGCCTATGTAAAATATATTATTATTCAAAGGACAAGGTTATATTTAAAAATATTTTGTTTTTAACATTTTTATTTTTAAAGTATTATTCACACACTTAGAAAATTGAAAAACATATGCTAACAACAAATATAAGTTGTAATAAGCGTAAAATAATTTTGACGTAGCTGGATGTAGAACGCATGGCTATGGCCAGAGCGCTTGAACGGTTTTCAAGAGGCGCGGGTTCAAGTCCCGCTGCGTTCAAAGTTTTAGACGTTTCCTAAATATATGTTTTTCAATATATTTTATTTTTTATAGGATATCTATACAATTGCCATATGTCTATCCTCGTGTTATTTTATATTATCGACAAATAGAATGTAGACACTCCGTTCTCTACTTTGCCACCACAATACAATACAAATACACTTTATTGCACTCTATATAACATAATTTATAAACTCAGAAATAGTTAAAATAAAAGGTACAATAAGACGGCATTATCGCTTAAAGCGATCTCTTCCAGGCAACTTTTGGATGCTGGAGTTGCATAAAGAGACGTTAGGCGGTGCATTGAATAGTGTATATATTAGATACATAACAAGTAAAATAAATAAATACATAAAAATTAACATACAAACACACATAAATATATAAACAAATATTATATACTTAATTATGTAGATACTTTAATTTGACACCACTTAACAAATAAATGCATACAAAATTTTGTTCCGCTTTTTTTGTGGATAGAAGGCGCTGAATAGCGTATTTTTTTATGTAACAGTAATTGTACAATTTTGTGCCTTAATCCATGCAGTAGTGGTATATTAAAGTTCATATTTAAAGGCGGCTTCAGCAGCTTCTTGCTTTTTCCCGCGTGGCAATGTAGCCAGTAGTCAGTCGATTACCTAGTGTCACGACACTCCGTTATACACTTTCTGGCTGAAATCTAATTATGTTTAGTGGCAATTTTCTGGTTTCTCCATAAAGGAATAATTTACACCATATTTAAAATAATTGCGCATACGGGACACACACGTTACGTTGAACGGAACCGTCTTTCGTTCATGGTAAAGTTTTGTGTATGAAAATTACAGTTGTGGATTGAAAGATTGATATTTATTGAGAAATGTGACTTCAAGCAGACATAAGATTTAAACAGGTAAAGAATAAAGAGCGAATGCTTATTTAGTGTATGTCGTTTTGGTGTACGTCGCTTTTATAATTTTATTACATTACATTGGGCAAAATATGTAGCGAATACTACGTTCAAAAACATTCATTGTTTAATTAAACATTGCAGGTTCATCCCAACGTACGAGCTCTGTGAAGCACTTGCAAATGATAACTGCTTATTTTTTATTTCAATTTTTTTTTTCAAGATATAATATATGGTGATTAAAGTTGCTGGACAGGAGTAATCAAAATTAAATTATTAAATATATGTATATATTGTTTGTTAATTTATTTAAATGCTTGAGGCTATTGTGGCGGAGTGGGACAGTATCTAACTGTTGTGGGTTCGATTCCCTTTAGGAGGAATAATCGTAATTAAATTATTTTTATTACACTACAAGATAGAACGCAAGGTCTCTATTTCGGGCGGAAAGTGCAGAACAGAGTGTCACAAAATTAATGCCATAATATAAGCCAACAAACAAACAAAAAAAAACAAAAAACTGGCTTTTTACACATTTTAAATGAAACTGTTTTAACACCTGTGACAGTTGTTTGTGTTTATAGTAGGCCATCGGCAGCGACCACGGACTACTGTAAAGCGTTTGAAACGTCGGATTTTCTAAAATGTCTTTTTTTATAACAATTTAAAGAGTTAAATTAATATTTAAGGCTATCCTGGCGTAATACCAGCGTCAGACTGTTAATGAGATTGGTTGTGGGTTCTATTCCCTTTAGGGGGTATGATTGTATTTAAAATATTGCATTACCTTTGCTCTAAAACCAAAAGTCTTTGCTGAGACCAAGCGCGGTGTAGAGTTCCGCCACTTAACACCGCCTTGTTCTCTCTGACTACTCTTGCGTGACAAAGCGAGTAATTAAACAATGTATAACTCATTAAATATACATTGACAATTTTCTTCAAAAAAAATAAATAGTAATGACTATATATCTCATCTATATTTTTTTTAAAAAACAATTTTTTGCTTAATATTGCAAGAAAAGTCTGTAGTACAATCTGAAGTATAATCAGATCTTTGGTTCTTACGTTTATACATATTTTAAATGCACATACTATTAAATAGTAAAGTGTCTGAAATGTGGAATTTTCTAAAATGTATTATCGAATACCAAAATATACGCGACTAATCCGGCTAAAATTGTTATATTTGAAACATCTAAAATAATAAATAAATAGTTCAAGTCACAAGTGAAATACTTCAGTGAAAGGAGAATGTGAATGTGCTACCATACACAACATCTAAATAATTTACAACTATAGCTGAAAATCTCTGCCAACGTTAAAATATAAAATTGTTTCTTATGCAAGTTGTAATAAGGTAGTTTTTACCTTACCCCAATACGAAGACATTAAAGGTCTTAACTGTGGCAAGGCTTTGCATTTTGTATTGCAATGCAGACGCGTATTTGCTTTAGAACTCTTGTTTAAATTAACATAATTAGTCATTAATTATATCGTTAGATGAGAATATAATTATATGAAGTCTAAAGTGCCTTTTGTTTATTATAGTACCGTATAATAAACAGTAACATATACAATGTGTTGAAGGACTCGTCACTTTTTAACGCAGGCCAACCGGAAACTGTTTTTATATTTTGAATACATACTTAAACATACGTAAACTTTTCTAGTTAAATTTTGACTGTTACAGAAATTAAATTTTGACTTGTCATATTGTAGTAATATATCTGGCTGGTTTTTTTCCCCAACTTTATTACACCGTTTTGAAATGAAACTATTTTAACCGGATTAATCGCGTATAATTTTGGTATTCGAAAATACATTTTAGAACCCGACGTCTTGAACACTTTACAGTAGTCCGGAGTCACAGGTAGACTGAGGTGGCACTTGTCTGTCATTTGATACAATTATTATCTCAAAATAAAAAAGTTATAGTCGTGAAAATTATACCTAAAAATTTAAATATTCGTTTTAAGTATGTTTGATAGAAATATTTTTTTCTTATTTAATACATACATCCAGATTTACTTATACTTTTAATTTCATATTATAGATCTAAGCGATGGCAACAAGTGTTGTTTGTAAATAGACTCAAGTAAAGTCTAGTTATTAGATAAGCTCACCTATATACAACCTAGTGTAAGTCCATCGTGGCGTAGAGGAATTGCATCTGACTGTCAATGCGATTAGTTATAGCTGTAATAACCGCTGGGAAGAATTTATGTAAAAAATACATGTTTGAAAAATTTGAACACAGCAGGATTTGAACCTGCGAAGTGACTTGTAGTCTACTGGCATGGTTCGAAGCCGCATAATTAAAGAACTGTCCTCTTTTTTACCTATATAGAATAAGTTTTCATTTTTTAATTTTTAACAAGGTATTCAAGATTATGTATATAGAGTGTAAAGATTTTAAAGTTTAAAGCTTTAATAGAAAGAAACAAGCTATACTACTTCAGGGAATATATAATATTTTTATTAAATAAAATAATTTATAATAAATTTATAAAACATCATTTTATCGTTTTAAAATTAGCATTAAAATAGAGCATATACTAAATAAATACGTATATGTGCCAAAGGTAGAACCAGACTATTTCGGTTACAGAGCGCGCAGGTTTCGTTTTCGTTTTATTTGTCCCACAAAGTTAGAAAAATATTGCAGAATATTCCCTAGAGCTGTGAATTTTGATTAAACATGATTTTAGGACCGATAAATATCCCTTAAGTAATTTAACTTTGGCTGAAAAGAATGTTTTGAAGTGATTAACTTTTGTAAATAGAAATAGCAACTTGCAAATTCAATAAATTTAATTCTTAACGCATAACTACGTTTTTTGGTTCGAATCGATCTCTAAGGCCTCTTAGTAATAAAAGCTTGCTTAGATATGGAAATAATTTACGCCAGAGAAAATTTAGTGTCAAGACACTCGGTGCTTCCTCCCGAATGCGACATATCGCGTATTGAGTGAAGTGAATGAAATATAGCCATGCCACAAATATTTATGTGTTTATAATAAGGTAAAAAAAATGCTAAACTTGTTAACACTAGTAACAGTTTACATTATGTAGAGATTTTCTGTTCTCATTATTTAAATGTACAAGCTTATAAGCTTGGCTATGTACACGAAAACCAGCCCAAGAAAACCAGCTCAAGACATGTTATATTAAAATTTTAATTGTAAATTTAAATGATATCCCACTCTTCTATCCATACTTATATTATAAATGCGGAACTCTGTCTGTCTGTGACTTCATGCACTGCTGAACGGATTGTGATGATTTTTTACTTGAGGGTACTGAGATAACATAGGCCACTTTTCTCCCATTATTTAGTTTTTCTAAGAATTTAATTTTTTCATTGGCTATAGTTCACGCGGGTAAAGCCTTATTTATCGCAAAGAAAGTAATTCTCGGTATTTAAATTAAGCATGTTTTTTTTTAAAGACAAAAATAACTTTGGGATTCCATGAATTCTCTGTGCGGGTGCTGTCGGGACCATCACCAGACGAGCTCGGAGCATTTGCAACTCAGGTGTAGGCTAACAATTTTTTTGAAAATAAAAAATATTGTTTGCCTCCACAGTCTGAGCTTTCTTCGATACCCCGTGGACGCTTAAGATACGCGTTGCTATAGCAACGTATATGTCACTTTGTAAAAAGTGTATGTCTAACAAATGGTAGGATGTCTTATCATGTTATTCGTATCATATCAATAAAGGCAGAAACTGAAAAACAGAGTGTTTTTTCACTAGTTTTACTCTTACTAACCCGCTATATGGGAAAAAGCGTGCATATGAAATAAAGTTGAAATTTATTCAATTATTCATATAAAGTTTAATAATAATTTCATACTGCACCATCAGCATGATTTTTGTGAAGACATCGATATTTTTTTCCTCCACATATTAATATATAAATTCTGTAGCAATAGCTGTATACTTAATATATGTTGTAAGCACCATTACTACAGAGAATAGCATTAATAATTAGAATATTCTACCGTAGCACCAAACGCTTCGTGCGCACGTAGAGCTGCGGTCTACATGTGCTACGAAACTCGAGCCAAGTTACATTAAAATACACCATTAACAACTGTGTTAGTGATATTTTCAGTTATATGATATGGTCACTGTCACTGTCATCACTGTATCATATATTTTTGTTTTATTATTTAGATAGTTGTTCTTTATAAACAAGTTTATTTTTGAAACTTTTGTAAGGTATTGTTTTATTAAAATTCTATCAAGAAAAATTATTTATTTTAGCATTAGGACATTCGAAAGACACCGATACATTGGCTCTGGAGTGGTACCAGAGCGGAGAAATGAAAATATAATAATTTCCCCGAATGGAAATCGAACCTATAACCAATCAATCGCCTTTACAATCAGACGCAAAGGAATTAGCTTCATTTTATTGTACACAGTGTCTCAGTAATTTCACTGACATTTGTTAACTTGTTATAATTACTTTTTATATTTAAGGTTACTAATAAGTTTCTCAATTAATTTGTTAAATTTATGTTCTCAATTAAATAATAATGTGCTGTCGTCATACATTTGATTTGACTTCCGTTGTGCATAACGTTGATAATTGGTAAATGTATTGACTAATATTGACAGCATTGTGTATTACTTTGTATAAATAATGTACAGAGGGCGCTAGATTGTATAGCATACTTTCTTTAATTGTTTTAATGTATTTCTCGGACAGATGAGGGTCACATCTCTTATAGAGCAGACAAAACTAATACAGTGTAGCTTGCTAGTTTATAAGCATAAAACATAAGTAATATAAAAACTTAAGTTAGTAACTTAAGTACTTAGTTAATAAGTTACAAAAAGTATAAAAATTTGAACGCAGCGCTATAGTCATACTTTTTATAAATTTATATTTTTCAATTTCCTAAGTGAATAACACTATATAAATATATAAAAATATTTTATAAATAGCATTCTCTCTTGCCAAACGATTGATCGTAGAATAGTCTTTGGGTAGCATAAATATGTAAAAATCTCTCTATAGAGATGCTAACAACAAATATAAATTGTAATAAGCCTATAAGAATTTTGACGTAGCTGGATGTAGAACGCATGGCTTAGCGGTCAGAGCGCTTAAACGGTATTTAAGGAGCGCGGGTTCGAATCCCGCTGCGTTCAAGTTTCTATACGTTTTCTAAATATATAAGTATAAGTTATTTTTGCTGTAAGTATTTCGTATTATTTATAAATATAATAATATTGTAAAAAATATATACTCTAGTTTTCGCCAATAACAATATTGTAATCCCGTCCTTAATTAAGCTCTAACATATAATACGTATTTATTTTAACAAAGCTACCTTGCAAATATTAATTAAATACAAATATTAAACAAGCTCCAAAACTTTGCCTGAAGCTAATGAAATTTCTATTAGTAGATTTAACGTGAAACTTTTGTAATTTTCTTTCCCATCGCCTCTTATAAATCGATTTGTTGAATTATTTTTCGTTAATTCCAGTTTAAGTATTATGATTCTGATGTTTTTGCTTACAACATTGGACGCCACTGGACCGGACCTTCTTGCTAGGATTATTTTATTTTAGATAAAAAAAAGTAATTGTTTAATATATAAATAGTTAAAAAATATAGGTTTTGGCCAATAAGACTTGAAGGGAATTGGAAAGTATAAAAGAAAAAAAACTGCGCGCATAATTGAATATACAAATGTGACACATAGTCTGAAACGCTATTTAAACAACTACAAATATTGTTCTTACAGCGGCAGTTTCCACTTCATAAAACTTCCAGGGCGCATACAGAAGCATTATGTTTGTTAAGCATAAACAGGCCTTCGCAGTGTGACAGTCGCGATGATATTGGGTTCGATTCCCACTTGAGGCGATGATCATATTATATGAAAATTAATTTTATTTCACCGCACTCCGCTCAACACCCAATGTCTCATGTTAGTTCTACTTAGCGGGAATGAAGCCGAGTCTATTTTCTTGGTGTCCGACGTACTTTTAAAGCGAAAGCTTAATAAAATACATTTTTTTTAAATCACGTATATACTAGTTTGTTGGGCAATTTTATTGGTTAATTAACACTTATGTTTTTAAATGAATTTTAATATGTTGTAGTTAAACTTTAGGTAAACTAATCTCTTATTGTTTCAAACAATATATCTATATTAGTATTTTTTAGACTATGCTTGATTGTGAATTGGTTTTATTGTGTAAAAGACTATACTACGGTAAATCATAAGTTTTTTCTAGTAAAAGTTTATTTATCTCTATTTTAAATGAGATTTTTAGTCATGACATTGACTATGTCACTCCCGTATAATATATACTTATTTAAAGCTTTAATTGAGCATTGTTTTAGCCAACGAGAATGCATTACATGACAAGGGATCTGCAAGAATACTATTGTAATATATGTTCTTAATAAAAATGGTGCATGGTACACATTCTAAGAGCACCAGATAATGTCATCTACGAGTATACTATTACATTCTGGGCATTCCTCTGTATAACAGTATGTCTGTTATACTCCTGTTATACTCCTATCCCAGCATAATTTTAAATTTGTTTGAAAAAATGTATTTGCTTTTCATGAGGAAGTTAATTTACCATTGTTTTGGTACCATTTACCGTTCGACCGTTTATAAGAATATTCTCGCCAGTTACTTTCTCATATTTTTTCTAATTTTATTATAATATCAGTATATATTTAAGAACACCACCGATCAAAGAACTGTTTTGGGATTTTATCAATGAAGTTGGTAAATCTCAAGTTTTCATGGAATATCGTTAGGATTTATCGTAGTTCTAGCTTTTACAGTATATTTATTAATTAAAGATGCCAATAACAATTTATTTGGCAAGTTCAAAAAGATGTGTGGAAATTTAAGTGATGAACTAAATAACATATATATGTTAACAAACCAAATTATTTAATATACCTTATATGTGGAAATTTAAATTAAACCATTTCAAATGAAACACGTTAAGCAGCATCCAGCGTCTGTAGTTTAATCTAAGATTAGTTCATAAGATTACTATAAGAAGTTTTGTATTGCCTATCTGAATAATGAGCTTTTCACTATACAACTATTTTTATATTTTCTACAAATAGCAGAAAACCTATGAAACGAAAATATACTGTAAATATGTTTAAATTTAAAGTGCATTATAATTGCATGCATGAATATGACCTTTATGACCCTTGCTAGAGAAGAAACTCCTTAGCATAAAATGGATTCACCCTGCGGGTGCCCAACGTGTTGCAGAGAGATAAACTCGGAGCAGTGCCTGGGACTTGCGACCTAAGATAGGCTTAAGCGACTCCTTTAGAAAGCACCTTACCGCTCACCTCCACTGTCGTAATACCTCTCTCTATTTCCTATCTATTTTCCGTAATTTTGACTAAAAAAGGTAAAATTTTGTTGTTTCCTGTTTTCCCATTAATGTTCTTACTCATAATTTGAGCTTTATGTGTCTAGTAACTTCGGTTACGACTTTGAAAAATGTTAAAAAATATATGTCTGTTAGTTACTCAGTGAGTTAGGGAAGAGTAATTTGTACACACAGATAAACTTTAATTTTGCTTAAAGTTCGAAACTCATTAGGAGATCTTTGATTTTTGGAATTATAAGGCGTATGAAATATCTAAATTTTGTGTGGTTTTCACAGTATTATAATCAATGCTGTATACTATTTGCAGCTTCACGCATTTTCTCGCATAGCAGAGTATTATTTAAAATGTGTATCGATATATTGGCGCAAGCGCATATTGGCCAACGTGACGTAAAGGAGTCAGACAGACAGACAGAGTCACACCGCAAACACAACGGTTTTGTATTTTTATTTTAAAATTTAAATTATTAATATTTAAATTATGTATACAATGTCTTAATTTATCTTTTTTGTTCCTAAAGAGAAAGTTTCATATATTGTTAAATTAATGTAATTTTAATGTCCTTGTTATATTGATTTTCTTTTAGAGAGTATTTTATCCGAAGAAATTACTAACGCGGTATATATTAGCACTAGTTTCAGAACCAGAACTATGAATATATTATTTGTATATTATAAAGTGATACTTTCTACTCGAATAATTAATTATAATAAAAAAATATATAAATTGATGATCAATAATTAGTAATTATCAATTTAAAATTTAATATATTTTTAATTCCTCGCTCTGGCAAACCAAAGTGCAGCGTTTAGTTCCGCCACACAAAGCAACGTCTCCGTTTTCGGCGGAAAGTGGAGGGCGGAGTATATTGGCAACTTGGATACTATACTTAATAACCGCTGTTTTATGCCGAACTCATTTAAGTAAGTCTCTATATAATACTCATCCAAGTATTGGTACGAAACTCCATAACATGTATAGATAACCTTAAATCAATTAATTATTTGCACTATTGCGATTTATTGTCCCTTTTGGCCGCGTGCCGAGGAAACATTACTTACGAAAATGCATGTGTATCTATGTGTGTATATATATTGACCTAAAGATAAGCTACTTCAATGGAAACTGCTTCTGCGAGTTCCAAGTCTTATATTTATACCTACACTTTAGGGGCTGGAACTCTTTTATATGATCAAAAATTTTGTAGTAAATTCATTTAAGCCAAAGTTTAAGTATAATTCCTGTTTTTTTTCTTTGTATGTGGTGCTTTGTATGTATTTTATGTACCTATTATATTGTTAAGCTGCTGGTTGTTAAATAAGTAAATAAAACAAATGTAAGTCGTAGCGGCGTTGAGTTTCGCACCACGACTCTGTCCCAATTTTCAGGCGGATAATTAAGAACGGTTATTTTGACACTAGGTTCTCTCTAGCTACCCTGCTATGCGGGAAAAAGCATCCTTCTATGTTGAAATATTAATTAGAAAATATTCCTCTAATAGACCTTTAAAATACTCTATACGAACTGATTATAGTTCTAGACAAACTGAGATCTTTAAATACAAATATATATCTCATTTTACTAAATAAAAAGACTCAAGACAATATTTTGTGACAATGCTATGAGTATATTTTGTTAACATTTTTTATAGTGTTATTCCCACACTAAGGTAATTGAAAAATACAATGCTATAAGTATTTATTAAACGTTTGATTCTTATTGAACCTGAAGCTTAAATTCAGCTTAGAACTTTGCACCAGTAATTACGTAATTGTCATGAATAAAACATCATACTGATTCCCTAAAAGCTAAACAAATGAATCGAACACATGAATTATCAAGAAACTTTACCTGTACAGTAGTTTAGGAAGCAGTTCGTGTGCTTCAATTCTAGCTTAACTAAGCAATTTGTTGCTAAGTTACTTCAAATATTAAATTAGGTACTGTTATTTTATTATTATTTTATCATAATTTTATTATGAAAGAAGCGCGTATATAACGCGTTTTCATATCATGCAATTTCAACCCCCCCCGTATAACACGGGCATTCCCCCATGTATCGCGGGGATTTCCCACACACATATTTCTGTACTGTGAAAATTATAATGATTAGTACAGTTCATAATTAGCGTTATAGCGGTATTCGCGTTATACGGGCAATACCCCTATAACGCGTTTTCCTATAACGCGGAACCAACTGCCGCGTTATAGGAGAGATTACTTGTGGAACTCATTTTAATACGAAATTCTATACAATAGTTCAAATTGCCCGTTTTGTAAGGTATGTCTAGGTAGGTCTTGTAGCTGCGTGTTGTGTCGCTTTGTATAATGACTTATAAAGTCTTAATTGATGGTGTTATGGCGTGGTTGAAATAAATATGTTTGAATTAATGATTGTGGTCAAAAGATGACGGTAAGAAAAATATATTTTTTTATATAATGATTGAAATAATTTCATAATATAAGCCATAGTAAATAACATTTCTGTGTTATAGTTTTAAAGTAGTGAAATTATTTTTATATTTTTAATATAAAATTCAATTTTTATCACAAAACTTATGTAATTATAACCACTAGAGGTCCCGTTGTAAACAACGTGTCACTTTATACAAACACATGGTAGTGTGGCTAATATTTGTTTTGTTTCCGTAAAAAATTTAGCTATGTCTAATTTCACACAATTTTCGTCGAAAGGGGTCCAAAGTTTTTCCCTGGCGTGTTAATATAATTATTTTTAATACAAGATATGTTCAGAAATGTTACACAGGTGAAAACATTAAAATTAAATTTTAATTTAAAGTTCTCTAAAATTACTATTAAAAACTATTCTTACAGAATAATGATAGTGTTTCACCCTTGTAATATTTCTATGTATAATAAGGTAATTTAATTTTTGTAGCGCATTGCAGCCCTATTTAAACTCGATAAAAATGTCACAACGGTTCCCGCAGCGACCGTTTACACTTATTCTAAGAAACGATATATGCTTAGTTGATATTTTCCCACTAAAATATTATTCTCGTACATTTTTACATAAATGGGAAAGGTATTTCAAAAGGAAACAATGTTATAGGAATTTACATGTACAAATATAATTTAGGTTTTATACAGATTTATAGTTTTTTCCCACATAACAGAGATGATAGAAAAATCCTTGTTTCACGCTCCGTTTGCCGCTTTCCACTCAAACTCGATATTACGGAACTTAACGCCGTGCTTTGTCTTGCTAGAGCCGGGAAAAAAAATAATTTTAATATAACCTTACTACCGAGTGTGTCCTCAAAACCACCGCTTTTCCAGTCAAACGCTGTACCGTTACATCACCATTGCAATTTGTAATTTGTTTAGTTAGCGGTTAGTTCAAATCATTCATGGATATGCATTCGGATCTCCAACTTTCCTTACCCTAGAGGAGCTACTGCAGGAGGGTCGTGGTGATCCTCTTGCAAGTCATCGAAGCTGCGGGTGCTCTGGATGGAACTCCGGAGCACCCTGAAGGTGATAGGTGGGCCGTCCACAAAGGCCTTGTAGTCATATGCGCGCGCGATCCTGCGACGTCTCATTAGAGTGAAGAGGGTTTCCGCTGGGTTTTAGTGAGTAGTATCGGTTTTTGTTCCTGGTGAATCCCACAGTACCATCCGTTTCCGCAAGGGTCTGCCTTGCGCATGGGCGGTCTGCTTAAAAGGCATTTTCCAGCGTCAGAAAAAAAAAGTAAAAACATTTATGGAAGAGGTGGTAATATTGGTTAGATATATAAGTCGCGTTGAATTACTTTGTGTAATTCTTTATTTTTATTAGCATTTTAACATATATATATATATATATAAATATATATATTTATTGTTACAGAAAACCACACGCAGTTGGATAGAGAGTACGTTCCAGAAGCGAGAGTGCAAATGCTTCGTACCCAGCGCCAAAGACGAGCACGTGTGAGTAAAATAAATTAGATTATACAGATTAGTTATTAGTTGTACCCGATTAGTGGTAAATAAAGTGTGAAAGTGGGAGTGGGAAAGTGGGAGTTTGAAATGAAACTTTAACCGGATTGATTGCGTATATTTTTACACTTGTACACTGTACACTTTAAACTGGTGTACTTGTGACCACGGACTGCCACTGGTACCAAGTTCGAAACGTCCGGGTTTTCTAAAATATATTTTCAAATTACAAAAATATACGCGATTAATCCGGTTAAAATAGTTCCGGTTAAATTTCAAAATGTGTGAAAATCAACGGTCTTATTTAGATAGGTAAAGATTAAGAAACACTTAAAACATTTTTTTAATAAACATTTAAACCACAGGACAAGGTATAATCTAGATCAGAAATTAGGCGCAAAGCATAAAAAATAACGAAACAAACGCATAGTAAATTAAGGGGATTAAACTTTTCACCCTTTAACAATTAATTTAATCACAGTCTCATAACAATATTGGCCACAATCTCTGCCCTGAAAGGTCACACAAAATTGATGACTTAATTAAAAGTTTGGCCAACACATCTGTTAATTAAGGAAGTAAATGCTGTACAATATTTTAGGACACACCATTCGTAGCTGAGTCTGAATTTTTTTATGTGCATACTTAAAAAATATACTTGTTTAATATACGATACAATAATGGAGTAAGTGACTAACAGATATATATGTTGAAGGTTTTTAGAAAATATACAAAAAATTTTTACGTATCTGGACTTGAACCCGCGTCCCTAAGAAACCAAATAAGCGCGCTGACCCCTAAGCCATACGTTCTTATAAAGCTACGTCGAAAGTATTATACGCTTGTTACAACTTATTTTAGTGATAAAAAAAAAGACATATTTAGAAAACGTATAAAAAATTTTTACGCAGCGGGATTTCAACGGTTTTCAAGAGGCGCGGGTTCAAATGTCTTTTTGTATTTTTCAATTTCCTAAGTGTGCGAATAACACTTTAAAAAATGTAAAAAAAAAATATTTTTGTGTTGTTTAAAGAGATTTTTAACAAATTTCGGGTACTCAAAAATGATAATTGGGAACAATCGTTTGGCAAAAGAGTAAGCTAATATATTTAAATATTTTTTAAAGTGTTATTTACACACTTCGGGTAAGAAAAGCATTTTTACCAATGTTTTTTATACGTTTTTTTTTCTAATTATATGAATAACACTTTATAGGATATTAAAAGATATGTACGTTCTTGAAATCATCATATGTTGTTAATTAATTATACAATTAGATATTATGGTATTCAAGGCACACACAGCAAGGTAGTGAGAGCGAATCAAGTGTCAAGACACTCTGCTCTCAACTTTTTTCTGAGAATCGAGACAACACTAAAAATATATTTAAATTAAATATATACCTATACTCAATGCCACGAGTGGGAATCGAATCCAGACCTATAATCCTGCCGTTAACAGTAAAATTTTGTTATATCTTATTCTTCTTGACTAAGACCTTTTAAAACTCTCGTATTCCCTCCACATGCAATTAGTAAAGCCTTCTTAAAAAAATATAATATGCTTTATCATATTCAGAAAATGTTCAAGTTCATACGGTAATATTCTTTCTCACAGACGGACAAAGTTGGTAACCATGTAATATAAATTATCAATAGCATTACATACTAATTAATCTTTCTCAAACAATATTGAAATTGCGAACTCGTCACCCACTTTCGTGGCGTACTTAAAGGTTACATCGTATGCAATAGTCCATGTGGGCTAGTAGATAAATTTTGGTTTTTAGTGTTAGATTTGATTTTAACTTAGGACCCGCAAAAATATACACGATTATTTAGAAAACAGTGATAGATAGATAAAGGTATAAAAAAATAAGTAAAAATAAGCTGATTACTCCTTATTTTCGCCTTCAAATGGTGAATAAATCATTTATGTCACTTGGCATACGTAAGTCTAATATAATTGTACAAATAATTTCAGACTTGCCACTTGAACAATTTAAAATCAAGATAAAAAATATATTATTGAGGAAACTATATAATGCGGTCGAGGAATACTGCTGATGCTCACTCGGGAGGCTACTGATTGTAAAACTATATGTGAAAAGAGCAACTGTTGCATTTCTCCCCGGCTCTTCTCAGCAGAACTGCCTTCCGAGCCAGTGGTAGCTGCCGCTGGGACTGACAACACTGACATTTTATGTTAACTGACGATTCGAAAGTGCTTGTAATAGCCTATTTGAATAAAGAACATTTTGATTTTGATCCGGATTTTGATTTTTGGAACTCAGTTGTCATCTTGAATTATATTTTTTATTTTTTTTAAGATACAATGTAGAATTGAGACAACCCATTCTTCAATTTCAGTCACTTTGTGGCGTAAAGTGAGGGAACAGAACGTTGCTCTTTGTTTTACCATACCTCAAAAATGAAAACAATACCCCGGGTATCGAAGTCCTAATCAACGAATCAGAAAATTTGCAATGGTTTTATATCTTACTTGCTTTTAATACTTTAGGTGATTTCTATAACTTTCTACAGTAATATTTCTTGTATTGCCTAGTAGAGGAACATCTGGGAAATTCTATGTAAAGAAATAGCTTGTTCAGCAGATTGATCACAGCCTATATTGGACATGTCCAACACATCTCGCGACGTTGAAACTTTTATGTGGCTATAACAAGTTTTGCTGTTAGCGCCTCTTTACAAATATTATTACGTACACAGCCAGCGATTGTTCCAAAGTATGATCATTTGTAAAGAGAAAATTACATTTCGTCGATAATAAAATTTTGAAATGTTTTATAGTGTAAAAAGACATATTTAGAAAACGTATAAAAATTTGAACGCAGCGGAATTTGAACCCGCGCCTCTTGAAAACCATTCAAGCGTTCTGACCGCTAAGCCATGCGTTCTACATCATGCTACGTTGAAATTCTTATACGCTTATTACGACTTTTATGTGTTGTTAGCATTTCTGTAGAGAGATTATTCTACGAACAATCGTTTGGCAAGAGAGAATCCTATTTTTTAAATATATATTTTTTAACATTTGAACGCAATTTTTTATACGTTTTCTAAATATGTATTTTTCAATTTCCTTAGTGTGCGAATAACACTTTAAAAAAAATGTAAAAATGTTGCTATTATAATAGCCTTGAACATTACTTCTAAAACTCTAATTTATTAATGAAATAAACATTTCAAGTACATATTTACAGCGTTCATCTTTATTTGAGGAAATCAAAAAAGCATTACTAATTGCTTGTTAGCTAGGACCCTCAACTAATACTACTGTAAGCAAAGTCAGAACTTCTGTTTAACCAGTGTAATAAATGTCGATTTGCGATTGTCGAGTGTTTTGCACGAATTCAAGACAGTTATTAATTGCCTAAATTGAAGTGCATTGGTCTTTTTTTATTTCAATGTTATTTGTAAAGGAAAAAATTAAGTAATATAAAATTTTAAGCTCTAATATCTATATTAATAAATAAAATTTTAATCTGATTTAAAAAATAAAAAAAACAAAATTTGAATCTAATTTTACGCTCTTTTCACGCTCTCATAGGAAGGGTAAAGCTAGCAGCTTTGTCCTTAAGAATCATTTTTTAAAAATATTTTGTCAATACCATCCGTCCATTATATGTAAAATACTCAATTATTGATTAGTCAGAAATATGCGTCGACTATATCAATGATAACCTATAGTCTATAAAATCGTCGTTCTTGTTTGGCCAATTCGTAAAATAATTGTTTAGAAAATAGCGCATTAAAAACCGTCGAAAAATACAAAAAAAGTGAAATAATCTAAAGCGCTAATATCACAGATAGTCTAATCAATATTTTATATCAATAAATAATTAAGTGTAACAATAAATAATAATTGCATGCAGTATACTTTATTTAATCAAACATGCCCTTTGTCGTCAATTTTATTTTTATTATTAATAATATAACACTTCACATACTCTGTCTGTCTGAATGAATACGTCTTGTTCAATCCTCTTCATTATCAAGACCTTCATTAAACTCGGGTTTCTAAAAGTATGAAAGAAATCGTAGATTATGTGATACTCGTATAATTAGTCAAGTAATTTAAACTTAACTACTTCAGTATTTTTAAATTCATACTAGCCGCCCGCTCGCGGTTCCGCCTGCGTAACTATACAATTAAACTATTTTGTTTTTTCGCCAGCCCGCGTTCTCTTCTCACTTAAATCTCAAACTTTGCTTAAATGTATAATTTAAATGGTTGTAACTTTTTTATGAACCAATTGAATTGAAATGAAATAGGCGAACTTTACTAAAATACAATGTCAAATTTGCATTTAAATCGGTTAAACCGTTTCTGAGATAAGCGTGCATAAATGCACAGACAAACAGACCAATGGATATTCACACAAACATAAAAGAAAATTTGATATGATTGTTTTGAGTTCTATTATATTGATAAATGTTCCCAATTGATTGAGATGCCGCGCTTTGTCTTATCATTCCTCCAAGTGGGAATCGAACCCACAACCTATCGTGGCTATATAAATAAATAAAAAAAATTACAATTTTTAATTGTAAACCTGTGTTTTATATCAAAATTACTTCTTGCGTGAATCTTGGGACAACCTTTATAACAAGCAAATGTGACTGAAAATTATTGTTTTTGTATATTATAGATTACTAGTAGTAGTATTGATGCGTAAAATATGTGTTGCCTTAGTAATGCAAATTTCACATACACATATATTTTAAATAATAATAATAAAAATATTTTCTATCTAAATATTTTCTTCTCCATATAAACCGTGCTAAATTTCAAAATCCTTTGTATGTATATATTTCTAAGTAAACCAATACTAATAAAAAAGAAATGCGGTATTTTTTATATAGAGAAAAGCTAGTCATTAGGTTTAATATAATGATTAATTAAACCTTAACTAATAAAATTTAAAGACAAACATTGAACCGTAGGTTTTGAACAAAATACACTCATACATCTAACTGCCTATGTATTTCCTAATAGTCCATTTCTAATAATAAGTGGCCCTTATAATGTAATTGTATATTATTTGACTAAACATTATTAAATTATTAACAACTAAAGTATACTTAGGCCCGATAGTCATACGTTTTCCAATCTAGGCCTAGGTAGAGGCGCCAATGTATCCCCATAAGCCTTCCAGAATAGAGTCACGTGATTATCGTTGAGTTCCCGTTTTTGAAAAGCCTGACCAAGACTCCAAGTGTCTCTCGGCGAACAAGATACTATACCTGTAAAAATAATGTAAAAGATCCATAAAAAAATTGGAGACACTTCAAAGGGCCCCTTGATAATTAGGTTATATTAATATTTATAATGTAAAAGATTCATAAAAAAATTGGAGTCATTTTAAAGTTTAAAGGGCCCTTTGAACCTACACTTGAGTCGTAAGTCCCAAACACTGCCTCAGCTCGTCTTTTCGCAAAGATAACCCGCACGGTGAATATTTTTAGAGGATTTTAATATATAGAAAAAGAATAAATAAAAGAAATTAACGGATAGTACCAGTGTATCTGGTATATAATGCAATAGTTAAATTACTAGTATTTCAGACAATTGCCTCTCCAATCTCAGAACCTTTACGCTACAATGAACATTGGATTACTTACTTCATTGAGTCTATTTTATTATCTCGTTAGATTAAAATATTGCAAGGAGAAATATTGTGTCCGATTTTAATCCTCTTTTCATATTTATGTATACTATAATAAAACAGTAAAAAACGTGTGTCTGTATATATGAATATATTTACGAAAGGGATTTAGGGCGATGAAAAAAGAGTAGCGATTTTTTTTTAATTTTTGTCTGTTTTGTAACTGTTACTGGACGGATTTGAATAAATTTTTTTTTATTTTTTTCTTTTTTATAGCTAGGGCTCAGTGGATGATTTCGAATAGTGAAATCTGATGTAGATTCATATAGGACTAGCTAAATGTTAAGAAACAAGAAAAAATTACCTTAACAAAGTTTTCATTAAACAAAAATAACAAGCGTCTGGAACTCATAACATCTGTAAGGAAGTCATTATAATTTTGGGTCCAAGTTTTAAAAAGTTAAAAAGTTGCGTAAATTTTTTTAAAAACGATGTCGATTTTGGACGTAGGACGGACGTGGACGAGGCCAAAACAATGCATAGTGCCAGAATTAAATGCAGATATTCAATATGCTTTGGACCATTAGTCTAGTGTTTAAATTTAAAAAAAATATAAAATATCATCTTCCCTAAGAGTTACCATAACTCCAAGATGAAGAAGTGCTTGCCAAGATTTTACTTTTTCACATACCTATAGGTGGACTTAAAGATATCTCTATTAGAGATAAATTCACCTTTGTAAGGAACATTGTTCATTTTGTGATTTTTATTGCAAAGTACAATAGATTGCATATAATAGATTGTATAACACAGTATAGATATAGTATAATTATTTTAAAAACTTTTTGAAAAGCTTAAGCCAGTGGCCACACGACTGCGGGAAGAGGTGGCGACCTGCGTTTGCGCAAGGAGCGTACACGTTGCGTTTGCCGCTATACAGTGCCACGTTAAAGCGGCCACAAGTGCTATTTGTGCTGGCTCTAAATTCTCACTTAAATAAACTTAAATTAGCTTTCATGTTTAGTTAGATATGTTCTTTGCACAGGATATAATTAATACAAATTAAATAGGATTTCATGATTTACCTAAAAATACGTATCAATTTAACCTCTTCTTATAAAACTCTCCGTATCTATGATTTGTATTAATAATTTGCACGAGAAAATCGACACAATTAGATTTATTTTTATTTTTGATCTTAAGAAATGATTTACAAACTTTCACCGTATAAAGAATATACCAAGCGGTGCCAATAACAAAGTTGGAACAACCATATATGTAAAAGTTTAGTTCGTTCAATTTGTTCGCCCTACGTTGATACTAGTAATACATATATCCAATAGGTAGAGCTAAAATATATTAGAGCTTGATGAGTATTCCATAAAAAAATAGTTTAAATACTGAATCTCCTAATAAAAACTTAACTTTAAACTATCTTTATGTCCGTTTGTTTAACGACCTAAATGTTTGTCGCACTTACTTTTAACAACATGCCACGTGGGCAAGGCTCGAGCAGAAACTGGAATACCGTATAAAGAATATTGTACCTACAATTGCGGCGATCCTCAGCTTCTCAAGCAGTTCATCCATCAGCATATCCTTATCGCTGCCCACAGGGTAGTTTTGCTGTTACCAAATACAATATAGCAATATATAAAATAATAAAAGTGTGACTAAAACTCCGTTTTCCGCCCTCATCTGAGACACAAGTTGAAGCTCCGCGTAGAGTCCACCACTTTAGCGGATCTCTACGCCGGGCTTAAGCTTAAGATTTTTCGGCAATAATTGCTTGCATTTATTAGTCATGCACACTCAGTGTTTCGTAAGATTCAATCTCGTATCTCAATATTATGTGATAAAACAGGGCGCTTAATACACAATAATACGCGACAGTTTTCATTTCGGTTGTAGCTCTTTGTCAAATAAAAAAACGCATAAATACTCGTAGCATTTTTTCTCGCATATCGTCAGCTTTCTTGCATAGCAGGATACATAAAAAGAACCTAGTGTCACGACACTCCCGATTTCCGTAAGATTTTGAAACATTGCATGTTGAAAGTAATGTAACGCTGCGCGTTTTATTACCAGAGCAGCGAAATTAAAATATTTGATTTATAATCTTCTCTCTCAATGGGATCGAACCTATAACCATCGCATTCATAGCCTAACGTTGTCCCATTGCGCCACAATGGCTTTAGGTTAATACAATATAACCTGTGACCTTTATATACTTCATTTTGCCCTGATCTCCAATGAACTGCTCAAAATTCGAGGTGTAAATTGAACAATAAATTATTATATATGAAATAATACAATTTTTCCTATTTTAATTGAATAAAACGTTTCAGATAAGAGAGCAATTTAAAAAGAGAAATATATATCTCAACATACAAACAACACTCACGTACGTATGTATTTGTGCTGGGTGCTAGAACAAGGTCGTGATTAAGTGGATTTATCGACTGATTTACGATTAGGATATTTTGTTAAATTTCATCGACTCTTTAATATCAAATCTTCTACGTAAATAAATATTTATATATATATATAATATTTTTGACTTTACAGCTTCGACTTCTGCAAAGTTTTGTATTTTGTTATAATTGATGAGATATGAGGCCATTATGGCGCGTTTAGACAGCATGTTATTCTTTCATCATTCATCCTCTGGACGTGCCCAAGCCACCTTAGCACGTTCTACTTCTTAATAAAATTATCGCTTACATCTGCCATTTTCGATTTCAATTGTATCAGCTAAGCTGACTCCGCATATATCTAGCGTTCATCTATGTTTCATTCTTCTTCCGAAATACCCACCGCATTATATACAGCCATACGTGCAGCTACGCTAATGTTTTGCCGCCGCATCAATGCAAACAGAGCCATTATTCAAAACTTTTCTAACGTTCAATCAATTCCAGTTTTTCATTATTTTATAATTATATTCTGAATTTGAAGTCACGAATACTTGCACTAACTGTACCACGGCGATATCAAAGAACTTTTAACTTGGACTTTTAAAATATTATTCCCAACATTATATATTCATTCGCATTTAACGGCTGAAGCCATAAGTCGATGAAAATATTTGAATTAAATGCTAATTGGCAATTCACTTACAGCATTTTCAAACTTATGACTAAAGTACATTTTTAAAATTGTTAAATCTTTTGGTTGTAATTGATAAATCTTATGAAGATTTTCAAAGGTAAAAATGACCATTAAATTAAAGATGCTTGTGTAGCTCAGTAGTACAGCAACTCACTGGGAACACAATGGCTGTGAATTCGATCTCCATCCGGAGATAGGATTATATTAAAATTATTTTCATTTATTCGCATCGATAAGGTAACACAATACGCAATTTCTCGAATACAAGTGAAAAGCGGAGAACGGAATGTTTTGATAATAGATTATTTCTACCAGCATATGAGAAAAAATGTGAAGCTGAAAAATAAACTTTTAGGATATATTACCTTGAATGCTACTAATTTGATTGAATAAACATAAAAAACATAAAACTCACCATCAGGTATTCCAATATTGCTGTCGTCGCCACTTCCTGTCTCCACATTGAAAGTCGCCTTAAACATTGATGAATCATATCCGGTGTAATCTGTTAAGATTTTAACATATTGACTGAGAACTGCTCACAATTTCTTAAATTTTTCTATTTATTAAATTTGCAACTTTTCTCCTCAAATTGTTATATACTTATATTTAGAATTTTAATTACAAATTCTTAATTACAAATTATATTTACAAGTTCAATAATTACAGCACACTACTGACAAATTGTAAATCGTACAGTAGACTACTGAAAAATGTTGAATCTTAAAGATTTATATTCAAAACTTACTGCAAAAGTTTATCAAAATTTACGAGTAAGTACAGCTAGTAAAAACATTAAATATTTTCTTCTATATTCACGAGATTTTTGCTAAATGTCGAGCCTGTAGAGACCCGTAAAACGCAGATAATAAAATATTGTATAAAATTTTCATAATACAATGAGCCTTATTGTAATAAGTCTTCAAAAGGTATATATTCTTGGGCTGATTTTTATGTCTTTTTTTAAGGTATTATATATTAGTTTATGCTAGCAGAAGTATATGATATTTACTTTGTTACATAGATTAATTTTATATTAAGAAGTGGAGACATTAAGGCTGGTATAAGCAATACAATTTAAATATTTTTTTTACCTTTTTTTAAAGTGTTATTCGCACACTAAGGAAATTGAAAAATACATATTTAGAAAACGTATAAAAATTTGAACGCAGCGGGATTTAAACCTGCGCCTGTTAAACTTGAACGGTTTTCAAGAGGCGCGGCTTCAAATCCCGCTGCGTTCAAATTTTTATACGTTTTCTTAATATGTCTAATTCTATTTAAAGGTTGCGAATTGACAACCACACGGGGTTTGGTCTTTTCCAACAATTACACCATACATAAGCAAATATTGTCTTGTTCTTATTAGTTTCACCTGTATCTATCAATCAATCAAAGAATCAATGTGCAAAAATCTTGCAACGCTATTTTGACCTACTTCTTCATATTTGATAATAATAATTAATATGTTCTTAGTTCTAAGACCATTATATCGAGATAACACTCTTATGCTTTTTGATTTTTTCTATACTTTTCTGTTTATATATTTATAAATTAAAGAGAAATCACGTTTTGGCTTCAGATTTAAGAAATTATTATGTGAAAAAACGCAGTAGACTAAGAATACCTCGCAGTATTGTTTGGGTGGTTCTTCTATATAGTCTTCTAATGAGGAATTCGTATTGATGAACAAAGGCGACAGCATTTTAGTATTAGATCCAGCTTGCACGCTTACTGTGTAAAATAATATTTCTTTTTTGATGTCAATAGAAACAATTTACAATTTACTCATTAGAAGAGTATATATATATACTGTAGTACGATGGACAGATGATATATATAGTATATCATTAGAAGAATACGGCCAAATTAACTTTTAGAAAATATTTCATAACTTTAGATATTTGTTTTAAATTTTTAACATTAGTTTTAAAACAATTATACTATTTTTTATTGTCTTTAAAATGATAACATCTTTATACGTACTTACTTGTATAATAGATAATATTAAAGTTATATTGCGATTTCTAACCTGATCTACATTTATTCCTTTTTGATAGCGCTATATTTTTTCTACGAGTTCGTATAAATACTTTCTTCTTGGTACTGTAAGTTTTATATATTTTTTACATTTCTTTTTTTTTAAGATAGTTCTTGGGTAAAATAAAAGGCATTTTACAATAGTAAAATATAATTTAAAACAAAAATCATACAATCAAAATTAAACATGATAGATCAAATTTTAAGTCTTCTACCTTCTCAAACAACAGCGATGCCCACATCGATTACAGGTAGGCGTCTGATAACCGCTTGACGGCAAACGAGTAAATATTGTAGAAATTGACAAATCCCTCTTTCTTCTATTGATTTTAGTTCTAGATTTGCGCTTTGGTGCTTTGCGTTTGACCTTCCTCTTTTCTACCCGCCCTTGGCGGTGCTTAATTGTTTTCTTCTTTTCTGATTTTTTGGGTCCCGTGGTTGCCATCTTGACATCGCTTACGTTCGAATATGTATTAGACACAGACACTTCGCTGTTTCTCCTTAGACTACTCTGGTCATCGTCCGTAGAGACGTTTTGAACATTTTTTGACGTTGTAGGCACATTTTCTTCATTATTATTGTCGTCGTCCATTTCTTTAGAAAACTAGTAATTTTGTTAAGCTGTGTTATATTTTGTAACTCATCTGTCAAAATTTTGATTTTAAATTCTTCTGTAACGTTTGTCACCTTCTATGTAACTTCATATAAACAAGGAGTTTCGTCAAAAAACATAATTTGAATTGTTTATATGTTTATATTTGCTATTTCTGGTCACGTCTTGCAAGTAGAAGCAGGAGTGTACTTCGTATTGATTACTTTCGTGAAGGCAATTTCAAGAATATGTATGCACACGAATTACTATGTAATTATAAGCAGCCTAATTAGCGTCGTAACTGAGACAATTTCGACTTATTTTAATCACCTAACTGTGAGCAAAAAAGGGCTTGAAGTTTACGATAGTGCTGAATTTGGTTTTTTGTGAAGTGTAAAGTTAATCAAGTTTTAATTCAATTTATGAGACTAAATAATATGAGGATTCATTCGGAACAAGATGTCCTGGAAACGAATTGCCTACTCCTTTCAATATTATTTTCGACATCTAAACGTTTTTAGGTACGTAACTTGGTAGCCACTTGGTCTTATCCGAAAATAATTTAAATATTACAACTTTTCCAGGTGGAATCGTATCCACAACCATCGTGCTTTCAGACATTGTCTCAATGTGTCACGACGACCATGCCACCATGAAATATATTTTTTAAGAAATATGTATAATATAAAAACTTGTCTAACATTGTTTTTGTCGTCCACCTCGACAAAATTTGCGTTGTTTAGTCCCAGTTTGTGAATCCTATACTGTATATAGTACCCTATATAATATACAAAAAATGTAATTTACATTTTTTATAAATCTTATATTATTCCTAAAGATAATATTTTAAATATTTTCATTTCTCCGCTCTGGTACCTAAGAAAACGCACGCACGGCGTTGAGTTCTGCCTCTTAACACGCAATGGATTCTCGATTTTCTCGATCGGAGTGTCTTGACTCAAGGTACTTCTGTCACTACCCTGCAATGCGCGAGAAAGCTTGAATCTCCTTTTTTATATTACTCCTGTCTACCTAATTTTGATAATATCACCGCCTTTCGTTGTACTCTTCTAAACATAACTTATTATTAATTATTTTAATTAAAAATATTGTTGATAGGTGTTGGTGTGGTCTAAGCAAGACAGCCCATGGACCTAACGTGGCCACAGCGTCGCCAGGGGAAGCCTGGGTGCCTACTCGGCATACACAAGCAGCCTCTACAGACGCTTATGGCACTGTCGAATTTCAGGGGGGTCCGCATCCTACTAAAGCTCAGGTATATAATAAAAAAATATTAATATAAATACAATTGTATGTGCATATATATAAAAAATGTGTGATATATCTCTTTACTGTATTTTTTGTTGTATATTTTTTTATTTATTGGTGTCGAAATAGATCTGAACCCACTACCTTTACGTACAATAAAATTCTTTGTTTGCATTATGATATTTTTTCTACTTATGTATATGAAATTTAAAATTAATACTTATTAAATATAATAGTGAAAACAAAATGAAATTGTTTAGTAGATATAATTATCTACATCCTTAAGGATAATAGGCTATCCTCATATATAGAAGCTGTAGTGTATTGATGGTGCGATATCTAAAATAGTGCCTTAGTCTAACACAGAGGCTTTCGTGGTGCAGTGGGACGGCATCTGTCTGTAAAGACAGGACCGACAGACAGACAGGGGAATTATTGTATTTAAAATATTTTTATGTCTTTGTCTGATATCTAAGATACAGAGCGGCGTTGAGTTCTGCCAATCAACACGCAGTCTTAATTTCGATGGAAAGTTGACAATGGAGGGTCTTGACACTAGGTTTTCTCTGACTACCGTGCTATGTCCGAAAAAAGCGTAAAGCTGTGAAGCTGAGGCCATATATTCATCGTTATCAATTTAAAATATTGAAACTTTTTTAGTACGTACGACTGTCCCATGATACACGACCAGACCTTATAGTCCAACTGCTAACAAGAGAATGGGCGCTTGACAGGCCGAAGCTACTTATAACTATACAAGGAGGAAAAGCCAATTTCGATTTGCAACCTAAGCTGAAAAAAGTTCTCAGGAAAGGCTTGTTAAAAGCTGCGAAAACTACCGGCGCGTGGATATTTACTGGAGGGACCAATACCGGTAACAAATTGGATATTTTAATAGCCTAATAAATATATATTATAATAGAGCTTTACAGCATAGAATAAAAGTCTTATCCCATATTAGAAGATATTAAAATAGAAACTACACACACATATATATATATATATAAATATTTTAAATTCACAGTATGATCTAGCAAGCATAGGCAAACTGAATTTTGTTTTAAAATGTATATCGTTTAATGTGATGTTTGTTTTGACACTACTACTAAAAAGAAACTGTTACACATTTTTAGGAAAGCAGAACGTAGCGGGATTTGAACCCGCGCCTCTTGAAAATAGTCCAATTAATAAGTTTCAAAGTGTGAGAATAACACTTTAAAAATAAACATATAAGTAGTTAGTTTAGACTTATGGTCCATATTTATTTTTAATCTCCACGAAGACTTTTATTGAGTATAGACAATTAAGGTACGTACGTACGTACGTACAACATGTTATTAGAAAACGTATAAAAGCATGAACACCGCGGGATTAGAACCCGCGTTAGCGTTCACCGCATGGTGGTCAAAGCGCTTGGACGAAATCCAAGAGGCGCGTGTTCAAATACAGCTGCGTTCAAACATTTACACGTTTTCTAAAAATGTGCTTTTCAATTTCCTAAGTGTGTGAATAACACATTAAAACGACTTATTCGTGCAATATACTAAACTTGCTTCAGCGAAAGCCTAAGTTTAGATGTAAATTTCAATGCTTTTTTATTTTTTTTCCATAAAGCTGTCTTGTCCTTAATTTTAGTGACCATACTTCACTTACTGGGATTAACGGAACATCTGGCCTTGTATAGAATATTGAGCTTTCTTAGGAAATGTGTAAAAAGAGTTCAATTTTATTTTAATACAGTTACATTTACTAAGAATTTTATACATTCCGTAGTTATTGCTATTTTTTAATTAATACTAGAAAATGTATAAATTTTAAGAAGTCTAATATAGTAATAACTACATTTGGGTTAAACTACTTTTGACAGTAATTTTAGTCAAAATATCTATTGTCGAAAGCCTATTGAAAACCTTTTGACTAATTAATTCTACAATATCATCGTTATTTCCTAAGTGAGCTCAGTATTGTATACGCTTTCTAGAAATTATATACAGTACTGATGTTTTATAGATTTCTTGTAACACATACTGTATACAATTTTTTTATTTGAAAAAGAACTAATTAGAAAACGTATAAAAATTTGAACTTATATTTGTTGTTAGCAAGTTGTAATAAGCGTATAAGAATTTCAACGTAGCTGGAGGTAGAACGCATGGCTTAGCGGTCAGAGCGCTTGAACGGTTTGCCAGAGGCTTTCAAACCCCGCTGCGTTCAAATTTTTATACGTTTTCCAAATATGTTTTTTTCAATTTCCTTAGTGTGCGAAATAACACTAAAAATGTAAAATTTTTTTTTATATTTAATAACTTACCTTTTAAACAGGTGTAACCCGTCAAGTGGGAGACGCGCTACAGTTAGAGCGTTCCCAGCGAGCTGGCAGAGTTGTCAGCATAGGTATAGCGCCGTGGGGCATCGTCGAGGGTGCGAATGAATTAGTTGGGAGGGGACGGGATGTACCGTACCATGCGATAGCTTCGCCAAGGTAATTGTTTTGTTTAGCTCACCTTTATACCTGTATAGTATGTGTATCTGAGAGAGATATAATTTTAGCACCAAATTACTGTAACGATCAAATTATGATATTTGGAACATATTTTCTTATTCTGCAAAACATTTTATCAAATTATTAATATACTTTAAATGTATGATGGTTATTATTATATTGTTAGGCTTATTATTTGAGGTAAAACTATTTTCTCTTTTCTGCTCTGGTACACTTTTACACCAAAACTCAACAAAAGTCAACAAAACTCAACACGCAGTGTCCGACCGGAATGTGGAGAACAGAGTAGAGCTATACGGGAAAAAGCGTGAAGCTGCAAGTCACTGGTAACTGGTTCTTTTATAAAAAAATATTACCACAAATTACACATTTTTCTATGAATCATAATGTTTTTTTTATGTGCAAACATGGTAAATTATGAACGAAAATGACAATACTGTAGTATACTGTACTGCCATTGCGTTGCCAATTTGCAAACAAATTGCCTCCCATATAATTGTGTTTTGTTTATTTAAATTTGCGCGTTATTCTTTTGTAATGACCGTGTTCTTGGATGCGACCATTTATTTTAAGAGATATTTTTGCAGCTTCATGTCGTTATCATACATAGCAGGCAAGCAGGGTAGCGAAAGAAAACCCTAGTCAAGACCCTCTGTTCTCCGCTTTTTTAAATTAAAATATTTTTTATATAAAAAATGCCATTTGTTCATATCTCTTGATAAAATAAATATCAAAATTTAACCCCTAATTCTTTTTAAAGAATCAGTTAGACAATTCGCACACGGGCAACCTCATATTTGAATATGTTACTTTATTTATATAATTCTGATCGTAATTGTACATTCGTAGCCAGAACGCTCGGAGCAATCATTTGAATAAACGAATGTTTGAATTTCTTGCTGGCTTATAATTTTTTATATCTCTCTGTGTGTCACACATTAGCCTTCTTTGTGAGATTAAAAACAAAAACGGCATTTTCAAACTATAATAAGATATGAGCAAGCTTTCTCTTAATGCCTATTATTTATTTTTCGAAATAATGTTATATGTTGTACTTTTATTATGAATGTTTTGTTATTTATCATGATTATTATTATTTTTTATAACTTACTATAATTTATAATTTATTGTACTTATTAATAAAATTAGAATTATTATTATCAATCTAACGCAAAATGAAATAGTTTCGAGGTGCTCCAAGGATTCTTCCAGAGCACCCGCAGCCTCGACAAACTTTTCTTGAACCTGATACAACTCTCTTTCGCTTGTAGCTTGAAATATAAGTGATAGGCCACGCTACATAATATATAAAACATTTTACATTTCACGTATAAGTATGATTCCACTTGCTTGCCAACGCCAGCCACGTTTGACCACCACTGCGTACTTGACCTTGTCCCTATCTCTCTATCAGCGTTTCCTCCAACATTCCTCGCGGTCCGTTCGAAATCATCGTTAATTCCCCTTATATACATTAGACTGCTGTACTACCCTCATCATATAACATGATACAACATACGATATTTTATATATTCGCGACAACGCCGACTGATAACAATAACTGTAGAGTTTTATATATATATACAGATTAAAATTAGTCAGATTGACAATTTAAATTAAAATAAGTTAAAGACATATTAAGAAAACGTATAAAATTTGAATGCAACGAGATTGTAACCCGCGCCTTGGTTTCTTGAACGGTTTTCAAGAGGCACGGGTTCACATCCAGCTACGTGCACATTTTTATACGTTTTCTAAATATATATTTTTCAATTTCCTTAGTGTGCGAATAACACTTTGAAAATGTTAAAAAAATAAGTTACCTAATACTGAGACAATGCGTGTTGAGTGACGGAACTCAATGTCGCGCATTGTCTTATACGAATGCGAAGAAATTAAAATCATTTATGTATAATAATTCCTCCGAGTGGGAATCGAACCTACTACTAATCGCATTTGCAGCCAGACGCTACACCACGGTGCTGCAATAGATCCATTATTATGTTATTTTAAATGATAATTTTAAAGTAAAACAAGCCAATTGTGACCAGGGACAGGTTTTAAATACAATAAATATATATGTTTGTTTTGAGAACTAACAACTAGGGGATGAATGAAACCGCAAATCCACTTTAGTTATGCTGATTAATAGTGGAGCAGTGTTTTGTGGTTCTGTAGAATGGTACACAACTCAAGGGAGATTACAGAATGTACCTATCTATATACTTAATTAAAGTTACTTAAATTTTGCATAAATGTAGATCATTAAAATTTAAATAATTGGAGTCTCAATCCGTCTATGTACTACCCGCGTAAGGTGCTAGTTGCCATAGCAACGTGTATGCCACTTGGAAGTGTATGTCAATGTGTGTGTAAAAAACACGTATGAAACACATACATAGCAGTGTGTGATATATTATTACGACAAATATTGGCTTTCTGCACTTCTTTTCCATATGGACTTGAACTTTATCACATTTCATACTACTATATAGATATATTTGGAACGTGGAAATTAGTTTATAAAATATATTAACTTAGAAATACGTACAGGCCATTTAGATGCAACGGGAACTTCGTCTGACTTTAAGCGCGATTGGTCCTGGGTTCAAGCCCAGAGAAAGATCATATTAATAATTATTTATTTTCATATCTCGGTTCTGATAAAACTGGTAAAACAAAGCGCCGATTTAAATTCCTCCATTCAACGTCTTGATTTTGGGAGGAAAGTGGCAACGCATATACTTTTGTAAGCGAATAATAAACAAAATAAATAATTTGCTTCATTGTTTCTCATTTTAATAAGGAATTGCAATGTGAAATTTTACTTAATGACTTGTATATACGAGTATGTAATAAGTTCTTTGATCTTCACGATTATTACAGATTTTGAAACGAAACTATTTTAACCGGATTAATAGCGTATAATTTTGGTTTTCGAAAATACATTTTAGAACCCGACGTTTCGAACACTTTACAGTAGTCCGTGGTCACAGGTAGACGAATTGCGGGTTTTAAAATGTATTTTCGAATACCAAAATTATACGCGATTAATCCGGTTAAAATAGTTTCATTTCAAAATTGTGTAAATGTATTTTACAGATTCGTGTTTAATAATGATCAACATTGCCTTAGTTAATGAGTTGTAGTGGCTGAAGTATTATTAACTTATATTACGGTTTCTTATTTTGTAAAATTTTGATACAATTGTAGGTGCTGTATTTATTAGAGTATTAGCAGCCTCACGCTGTTTTTTTCATTCGCATCCCTTTTGTTTGCTTTTATCTTTCTAACAACAAGTCGTTTTTTTTTAAAACTTTTTCAAATGAATAAATTCAACTACATGTAAATTTTATGCTACATGTCACGTGACTGTTTTGACAAATGCGCGAGTTTAATCTCCGAACTGGTGAATTGTTTACATTTCCCCCCTACTCTGGTAAACAACGTTTTTTTGATATTAAGCAGCGAGTGGCAAAACGGAGTACTCGACACTAGGTTATCTTGTCACTATCGGAGCTAGATTATCTTAAAGCTATGCGGGATAAAGCGTGAAGCTGTAAAAAACACTAAAACACAATAGCTTAATTATTAATACGACTATATTTTTATATTATTAATACGACAAGGAACAATTTCATAGAGTACATTAATAACATAAATATTAAATATTTATTTAAACTTATAATACATCTTGTTTGAATGGGTCGGGCGTCGTTATAACAGTGGTGGAGTTCAGGCCGTTCATTTGGGCTTGGAACAGGACGTCGTTGATCAATTTCTCAGCTAGAATTCTCATGTTTTGCGGCAAGCCTCGTAGCTTAGCCGCCACGTTTATACCTGTAACGATACCTATATTATTCACAATGGCTTTAACCATATGGCAGTAAGGTGTAAAGTCGTGGTGCTGTTAAAGGGGCCTTTTAAAAAATGGTTATGGGTTTGAATACTGTTGAGGATTTTTTTTTGGAAGTAAACGTTTAACGTGTACATTCCTTGTAGTTTTACGTGTAAAGTACTTGCCTAGTTGCGAGGTTTATAAAAATTCTATGAAAAAAGCAAAATCAAAGAGACGGTGCAAAATTATATGCTGACAACAACTAGACCGCATTTTATCTTATTTATATACAGGTTTAAAACACACATATATGCCTTTGAACATGTCGATAATTAGAAATAAACAACATCCAGGTACAGAAGAGATTTATCTTTCCGCTTAGAGCAGGAATCAAACCCCCGACCTTTATGTGACAGACTTACTTCAAGAGTAGTAGCCAATTTGAAAAAAATCTATCCTTTTCATAATATTTATGACTAGACTATTAATAAATGTATTTAAAATCCTAAGGTTTCTTTTAATGTCCCAGTATTTGTAGCGTTTCATCTCATTTTCACTCGTTTGGGTTCGTCCTGTGGGATCGAGTAAATAGGTATTGTACTTTTATTTTTAAAAAAAATATTATAGAAAGAACTGTAAAAGACTGTAAGTAACTTAACATTTTTAAAGTGTTATTCACACACTTAGGAAAATGAAAACATGTTAGAGATAACGTATAAAAATTTGAACGCTGCGGGATTCAAAGCCGCGACTCTCAAAAATAAGTTGTAATATGTGTATAAGAGTTTTGTCGTAGCCGCATTGTAGTACGCTTGCTTTAGCGATCAGATCGCTTGGATTGTTTAGAAGAGGTGCGGGGTCGATCCCACAGCGTTCAAATTGTTACACGTTTATTAAAAAACAGTTTTTTAGTAATTTAGTTTTCAACTTTCTAATGTCTTACAAGATGGTTGAAATAAAGGTATATTTCTTCGAATGGTATTTGATGTCAAATACACAATGTTTAGGCATATGCTAGTTGTGACAACAAAATAATGAAAATGAATTTAAATCATGTGTTAGAATATTTTTTTCAATACTTTATAATCAATACTTATCAATTTAATATGGTCAGGTCACCATGAAATTTATATGAAAAATTAATAGATATGGTTTTTTTTTCGATTATCATCCTATAGCCTGTTTGTCTATCTATACATACATATAATAAAAATGTTACTGATCGCCGTCTGTACATGGTAGATATATGAAAAAAGAAATGTTATTAGAGGCATTCATTAATGTAATAGAACTCAAAACAATGATTATGATTTTATTTTCTGTTTGTGTGTTTGTTTGTGCACGCTCACCTCAAAAATGCAATTTTGACTATTGTATTGTGGTAACTTTCCTTAGTGTTTATTTCAATCGATTCATAAACAAACAAGTTACAACCAAAAATACATATTTAGAAAACGTATAAAAATTTTGAACGCAGCGGGATTTGAACCCGCGCCTCTTGAAAACCGTTCAAGCTGCTTGAAGCCGTCTCTTTCCATTTCCTTAGTATGCGAATAACACTTTAAAACATGTTAAAGATATATAAGTTACAATCATTCTAATTATACATTTAAGCATAGTTTGTGATTTAAGTGAGAAAACAAAATAGTTTAGTCACGTAATTTGGGCAAGTAAAGCCGCGCGTGGATCGCTAGTATTTAATAGAACCAAAAAGGCACTAATAATGTAAAGAAATGTAAAATAAAGAGCATGAGCCAACGAAATTTTTTTTACAGGTACAACATATATCATAAAAAGTCCTATCGCAGCTATAAATTTATGAATCTCTTTGATTTATTTAACGTACTGCCCCGTTCTCGACCCCTCGTCGTTCGTTCAGCGGTTATGTTTATGCGATTCTGTGTGTAAAGCTAAACACTTACTACGCAGTTCATTTTCAAAATCATTACTACGGATATGCAGTGATACTAGCATTTAAGAGTTTTAAAGGAGGCATTGGTGGGATCTATTCAAGGAGAGATATTTAGAAAACGTATGAAAATTTGAACGCAACGGAATTTGAACCCGCGCCTCTTGAAAACCGTTCAAGCGCTCTGACCGCTAAGCCATGCGTTCTACATCCGGCCGCGTCGAAATTCTTATACGCTTTCCAAGAGGCGCGGGTACAAATCCTGCTGCATTCAAATTTTTATACGTTTTCTAAATATGTCTTTTTCAATTTTAAGGAAATTGAAAAAGACATATTATATAGTATGCGAATAACACTTTAAAAAATGTAAAAAAAGTGTTTATTCAAATTTGGTTATGTATAGAGCTCGCTTGTGGTGGTATACGAGAGGCGCAAGTCCTAGGTAATGCTCCGAGCTTCTCTCCTTGCAACGCGATTGGCACCAGTACAGTAAATCATTTACTCAACACAGCTAGATTTAAGAAAGCAGCGATGACAGGAAAAGTCTCCTTGTCCTGAATGTCCATGGATATAGATACAGGGACCGTTTTTACCGTTTATAACTATCAAAGTAATTTATTATAAGCTTCGAATAGACTCCATTTTTTTTTTGACAAATTTTCTCTATTGCTGTATCTAATAGGGGTGGCAGGGATAAAATATGTATGTTGGTTTGAAAATTCTCAAAATTTTATTACTAACTGGCTTCATTAGTATGTTAATAATTTTACATAGACGCACAACGTTATATAAACCCAGGTGCCAGTTTTCCCGCGCATAAATAAAACAGATAATATTTTCATAAGTTTCATTAGTCTGTTAGATATAAACCGTTGGGGGGAATTTTTTAATATATTTTAAAAATAAGACGAGTAAGGTGTTTGAATGAATTGATTTAATGTGTTTTTGGTTATTAATATTCCTTCAATTAAGTACTTAATTTTGCATCTATAATTACACATAAAATTCTAGCGCTACCGACAGACAATGCACTACTGCACCTTTCTAAGGTGAAATTTAGCGTATTCCTTTAAGTTCCTTGAGAAGGGTCAGACAGCACTAAGAGAAGATTTCTTAATATTCTCACGGAAACGGGAAAATACGAGATATTACGTTTTCTAATCCGCACAAACGAAGTTGCGGACTATAATTAGTATAATATATAAGCTTTACTTAGGTAGAAATTAGTACTGTTTCTATTCTAGACGTAGCCCATTTTGGCGATGTGGAACAGAGTCTGACTATATACCTACGCGATGAGTGTCGGTTCAATGCCCGTTCACGGAAATGATTACACCTATTTTTATTATTTTCATTTCTTCACTCTGAGACCTAATACGAAGCGCGGTGTTGGATTCTGCCGCAACGCGCAATGTCTCGACTTTGAGCGTAAAGTAAAGGAATAGTCTCTTGACACTAGGACAGATTTAGTGCTACATATACTAGACATTTTTTACAATCTAGATTTAAGCTGATAACACAATAATCGACTCAATTTATAACACTTATGTATTTCAACCTAAATTACTTTGTCTAAATTCATTCAACACTTCCGTTAATAATTTCAAGCGTGCTCACTGACTGACACTGACGTATAAATTATTCGTTCATTCATTCAGGAACACAGATGAGATCGTTTGGGACCGCAAATGAAATGCATTTTCACGTTGAATTTTTTGATTTTAGACACGTATGAGTTGTAATGAAAGATAGACGCATAATACGTTTTTTTTTTAAATAATATTCTTCCAGAGCAAAATGGAATCGAGTGTGTTGAGTGGCGGAACTTAACCCGGGAAATTTAAATAAATTAAATATAATCATTCCCCTAAGTAAGGATCGAACCCACAACCGTCGCCGTTACAGTCAGACGTTATCCCGCTGAGCCTCGGTGGATATTAAAACGAAATTCACAAGCTTTATTGCTATATCTTATTCTACAGTATACTTAAAAAAAAATTAACGCGTAATAAAAAAAATAAAAGCGTAAAACCGAAATGGTTTATTCGTGTAGTGAGCGGGTTGTTAGTAATTTAAATAAAATCATTCCTCCGAGTGAAAGTTGAACCCACAGCTACACGCGTTTACAGTCGCTGTTCCACTGCGCCGAGATGGACTTTAAGTTGACGGAAAGTTTTGAGTGGCATATTATGCTACACTCATTATAGAAGACGATAATAAAGGCTGATATATACCCCACTTTTCAAAAATAATTTATTATAAAACAATATAATATATATATCCTACATCCAGCTGCGTCGAAATTCTTATACTCTTATTACAACTTAATTTTGTTGCTTTCTAAAAATATGTTTTTCAATTTACTAAATGTGTGATTAAACAGTTGAGCATCGCCATCTCCAAAATTTGTTACTAGATACTTATGAATAGGATTTGATTTTTAAACACTAACATTTACATAACAATATGTAATAATCAAAAAAACTATATGTTATAAACTAAAATCTAGAATTACAGACTGGTGTTGCTCCTAGAGGCGACTATCATCCGCAAAGTCAACATCCTTTTCTATACGGATACATGCCTGTTTTATTTTCAAAATTAAAAAAGGTATTCAGCAATAAAATGTAATAAATAGTATTATTAAATCTATAATGCATATGAGGAAAAAAATTGGAGGCAAACTAAGATGACACCAAGGTCCTTGGAGGGGTCCTTATTCATCCAATCATTGTAAAGCGCTAGCACCACTAACGTACCTAACAGTGAAACCAAAACTGGGGCAAATATCCCATTGAAGCAAACTATACGGGTTTTATCCGTTATTACATATTAGTAATTTCTTTGATTTAACCAATTTTTGCATTATTTTAATATTCTTCAGTCTTATTTAAACTCTTAAGGTATATATATATATTATTTCAGAAAATCTTTTAAAACAACTGCATACTTTACTTTACTTGCTTACAACAAAAATAAATTGCAACAAGCGTATAGGAATTAAGACATACATAGTTCGTTGAGGACGTATAACTTAATTGGCTAGAGCGCTTGAACAGTTGCCAGGTTTGAATCCCGCTACGTTAATTTCTTTATATTTTTTCTAAAATAGTATAGGAAAATATTCAAAACGTCGACTTTAAAAATGTATTAGAGCCTATGTCTACAAGCAGCTTATTTGTTATTTATTTTATTATAACAAGGCAATTTGTATGAAAAATATACGTAAGTTTAGTATCAAAAACCTATAATATAAAAAAAAAAACTTTGCTAGGTGGTATCGAAGTTATCTTACCAATAGCATCGTATTCATCGCCCACTTCTGTACAATGCCTTTTTGATTTCTCTTCCTCGTGAGCAAAATGTTTTTGAGTGTGAGTTGTTTCGTCGGTTTCTTCTGTATTAGATGCGATATTAAAGTCGGTATAGGATTCGTGTGAATGTTGGAAGCTGCTTTCTTGATCTTGCACGTCAATGTCGTCTTCAGATGCCTGTAAATTGAGGAATAATTGATAATTTTGTCTACATTCAAATTCATCTTTTAGAAACGACGTTTTGTGAATGACGAAAATATTTTAAAGTTTTATGGGTTATAATCGGGTTTGGTGTAATTACGTGTTCTTAAATTAAATTAATTATACAAATTGCGGCATTTATTTTCACGTTTTTCAATTCAGTTTATCTCGAGACACTCCGTTTTCCACTATCCACCCGAATTCCAGACATTGCTAGTTGAGTGGCGGAACTCAACGGAAACGGAAACAGAAAAACAGATGCTAAGTTAGAACGGAAGTTATGAAATAGTTCTTGTTTTTTTACTTTTCTAAGCATTTAAAACAATACCTAGTTAATTACTTTATACGTACGTAATAATATAATAACAGTAGACTTGTATTAAAAAGGTAGCATAAAGCACAAATAGACGTATGAATTATTGTTGAACGGTTATGAGCTTTCCAGCCGGTTAAAACTTTGATCCATTTAGCGAAATGGATTTGCAACAGTTAATCTTGTTCAGATTTAATTGCTGCTATTTCATATAACTTGCACAAACTATAATTAAACCTTGTCTATGTTTATGAAACATTTAGAAACATTAAATTTTACAGTATTAGATAGAGGCCCTTGTGGCGCAGTAGGTACAAATTTGAATTAATAATTCAATTATTTTCATTTCAAGACAAAGCGCGGCGTTGAGGTCCGCCACTCGACATGCAATGTGTAGAATTCGGGCCACTGCAAGCCGTCATTTCAATCAATCAATCGTCGTCAAAATAGCAGGATTTGAAAAAAAATCAAAAGATAAGAGCAGAAAAGAGCACTCACTCACTCACAAAATCGGTAGAGATTAAAAAAAAACATTATTTCGTTACAGTGACTTTTCAGAATGAATGTGTGTTTACTATGTACGTAATGATGCAATAATATAAAAAAAAACAAATTATTTGGAAGTTTTTATTAATAAAATATAAATTTATATTACAACATTCATAGGTCTTATCTTTTATTTCGATATAGATTTACGAGAGACTGGCTTTGAATCTAGTACATGTATATATGAAATTGCACGTGCTTAAAGTTAATTGCTAAAAGTGCTGGCGACAACACGTGAGCCGGTGGAAATGGTGCAGAGTTTTGTTATTCGAAAACAATGCGAAATCGGCTAAAAGTTTGACGCGTAATGTACGCTTTGCCTTAGTAACGTGTATGTTACTTTTTACTAAAGTATACCATAAACATATGATAGTGGCTTCCTACAATTATTTTTCATATAAACTGACTATACCAAACAAAAGAAAAGGCTCCAAATTTTTTATTATACTGTATAACAATTATTATTATTATTACTTTATTTGTACATAACATTACATTTATCAAATCATAATATACGAAACACATAAAAAAAAGGAATGTACAAATGGCGGTCTTATGGCTAAGTGGCCATCTCTTTCAGACATCAACCTTAAGGCCGAAAGTTAGGTGGCGAAAAAAATAAAAGTTAAACAAACATAATTAATATGTAGATTTATAAATAGATATATGAAACTATAGAAACATTTATATAAAAACCTGTAAATGTCGCCTTTTTAAGAAGGTAATGTTTTACGTCTTGATAATATTACTTGTCAGTAAATGACTAGTATCAATTAAATACACGAGTCTCCCGGATATATTTCAAGAGTTTTCCGGACATATTTCAGTTCCTCTTAGGAGACAACGAATAAAATGTAATGAATAAATAGTCTTATAACAAAATTCCTATTCCAATTTTCGCACCACTTAATATATCTTATGATTAAAGTGTGAAGTACATTGGAAATTGGTTATTGAACTTTCAAAGGTACAAATTTAATCGTGAAGGTTGTCGCTGAATAAATATTATGTATATTACATGAACCGATTTAACCCGCGGCTTATTTCCAAAGAAATTCAGTCACACGACAAATTGATCTTAATGTGATTCTCGTCTAAAAATCATCTGGCATAGCAGTGGGGTAGTGTAGGACAGGCAACGCGATGTTCGTGGGTTCGATCCCCCACTCAGAGAATTGATTATTCAAATTTTATTCATTTCCCCTTAGGTAAGACAAAGCACGGTTTCGTTAGAAAAGCGCTATAAAGTTAATAAGACAATCTTCGGCCTGGCATTGTATTTCAACAATTCAGACATCACAGCCAATATCTCCAAATAGCTAATAGGAATATTGGAGTGATGTATCATACATAACACAGTCTTTGCTCATTCTGTAAATTCTCTAAAATTTGTATAAACCAGAAGAAAACAGTGATTTCCAATATCTTGTGATTGTTCCAGATCAAAGCTAGCGGTGCTCAACAACCGGCACGCGTACTTTCTGCTCGTGGACAACGGTTCCGTCGGTCGGTATGGAGCGGAAATAGTGTTGCGACGGAAACTCGAAAAGTATATTGCCGCTCAGAAACTACACCCTTGTGAGTAAATTTTCTTATTTGTATTTTTTTTAAGTTCTACTTTATGTGGGATATTTAGTTTTAATATAGTGTTTTAAGACTCCTTTCTCCGTTTTAAATTTATATTCTTTTTCTACATTATATGTATTTAAACAAAATAAAATATATTATATATTAAACCAAATTCGAATTCCTTTCGAATTTTCTGTTTTATCGCATGTGAAATGTACATTTTCTTCAGATACTTATATATAAATATTAATATTAAATTAAATAACAAAAAATATTAAGTTTACACTTTTTCTTGTGTAAACCTAATTTAAAATACTAGTTAATTTAGGCCCTCTTTTTTCTACCACATCCGTGGTTCGATTTTGTTATACTTTAACTAGACAGCTCGCAGAACTTACTTTTGTACAGTCTATATAGAACTGCTGAAGGGTTCGAACTCGAAATTTGTCGAAAACTCTGGCGTACTTGGCTTAAAATAACATTTCTCACTTCAAATGTGACGAATGACTGTTCGAAATATATTAAAGCGTAGAATTTCCAAACACTTCATGAAGTTTCATGCTTCTAACTTCAGAAATCACGGAACACCATATTACTATTACACCCCCTTAGGGGTAAAATTTGCATTATAGTTGAAAAAGTAATTTACTAAAAAATCTTTTTTAAGCCGCTAAACCACTAAGCCGCTTGAACGCATGGCTTAGCAGTCAAAGCGCCTGGACGGTTTCCAAGAGGCGCGGGTTCGAATCCATTCTCGTTCTGCGTTCAAATTTTTATACATTTTCTAAAAATGTATACGTTTCTTAAAAAATCTAATTCCTAAGAGGTAGAATTTTCACAATCGCTGAAGTAGGTGAATACTATTTTGTAATCATCAACCCAAAAATACAATTTCATGTCTCTAACGTCAAAAGTAATGGACTTATTGGTTGAATTGGACTTATTGGTTTAAATGAAAAAATATAAATAGCCTACAAAATATTGCGCACCGATAGGCTGAAGTCCCACCTCGATACGTTAAGTAGTTTTGACGAAATCGAGGAACACAAAACACTATACAACTTTGCTTGTATATATGTAAAAGCAAATAATATAATAGTAGAGATTATTCTGAAAAATATTATAGAAGCTTTAGTGGCGCAGTGTGACATCGTTGGGAGCGTGACTGTTGCCATAAATGTTCTTACAAAGAAAAATATTTTTCTCTATTGGACGTTATATTTATTATTATTGCAGTGTGTTAGCTTAATACATTAATATAAAACCAATGAAATATATAAATCTTTTTCGAAGTGGTCTCCATTGGCTGCAACACAGTCCTTTAAACGTTGTGGCCAGTTGTCAATAGCAGCACGCACTCTTTCTATGGAAAAAATATTCACTGCCAATCGTATGGATTGTTTTAGGGACTCCTAATTATCATGGCGTTTAGATCAAGCTTTACAATCCGGAGCAAAGTCATGCTGAAAGGCTCTAACAAATATAAGTCATACGGTAATTTTGAGTGCGTCTCTTATAGACTGCAAGTCCTAAGTCATCTTTTAAAATAATCTTCTACTCCTTAGATAAAATCTTTTGCTTTCGGAAAGGATTTCTTCGAAATCTTTCCCTTACTGCTCGATCGCCTTTGTCGTACGAACACGACGTGTATGGCGATATCTTTTTCTGTCACAAACAAGGAGGTTTTATTGTACCTATCAAGAGCCAGGTACACACACATTTGATTAATACTAAGCGTATGGGGGTTTTTGAAAAAAAATATTTGACACCATACCAACTATAAAGTAGATACTATAAAGTATTGCTTTACATAAGTAAAGCAATTACAGTGATTCTTGTCTTTATCACCCCACTCTATTTTAATATCACAAAATATTTTACAATACATTGCCCGCGAAAACAAGAAAACACAATGAACAATCATATAAAAATAAAAATGATGAAATAAATTCAAAAGTAATATTTTGTTTATTTTTAATTTTAACAGTATCTACGGCCAGACTACGAGTAAGTATGTATACGCAATGTGTGTGGGTTGTATTTCCACTCGGAGAAATGATTACATTTGAAATTAATAAGTTTATTGATTTCCGCGATTTTTACACATTTTCATTTTTCATTGTTTCATTTCGAAATGAATTTATATCATTTTAATTTATCTGCTCCGGTGACAACACCAAGCGCAGCTGTGAGTTCCGCCACTCAACACGCAATGTCTCAAACTAGGGGGAAAATAGAGAACGTAGTGTTTTGACACTAGGTTCTCTCTGACTACCCTGCGATGCGGAAAAAAGCGTGAATCTGAAAGAAAAGAAACGGAGACAAATATTGGCCATCAGGGCTTTTTTCTTTATATAAACTTTAACTATGGAAAATTTCATACGCCTCAGTCCCCATAATTTTGCTAACAAGGATTCATAAAGACTATCGATTCATTTTTAGGTCAATTAACATGTATGTGAAATAATAATGAAGGAAAGCCTTCAAATTATTATTTATATATATACCGTCTATATTCCGCTTTTAAAATTTATAACCGAGCAATTCAAAGCAATCGATTGTTTAAATAAACATCTAGAATGTTTGCGCCAGGCCGTTGCATCAATATGCCGGCGTTTGAGAGATTAATCATCTATATATACATTTGCGGCACCTGCATTAATATCTAGACCGAATAGCGTTCCATTTATTCATTTTCATACAAAATATCTTGGATCCATTTATACAGATGGTAAAAAATACTTGGTTTGTACTAAATTTACTAGAGTTTAATATATTTCTATTATAGATATGTTAGAATCAGTTTGTTTAATATATAATTTTTCACTTTTCTAACTTTTTACAAAGTGACAATTGAAGTTTCTTTAATAAGTCCCACCCGTATTTACTCTCAATATGGTTACCATTTGACTGTTAGCTTTTTTTTATTCCAATACTCGCACTCACCGGTTCCGGAGAGCCTTGTTTTATTTTAAATTTGCCTCCTTCCTCTCCAAACACAAACGAAAGCATATCGTAATACCACAAATGCGGCGTGTATACCTCTTCGGCATTGGTTGCCTGAGCTCGACTGTCCTGAACCTTTTTAAACTCCCGCCGTACGCAAGCTCGAAGACTCTCTATCTTCCTTAATACGTGCACTCTTGTAGCGGTCGGATCATATTTCTGAACTAATTCCGTCAATTTTGTAACAGCATCATGACGTTTCTTCTTATGTTTGTATCCAGTACATTTTCTGTCCCACAAACAGTTTAGTTCTCTATATAATGTGATGAATTTCTTTAATAATTTACGTGGAAATACAACATTGCTTTCTGCCATAATGCCGTTCGACGAGCGGCGCGGCGCGCAGGTCACTGAACGTGTTGGCTCACCCCTCCCCCAGCCTCCCCCCCACTCACCCGCTAAGCTCCCCTCGCCTTTGCATCCACTGTATCAATCTCACCCGCTACGCTCTTGATGACTTATTTATAAAACTCTAAATCGTCAATTTTCTATTTGCAGCCTTGATTAAATTATTTTTTGTTAGAAATTCGTTTTATATACAATTTATATATTTTTAGAAAACGTATAAAAAATTTAACGCAGCGGGATTGGAACCCGCGCCTCTTGTAACCGTCCAAGCGCTCTGACCACTAAGCCATGCGTTCTATTTTTCGTAAGTGTGTGATTAACACTTTAAAAAATGTTAAAAATATTTATATACTCGTAAATATTTTTTCAATATGGGTACGAGATGTGATTTGAGACATGTAAACTACTTACCGTCGGTGTTGTATTACTTTTTTTCTCATACGATATTCTATGAAATCTATTTTTGTTAATTAAAAAAATAACAATTAAAATACAAAAAATATAAAATAGTGAATTTATATACGTGTGTAGTACTATTAGAAACGAATTAAATTATAAATTGAAGCAAAGTTTGTGATTTAAGAACGCGGGCGGGGAAAACATCTAAATAGTTTACGCAGGCAAAGCCGGAAACGGGTCGCTAGTTGTTTATATGCAACAATACCTGCAACCTTCTTCGTACCAGTCAGGCTTAATAACTGCTGGACTAACAGACGAAGTATGTTAAAAATATTTATAAAGGATCCCCTCTACTAAACATAGGTAACACAGTACGGATTTCAAAACAGTACTTTGATCTTTTAAATAAAGTACTTTGCCATTCGTTTGTTTATCGTGTTGACCTTTCTCGTTACCTAAAAATTTCTCGTGAAATATTCGAGCTTGCGTTTCTTTGAAATCAACCATTATTATGTTACATTTATATGTAAATTAGCTTAATAAAACATTGTTGAATTTTTTCCTCAAAAATTGCGAATTCGGAATTAATAATTACGCCTGTATTTACGCAATTCCTACATTTTGCTGGGTTGGCAGAGAGGACCTAAATGTCGAAATGCTTCGCTATCAGTTTTTTAACGCATCTATTCCGGAGAATTTGCCTTGGAATTGAATAATATCCCCTGCCCGACTTCATGAAAATTGTCTCACACCATTCGTACATGGACGAAATTCCTGCTGTACGATCAAAATGAAGGCACATTACTCTAGGGGCTACGTTCTTTATTCGCACTGCGAGACAATGAAACGCATTGTGTCGTATAACTTGGGGGTCTTTGAATCGAAAGTCTACAGTATCATCAAGACAAGAGTGTGTCGTTATAATTTTATATCAGACTTGATGTGGTTAAACGTAATGGTGCATTTACTTGGATTTAAGGCTGGGCATGTGTCTTTAAAGAAGCGTATAAGCGGGGTGGCTTGCGAGAGCTTTCAAGAGCTTGTAGCCGTCCCGGACCAGTAGGGCTGGGTTTTCGAACATTAATCTAACGTAACTTGCGGCAAACGCATGCGACGTATTTACACGTTATAAATGGAAGTCACCGTGATTGGTTACTCCACTATAGTGCAGGATAAAAAAGCAAATATTCCAACACTACTTTCACCCGAAACCAATTTTCCATCCCATAATAAATCCCATAATCCCATAATAATAGGTACCGTAGATTACCCCGCACAATAGACAGTTTATATATTTTATGGCTATTAAGGAATTTGACCGGACCCGAGTCCTTAGCTTGCTTGTCCTTACAAACGCCATTTATGAACCGCGATAAAATTCACACAATATATATTAATGTTGTTATATTCATTTTTATGGAGTCGTATAATTATTAAGCGCTCTTTTATTAACTTCAAATGAATTTATATAATATATCACAACGCTCTTTTGGCCCGCTTCTTGATTAGATCTGATGGCAGTACAATATTTTCATTACACAATCTTCCTTTTCTTGCCAGGATAATCGGACTAGACTAGAGACAAGACTTACGCGTGTTTCTTTTTGAACTTCCTTTGTATACTGAACTTGTTATATATATTTTTTAAAAAGCTTTTATTTATAGCCCACTTGTTGTGTTAGTTAGGGCTGTGTTCTATTACGTTGTAAATTCTAATTGTATGCAATTCCCTGTGTTTGTTTCTCATATACGTTTTTTTTTATAATTGATAAAAGAGAGTAGAATATATTGTTAGATTCTCGAAGAAAAAAATTAAACAAATATACATGTGTATATAACTATACTTTATAATTTTAAACCGACTTGCTTTAACTTTGAATAATTTTGCAACTTCAGATTTTTTCCTAAAGGAGGTAGCACGGATATAACATGGTAGAGAGAACTAAGTGTAAAGACGCATTCAACTTTTCGCCCGAATTCGAGACAGACAAAGCGTGGAGCGTGAATAAAGCGATACGTTAAATTGGTTCAATTGCTCAAGGGAGGGTATGGAACTGAACCCACGAACGCGTTTATTGTTGAAGATGCTGTTGAAAGTTTTTCGTAGATGATAATCTTCTATCTATGCAATATTTCCAACATGGGGCCGTCGTGGCGCAGTGGCAAAGCGCCTGATTGTAAAACGATTGCTTGTGGGTTTATTATTATTACTAATATCTGAAAACTATTTTTATTACTCCGCTCTAGAGCTGTCGCTCGATTTCGGGAGGGAATTGGAGAACGGAGTGTTGACACTAGATTGACACTTGACACTAGATTTTATCTGACCACCCTGACTGTTATGCGGAGAAAAACGTGAAGCTGCAAAAAAATATTTTATTCATAGAGCACGATCTACTTTAGGACGTTTTGTAATTCAGATCATAGGACTTTTATAGTCCCAATAAAAATGTCAAAGGTGTTTTTAGCACCAGTTTCACAGTTTTATTTTCTTCGGCAAATATTGTATCTACTTTTTAAGTCTCACCTCGCGTTTTATTGCCAATGTAATATTGCTTTTGTTTCGATATATATATATATATATATATAAATACTACTACTACAGAAACAAATGTTGCATTCAGCCACCAGATACCTTATCTCCGCCATATTGGCGTTATATTTTGCTTCATCAGCCAGTCTATAGTGGCGCAGTGGCACAGAAATCTAAATGCAAACACGATTGTTGATTGTTCGTGGGTTCGGAGGACGGTTGTTCGTGGACCCCACTCGGAGGAATTATTATATTTAAGTTATCTTCATTTCTTCGCTCTGGTGCGAGACAATGAGAGCATTAGGTTCCGCCATCCAATACACAATGTCTTGAATTTGGGCAGAAAGTGGAGAACGGAGCTGATACCAGATTGTCTCTGACTATTCTGCGATGAAAGAAAAAGAGTGAAGCTGCAAAAAAATAAATTTGCGTATATAGAAAAGAAACTCTCTAGGGTTTCGTGGACTCTTGGGGCCTGGTCCATCACATTGTAAAGAAAGAAGGAGCGCCTGGGCTTGCGACTCAAGTATACGCTTGAAAACAATTGTAGTTATATTTGTAAAATAATTTAATTATTATGGTTCGTCTTACATGTATTAGAGTATTTAAAAAGCAAACCTAAAAACAAATAACAAAAATTATACTTACATTGCTAAATACGTAAATCAAAAACTAAATTCATTAAGAAAATATATATAATGCTTTATAAAAAAAACACTTTTTCTTTTTCTTGAAGGTTTTTTTTTTTTTTTTTTTTTTTTTTTTTTTTTTTTTTTTTTTTTTTTTTTTTTTTTTTTTTTTTTTTTTTTTTTTTTTTTTTTTTTTTTTTTTTTTTTTTTTTTTTTTTTTTTTTTTTTTTTTTTTTTTTTTTTTTTTTTTTTTTTTTTTTTTTTTTTTTTTTTTTTTTTTTTTTTTTTTTTTTTTTTTTTTTTTTTTTTTTTTTTTTTTTTTTTTTTTTTTTTTTTTTTTTTTTTTTTTTTTTTTTTTTTTTTTTTTTTTTTTTTTTTTTTTTTTTTTTTTTTTTTTTTTTTTTTTTTTTTTTTTTTTTTTTTTTTTTTTTTTTTTTTTTTTTTTTTTTTTTTTTTTTTTTTTTTTTTTTTTTTTTTTTTTTTTTTTTTTTTTTTTTTTTTTTTTTTTTTGGGGGTCTTTGAATCGAAAGTCTACAGTATCATCAAGACAAGAGTGTGTCGTTATAATTTTATATCAGACTTGATGTGGTTAAACGTAATGGTGCATTTACTTGGATTTAAGGCTGGGCATGTGTCTTTAAAGAAGCGTATAAGCGGGGTGGCTTGCGAGAGCTTTCAAGAGCTTGTAGCCGTCCCGGACCAGTAGGGCTGGGTTTTCGAACATTAATCTAACGTAACTTGCGGCAAACGCATGCGACGTATTTACACGTTATAAATGGAAGTCACCGTGATTGGTTACTCCACTATAGTGCAGGATAAAAAAGCAAATATTCCAACACTACTTTCACCCGAAACCAATTTTCCATCCCATAATAAATCCCATAATCCCATAATAATAGGTACCGTAGATTACCCCGCACAATAGACAGTTTATATATTTTATGGCTATTAAGGAATTTGACCGGACCCGAGTCCTTAGCTTGCTTGTCCTTACAAACGCCATTTATGAACCGCGATAAAATTCACACAATATATATTAATGTTGTTATATTCATTTTTATGGAGTCGTATAATTATTAAGCGCTCTTTTATTAACTTCAAATGAATTTATATAATATATCACAACGCTCTTTTGGCCCGCTTCTTGATTAGATCTGATGGCAGTACACAATTTTCATTACACAATCTTCCTTTTCTTGCCAGGATAATCGGACTAGACTAGAGACATGACTTACGCGTGTTTCTTTTTGAACTTCCTTTGTATACTGAACTTGTTATATATATTTTTTAAAAAGCTTTTATTTATAGCCCACTTGTTGTGTTAGTTAGGGCTGTGTTCTATTACGTTGTAAATTCTAATTGTATGCAATTCCCTGTGTTTGTTTCTCATATACGTTTTTTTTTATAATTGATAAAAGAGAGTAGAATATATTGTTAGATTCTCGAAGAAAAAAATTAAACAAATATACATGTGTATATAACTATACTTTATAATTTTAAACCGACTTCCTTTAACTTTGAATAATTTTGCAACTTCAGATTTTTTCCTAAAGGAGGTAGCACGGATATAACATGGTAGAGAGAACTAAGTGTAAAGACGCATTCAACTTTTCGCCCGAATTCGAGACAGACAAAGCGTGGAGCGTGAATAAAGCGATACGTCAAATTGGTTCAATTGCTTAAGGGAGGGTATGGAACTGAACCTACGAACGCGTTTATTGTTGAAGATGCTGTTGGAGGTTTTTCGTAGATGATAATCTTCTATCTATGCAATATTTCCAACATGGAGCCGTCGTGGCGCAGTGGCAAAGCGCCTGATTGTAAAACGATTGCTTGTGGGTTTATTATTATTACTAATATCTGAAAACTATTTTTATTACTCCGCTCTAGAGCTGTCGCTCGATTTCGGGAGGGAATTGGAGAACGGAGTGTTGACACTAGATTGACACTTGACACTAGATTTTATCTGACCACCCTGACTGTTATGCGGAGAAAAACGTGAAGCTACAAAAAAATATTTTATTCATAGAGCACGATCTACTTTAGGACGTTTTGTAATTCAGATCATAGGACTTTTATAGTCCCAATAAAAATGTCAAAGGTGTTTTTAGCACCAGTTTCACAGTTTTATTTTCTTCGGCAAATATTGTATCTACTTTTTAAGTCTCACCTCGCGTTTTATTGCCAATGTAATATTGCTTTTGTTTCGATATATATATATATATATATATATATATATATACTACAGAAACAAATGTTGCATTCGGCCACCAGATACCTTATCTCCGCCATATTGGCGTTATATTTTGCTTCATCAGCCAGTCTATAGTGGCGCAGTGGAACAGAAATCTAAATGCAAACACGATTGTTGATTGTTCGTGGGTTCGGAGGACGGTTGTTCGTGGACCCCACTCGGAGGAATTATTATATTTAAGTTATCTTCATTTCTTCGCTCTGGTGCAAGACAATGAGAGCATTAGGTTCCGCCATCCAATACACAATGTCTTGAATTTGGGCAGAAAGTGGAGAACGGGGCTGATACCAGATTGTCTCTGACTATTCTGCGATGAAACAAAAAGAGTGAAGCTGCAAAAAAATAAATTTGCGTATATAGAAAAGAAACTCTCTAGGGTTTCGTGGACTCTTGGGGCCTGGTTCATCACATTGTAAAGAAAGAAGGAGCGCCTTGGCTTGCGACTCAAGTATACGCTTGAAAATAATTGTAGTTGTATTTGTAAAATAATTTAATTATTATGGTTCGTCTTACATGTATATACTCTAGTATTTAAAAAGCAAACCTAAAAACAAATAACAAAAATTATACTTACATTGCTAAATACATAAATCAAAAACTACATTCATTAAGAAAATATATATAATGCTTTATAAAAAAAACACTTTTTCTTTTTCTTGAAGGAATATCGATAGAGGTGTAAATTATTACTACTATTATGCCTTCAATACTATATTTGTAATATACATTTCATTGATTTTTTGTCTAAAGTTTATTTATCAAATGACAGATGTTTAGTCCTAACCCGCAAAAAAATATGACGTTAAGAAAAATAAATCCAAACACGAGAAAATGGGCCCTGAAAAAATATTTATATAATATATTTCCATATGTTATTAGAGCGCGGCGCCCGTGCTTAATACGCAAAGCTTCAGAATTGATCGGAAAATGAAGAAAAGGCTGTCTTTACTTTTATTCCTACACGGTATTAGGTTCCGCCACTTACCAAGCATACTTGCGTAATTGAGCGAAAATGAAATTAAATGTGGATAATTGAGTGTTTGCCTAAACTGCCTAAACCCTAAACCTTCCCTAGACAGCCTAAACCCTACCATACGAGAAATGTGTAGACTATAAGAAAATAAAGTTTAATATATAAATAAATCGACCAGAATCAATTAATGCAAAGCTTTATTTCAGACACACACTCCTCAACGCCCGTCGTGTGCCTCGTAATAGAAGGAGGCACAAACACTGTGCGGGCGGTACTCGAGTACGTTACAGATACACCACCTGTGCCCGTTGTCGTGTGCGATGGCAGTGGGAGGGCAGCTGATCTCATTGCCTTCGTGCACAAGTAAGTGCAGTATAACTGATAATTATAGTATTATAGTGGAAAATGTAAAAACTTATATTTCTAGTAAGACAAAGTGCAGCGTTGAGTTCCGCCATTCGTCCAAGACCTTTTTGATGGTCATTTTTATACATGAGTTCATTAGGCCCCTCTTATTTTGTCTGCCTATAGTTGTTGTTTTAGGTAACGGGCTGACATTTTTGTATTATTACTTAAAAATTCCCTAAATAAAAACAAACATAAAAAAAACATACTAACGATTCACATTAGTGTCTTTATTGAGATTAGATTATTAGAGTGGGATTTGAATTCCTTACCAATGCATGCTATCATATAATTCGACTGTATATAACGACAGCTTGCTTTAAAAAAAAAAACAACAACAAATTCTGAAAAAGTCACACGTACTTTATAAAATTAGATTTTCTTCGGCCACATTATCTCATCAGTGAAATTATTTATTTTAGAGGCTCCTAAATCCGTAACGAGAATGTTATCATTGGCCAACCATGTACGGGGTTTAGTATTGTTATGCATATTACAACATAAATCCTAGGTTTTGTTTAAAAGGAAAGATATATATTTTTTAATATATTTAATAATTTTGTGTTATAAAGAATAAAAAATATACCCCTTTTACTGCTTAGAGCTCTAAAGAAAATTGGTATACACTTTCATTACAGAAAAAATATTTCATGTATAACCGATTACCCTTTGATTTGAGAAATACCATAATAACCAGCCATAGGCCCAAATCACGCTATGTCCAGATTTATGAATTTTCATTAAGTGTGTTTTATATTTTTGCGAATATATATTTCAATGAAACATTAGAGACCATTGTGACGTAGTACGTCAGCGTCTGACTGTAGTCGTGAATGGTTGTGGGTTCGATACCCACGAATTGCTACCAAAGTCTATATATATTGAACAATAACTAAACTACATTAGAGCTCTAACATAATATGTAAAAGTTTTCCTTTGTGCGTTATACTTTAAAGTGTATGTAGGGTGTTAAAGAAACTTCTAAGTTTAGCATGTGGTTAGGTCCTTCAGATATTAGCAAAGTTTTAAATGTGCTCTTGTTCACGATTTTGCTTCGTGATTGATATTAAGAGTTTAGTGGAACATTAATAAATATCTTTATAAGTTTATATTACAAATCAACTTTGAGCTTCTGATGCTTGTATGTATTTTAAATGCCTAAAAGCGTCCGGAAAAAGCAAAAGTGACCGGCACTTAGGTTTTATTTCCTTTGATTTTCGCATTTCACGCCCGTTTTCTTTGTATTTTCATATTTCGCCAATATAGGTAGACGTAACTTAGCAATAGAACAAATTCCACTCACTTAAATATATTACATTATGTGGCGGAACATAACGCCTCCCTTTTTTTTTTTGACTGACAAGTAGCTTTGGAAATAGCAAATATTTTTGAACTCACAGCATGCCATTATATTGAACTATATTTTAAATCGAGAAACGAGAAATAATTTGTGAAAACGATGAACAATTTATATAATATGTAGTATAAGTGTATTGAAACGTTTTAAAACTAATCTTCAATAAAACTGTACACTTATAGATTTGTTGAAAATCATTTTTAGGAAACGTATACAAATTTGAACGCAGCGGGATTCGAGCCCGCGCCTCTTGGAAACCGGCCAAGCGGTCTGACCGCTAAGCCATGCGTTCTACATCGAGCTGCGTCGAAATTATTATACGTTTATTACAACTTATTTTTGTTTATAGCATCAATGTTTTTCAATTTTCTAAGTGTGTGACTGTCACTTTAAAATGTTAAAAATATAGATATGTCCTTACGTTTTATACTCTTATATACATTTTTCCGTTACTAAGTGATTGATAGACAACGCGCACTGCCGAAACTACAGTTCGTAGAAATCTAAAATTTGATATTTCTTTTTATAAATCAACGAAGTTCGAAATGAAGTTATAGGCGGCAACTCGTATTTAATAGACACTTTATATATATATATGTGTGTATGTATATATATTTTTTATTTTGATTTTAGATACGCGTCAGAAACCGGAGAACAGACAGTGTTAGAATCAATGCGAGACTATTTAATCGGCACCATTCAAAAGACCTTTGAAGTGGGACTGCAGCAAGCGGAATGCTTGTATAGCGAACTTTTACAGTGCACTAGAAAAAAGAATCTGGTAAGTATTCAGAACTTCCCTAGCATTTCTGTACTAAAAATTAACTTTAGAACGGAATATGCGATGCGAGTTTTAGTGAACTAAGAGAACTTTTTTGTAGAGACGCAGAGGAATTATATTAAAGACTTCACTTTAAACAGTTGTATTTTGTTTAACTGATCACAAGTCGTACCAAAGTATTAAACTATAAACAATGCATTTGCTTAATATCTATAGTATCGCAATCGTCATAAGAATGATCGGAACAGCTTTTTAGCGCTTTTGAAATAAACGCTAGTCAGTATTGTTTTTCTTATTTTAAATGTGATATGACATGACATGGCCTAGAGTTCCGCCACTCAACACGCCACGTCCGAAAATCAGGCGGGACTGTGAAACGTAGTGCTGTGACACTGATAAGGCGTGAAACTAAAAATGATTAATATACGTTCTTACGTACGTACGAGTACTTATGCTAAAATCAATTATTTTAAATAGTCAAATTGAACAATTATTTAAATTAAATTAACAAATATAATAATAATAGAAATTATTCATATAAATTATGTATGATCAATTATCTTCGAAAGCATTGTACAAATTGGTGGCAAAATAACACAATATAGCAATTATCTGAAAAACATATTTTAGAAAGAGGCTTCGGGTGGTTTCGAATCCTGCTGCGTTTAAATTTTTTTTTTAAATATGTTTTTCAATGCCCCAAGTGTGCGATTAACACTTTAAAATGTAAAAAATATGGTATAAATGATTTTAGGAAAACAAACTGTTCATAAATAAAAATAATGTAACGATTTTCAAGAGGCGCAGGTTCAAATCGCGCTGCGTTCAAGTTTTTATAGGTTTTCTAAATATGTCTTTTTCATAATGTAAATTGCTTAAGGACACAGCTTAAACACTTTTTCTTTATTCATAGGCCATTTTCAATTTGTAGAGAATAAGTGCAACAAAGCAATATTTATTTAGCAAATGTTTTACATACACGTTGCCATGACAACGCCTATTTTACACATCAACAACGTAACTAGCCTATTTATATACAAAAACATATATATTTGTACATTTGCTTTACTAGAGTGCTGATTAGTTTTCTGATAAAGTCGAACGTTAAACATTGACAGCTGTGATCAATCTACACCCGGCTATTAAGAGCTGTTGCCGTCAATCACTACAAATACCTTATATTATAGGACTTATAGCGTTGGGAACTTTGATTGATATATTTGATTGACTGATGAGTATTGTGTTCCCTTATTTAGAATATTTTTTCTATATTTTAATATATAATAAGTTCTTTTGAAACTTATTGACTGAAGAAATACGGAAGACTAGCCTCTACAATGTATAGTCTACATAATAACTCTTGAATAGCCGAATATGGAAAATGATATATAAAAATGAAATATTTTAATAGTAATTAATAATTTGTTGATTCTATCATATTTTATTTCAAACGCCAGACAACCAATGATTATAAAAATATACGGCAGCAATAATAATTAATAATGAATCTACTAGTTTTCATGATTTATCATGTGTTATAAAATTTACATAAAATCATAATTTTACAAAATCAATAATATAATAAAACTTTCAATTTGATTTGACAAAACGGTTAACAACTTTCAAACTAGGAAATAGTGCAGTCAAACGTCGATATTGCTTTTTTCCACACTTTAAAAGTCTCTACAAAGGAAATTTGGGAGAATATTAGAAACTGAATTGGCTTATGTCGTCACCAAAAACCTGAAACTGTCACTACCGTTAGGGAATAAACTTAATTACTATTGGATATCTTCATTTTATCCCCGTCGAGGACCAAGTGGTCGTTAGTTCTCTTGTAATAAAATTATCAATTTTCCAGGACAGCTGTTTCAATTAAACTCATCGTTGCATATAAATTTCATTTAACGAAAGTAGATTGAATCTACATTGAATAATAAATCTTGAAGTCTTAGACGTAAATAAGAATTGTTTGTATGTGAATATATTTTCACGGTTATTTAAGAACCTTTGAAAAAGATATGTTTAGAAAACGTATAAAATATATACAACTTATATTTGTTGTTTGAAAATCTATAAATATACTTTGTGAAGTGGTAAGGACCTATTTATTTATAGGACACATTTCAATGCCTTCATCATTTTTCAAGTATTACTGGTTTTGTTTACTATACGATTATAATACTATAAGATCGAAGGTTACACTAGTTAGAGTTTTTTTTTATTAAAATTGTATTAACACACTACGGACATATATGGTTTGTTTAAGAATATTTTAGATTCTTTATAAATTCCAATTTTTGTTTCTTAACAAATTCAGTACCTAGATCTAAGTCTTATATATACATAGAGAACTAAGTGCCTTCATCTATATCCCTAAGAGAGTCCAGTTGCTTAAAACTAGCTTAAAACTTAATGAAACTTAAAGTAAATGCAATTAATCTAAATTATTATATACAATACAGTTTAACCAATAAATCTATTACATATATCTTATTATCATAAATAACATATTTCTTATTTGATACCACTCAGGGCTACTTTCAGTTTGTTAGTGGTTTCTCCGTTTGGACCTTCTCCTCTTTCCTCATACAGTAATACCTGGTGCTGTTCTGAGGCTTTTAAACACCCTAGTCGGTCTGCCATTTCTTTTCTGTGGTAGACGACAACCATAGCGTCTATACTTATGACCCGGACGCCGCCATTTTGTTTATTGCCGTGTTCATGCACGAAGGGCACCCGTCTATCCCTGCAAATGCTGTGATAAATCTACTCGCTATTTTTAATATATGGAGAAAAAAGCAAGCGCAGTAGTGACAAACTCTCATAAATAACTCAATTTTTTTTTAATTAACTTGGTAATATTAGTCTGTAATTTGGTAACTTATAAATCGCATATAAAGGCACGTATATTTTCACCTTAAAGACCGGCCGTGAGTGGCGGTGTTCACTTAGCAACAGGTGACCCGAACGCTCGTTTGCCTTGTCTATAGTATAAAAAAAAATGTCGTTTGGTTTTCGGAATCATTTTGAACCTCATGTTTTAAACTGACCACGGACCTATTGTAATAGATCCGTGGTCACAGGCAGACTGTCGTAGTAGAGGTATATCAAATACGTAAGGTAAAAAAAAGCCACGCAAATACTATGAAACAATATTTTCTCCTTAATTAGTAGAATAAGAAAGCTAAACTTTATTAATATACCCTCAACAATTTTCACGAAACTCGGCTTGCTCTATAAAAATTACAAGTATTACAACATTTCTAATTAAGCCAGCACCGTTTACACCGTAATCTCATCTAACTGATGATAATTTGGAACATCTAAAAGAAAGGCTTCAAATGGAAAACAGAAGCTTTAAGCTTACAGAGTAAGTAATTGAAACGTGTTCGTGTGTTTTAATTGTATTTACGTAATAAACTTTTAATTCATTTATGAATCATTTTTAAAGAAACATATTAAAACTATACTTGTGTCCCAGGTATTACTCTGAGCTTCACGTTCGCAAACGTGATGGACACCAGCACCGTGGACCAAGGAAATCCTAAGGCGCTCTTCTTTTTCAATTTTTAAGCATATATTGCGGTTTGTTGCAATTAATATTTCAAGACATGCTTCAATATCTTTAACGGTTACCACCCATTTCATATACCACACATGGTTCAGCGGTCAGAGCGCTTGGACGGTTTCCAAGAGGCGCGGGTTCGGATCCCGTTGCGTTTAAATTTTTATAAATTTTCTAAGTGCAGAGAAAAAATGTGTCAATAGATGCATCTAAAGTTTTCGTAAACCGTTAAAAAACTTAAAAAAAATACTTTTGTATATATATATATATAACAGGCCAATGATTTTGAACTTTGAAACTTATCTTTAATATTATTGTTAACCAGCGACCGGCTCGCGGCTTTGCTTGCGTATACTGCACGAATAAGCTATTTCCTTTTTTTTGCTCGTTCATACTTAAACTTTTTTATTTATGAACCGGTTGAAATGAAATAAACACTGAAAGTTAAGGGAAACTTACCAAAATATAATAGTCAAAACTGCATTAAAATCGGTTAAGTCGTGTTTGAGATAAGCGTGCACAAACGCAGAGACAAACAGAAAAGAAAATTAAAAATCATTGTGTTGAGTTCTATTACATTAATAAATGCCCCATTTATTTTGTTTTTTCATATATCTTCCATGTACGGACAGCGATCAGTTACATTTTTATAATATGTTAATATAAAATTATACTATTATATAAAAAATATAATATGCGAATTTCATAATCTGAAATATGAATCATATTGAAAATTGATGAATTATGCGGTTATTATTGAACTGTAAATTCCTATTTTCATCCAACTAATGAAAACCACAAACTTTTTTTAATTAACGACTAAGTTTTGATCGGCAATATAAATAATTATTGAATGTCTCTTATGTCGCTTAAATATTTTGGGTTCAGGTTAGTTTGCGAGAATGTAGTGTCAAGGCAATCCGATGTCCAGTTTTCGATTGAAATCCAGATGTAGCGTGTTGAACGGCAGAACTCAACGCCTGTTTTACTAGAGCAAAGAAATAATAGTAATTAGAATATAATGTGAGTCGATATTGAGATGGCCTCTTAAAACTAAAGTTATAATGAATATTGCTTTCTGTATTTGTTTAATAAATTTTCTTTATACTTTTAGTTTGGCTCTCTCATGTAAATAAACAAAATAAGTAAACAAATGTAAAAAATAAGCGAAATTGTAAATGCTGTAACTGGAACGTTTAGCTATTTCGATGCTAATTTTCTGTTTTATAGTTTTTAAAATTAATTTTTACTCTTTGTTTTTTTTTTTAATTAAATTAATTATTCAATTATTACTTTTACTTATTACTGGAATTGTAATCGGAAATAAGAATAGAGAGTACTCCAATCTTGCTCCCGACTCCAGGGACAATTAAATATGTTACTATAAATATTGAGGGTTGATAATACAAACGTGCCATAAACATAACAGATTTTTTTATCAAATATTTTCTATAATTTATTACAAGAGGCAAAATGGACGCAGCGATAACGCAGATATCACTCGTTTGTTACTTTTTACCGTTTTAAATATCGCATGCATTGTTAGTTGTAGCAGTATAGTTTTTTTTTTTTTACTTTTTAAAGTGTTATTCGCACACTTAGGTGTTAATTGAAAAATACATATTTAGAAAACGTGTACAATTTTTAATTTGAGAGTATTTGCACAAAACGCGTAGCTCAACGCCGCAATTTTTATAACCCAATCTTAAATATGGAAATACATTTAGAGTTTATTGTACACATATAAATTATATATACCGTATGATTTTTTCTATATTGTTAGGTACGTCAAGCGCTTTTTAAGCTTTCAGGGATTTATCTAAGTAAAAATAATAATGACTATTACAGGGCTTAAAATTGGAAATGTGCAAGGAATTTCTCGTCATTTCGTCGGATAATACGACATCACAATACTTGTACTAAGCTGGCCGAGTGCAGTTCGAGAAGGGTTTATTATATCTCTTGCACCGTTATGTTATTCTTGTAGGTAATTTTGCTTGTAAAGTTTTTAAAAATGAGAATTTCAAACACCATAGATAGCTTTTGTTAGTAGAGTCTTTTAATAGTAAATATATTATTTCTAAAAATAAAACCATTTTAAAGTGGCTCAATTTAGTATAAGCATATACAAATATCGATGTAGCTGGCAAGAGTTGAAGGTTTGATTCACGCGGCGTTAAAATTTTTATACGTTTTCCAAAAATATTTTTTATATCCTTATCACGTGTGAAAGAGTTGAGGCTGTCGTGAGGCTTCGATTCCTATTCGGGGAGTGATTATATTTAAATTAAATACACACTTTAAAAATATTACAAATAAATAATATTGTAAGATTATTGTATTGTCAGATTATGATACACTGTGCCCGCTTCGTTATGACGTTCTGTTATAGATTCGCGCGTGGAATTCTAATATGAAAGTAACTTAAGTTACTCCTTACTACATCAGCTTTCTGCCAGTGAAATTTCCGTCAAAATCGGTCCACCCGTTCCAGAGATTAACCAGAACACACAGACAGACAGAGTAAAAGACAAAAATAAATAAAAAATGTTATTTTGGTATATGTATCGTACTGTATATATATATATATGCATTTAGTAAAAAGCGGTTATTTTAATATTACAAACAGACACTCCAAATTATTTTTTTCCATAGACGTTTTTTTACCCATAATTATTAAGCGCCATTGTGACGCAATGGGACAGTAAGTGACTAAACGCGATAGTTACCGGTACGATATTTACTCGGGGAATGTTTATATGGTAAGCAAAGCTCGGCATTGAGTTCCGCCACTCGTATTTCATTTCAATTCAATGGCAAAGCGATATGTTTTAAAGATAGATACGAGCGGAACACGCTGCAAAACTTACTGCATACTTTTATTGTACTTCGATAAAAAGTATTAAAATCAATATAGATATAGTAGTTGATTGATCTTGCAAGCTTTAGTTAAGCTTTTTTTAAATCTTTCGAAACACGTCTCTCGAATAGTCTGAGGTACGTCATACATACACCAAAGAGTTTTCAGGAGCTTTACCTTTCTACCCTATTATTGTAACCTTATATTGTTTTTGCTGTGTAAGTTTTTGAATAAGCAATAAATTCTACCGTTTTATATTTAAATAATATATCACGATTGAGATACTGTTGAGGTTTTTTTGAACGTATTTAATATGGGTTTGATTGCCGTCTCTAGATCTCTAAAACTACGAGATGTAGACAACGAAGTATCTTAGCTGTTGTTCTCTTGCCTATCAGTATAAAGCAGAAGGCATGCAAAAATATTTTTTACTAAAAATATTTGCTTACAGAAACATTTTGATAAATTATTAATTGAAATGCCTTGCGTTTTTGTACTAGAGACCTAAAATTAAGCAGTGATGTAGCTTAGGGGACGACATTTACGACAAAGTTGGATCAAAGTTGTCTAAGAGGTCTAATTTTATAACACATAAGTTCACTTTATTGAGGTCAGTTTAGTCCTGATAACTTTAGCTTCTATGATTCAAATTATTTCAAGGTAGAAAAATAGCTTTGAGTTATATTTTTGATATGACCTAAGTCCATAAAATGTAAAAAGTATTTTTTAAGAATCAAAAACGTATTTAACGTATAGTGACTTGTTACATAATTAATTAATGTTAGAATATTATTAGCAAAAGGTCAACAAAAAAAATGTACACTTTACGCTTTTTCCCGCAAGAGGACCTAGTGTCAAGATGCGATAGTGACAAGAGCGGAGAAAATGAAAACAATTTAAATATAATCATCCCACCGAGTGGAAATTGAACCCACAACCTTCGCATATACAGTCAAACGCTATCACACTGGGCCACTCCTCATGTCCTTCCTCTTAAAGTGTTCTTATCTTAAAATAACATAACTCTTTTCTATTTCTATACTTCGAATAAATGCCAATCTCCCGTACGGCAGGAAGCTGGGTCGAGTAGTTTAATACCTTTGCGGTAACAAGGGATGTAACTTAACTAATTTGCTATGATTTATATGACATAATCTCACTCTTAGTCTAGTTTAAGGCCTTAGTTCGGTCTATTTCTGTACCAATTATTCAATTTTATGATAGAAACAGAAGCTAGTAAAAATATTTTATACTAGCGACCCGCGCGCGGCTTTGTCTGCGTAAGCTACACGACTTGACTATTACGTGTTTTCGCCATCCAGAGTTCTCACTTAAATCACAAACTTTCCTTTAATTTATAATTTAAACGGTTGTAACTTTTATATTTATGAACCGCTTGAAATGAAAAGCTAAATGTTAAGGGAAGTTTACTAAAATAGTTTAAATCTAAACTAAATTTAAAACGGTTAACCAGTTAATCATTTTGGGTTCTGTTATATTGATAAATGTCTCCAATAATATACTTTTTTCACATATCTTCCATGTACAGACACCGATCAGTAACATATTTATTATATGTATATACTATTTGTATATGAGTATAAGGAATCTATATTTTCTTTAATCAGGCTTTGGGTATTCAATTGTCTTGAAATTTAATTACTTGGCAATCTTGATATACAATTCAATTAGTGTCGACTAACTAAAACATATGGCTACTGAAATCTGATCTTCCAAACCTATCTTTGTTGTAAAACAATTGGCATTTACGACTGGGGTCTGACTCGTTGTCGCTTGAAAGATTTCTTTTTTTTTTCAAAGTATTTTTTTCTGTTACAGATCACAGTCTTCAGAATTCAAGAGAGAGCAGAAGGTGGTGAAATCCAGGAATTGGATCAGGTAATATTGACAGCTCTATTTCGCGCCCAACATCTGTCACCAAGCGAACAACTCAGCTTAGCACTCACTTGGAACAGAGTGGATATTGCAAGATCCGAGATATTTGTTTATGGTCAAGAATGGCCGCCAGGTAAATAAGCTTTTGATATAATATAAAAAGCGTAGTTTAGCGTTTATTTGTTGAAGAATATTTTTTTTTTTTCATATTTGCTTCAAAAAGCAAATTTGCCTGCAAAGGTCTCGTTGTGTTCAGTTAAAATGTTTCCAAGATTTTTGCTACAAATTAACAATTATGAATTAAGCGATGTATTAAAGTTAAAAACTAGTTAGTAGAAAAGTTGTGTACTTTATATAAATTATTATGTAATGAAGAAACTCTCAACTTGTCAGAGGGTGACAAATGTAAGGTCACGCCTCCCAAAACGACATTTTAGAAATTGCCTCTAGCCTCTAAAGATAAACGGCTTCAGCCAATACTTAGACTACTTTTGTTGAAAACCCTACTATGCTTAGAATATATTCTTCAGATTCTTAAAGTTTGTTAAAGTGTGTTCTTAAAGTTTTGGGTGACGGAACCTACCGCCGCGCTTCCTCTCAAAGTAGACTGAGGAAACATTAATAATATGATTCAAATATTATCCCCAATAATCGAACCGGATACTATCGGGCGGTACATTGAAACTATAAGCTGCGCAACATTTGGATAAAATAAAATATTAGTATTAGAATTTCTATTTCATTAATTTCAGCTTCACGCTTTTTCCCGCATAGCAGGACTCCTGCCTAGTCAATATTGAATGGCGGAATTCAACAAGTTTTAGGTTCCAGAGCGGAAATTGCGAATAATTTAAATATTTAGAATTTCTAAACTCAAAGGCATACAATATCATAGAAAAGAATTGTCTATGCGAAAAAGCTCAGCGCTTAGTTCAAAACTTATCGCTCTAAGACTAAAAGTTGTTAACATATTCAAATGTTTCATATTTCATAGACAAAGTTGAAGACAGCTGCTGCAGCTTTTAATATTCAGTACGTTCAGAGATTATGATAATTCTAACGTGTTCATTTTCTCTCTTAGAATTCTACTGACTAGCTCTTTAATATATAATATATATGACTTAAGTCAGTTTCTATTAGAAAATGTAAGTGAGGCCGTCGTGGCTCAGTGACAGGTACGCACAACCTGTGAAATAAGATGTTTTTTTACTATTTTCTGTGCAATTTCATGTAGATTATATATATATCGTTCTTAAGGTCCTATATGTACGTGTTACGCTGTGTAAGATGCGTCCAATAATAAATAATATAAGATTAAGGTAAATCAGTTAAACAAACGTTTGACTGTGTGTTTGTTATGGGTTCGATTTCCACGAGGAATGGAATTTTCATCAGGCATGATCTATCATGATATTTCAAAAAAAAATATTGTTTAGAAAATTAGACAAAAATAAGTTGTAATAAGCTTATAAAAATTTCGACGCAGCTGGATGTAGAACGCATGGCTTAGCGGTCAGAGCGCTTGGACGGTTTCCAAGAGGCGCGGGTTAGAATCCCGATACGTTCAAATTTTTATACGTTTTCTAAATATTCTACATAAGCAAGCTAATGGCATAACCCATGTTATCGTGGAAAACAAACTTACAACCATCACTATCAGAATAAATTATACACTATACAGCTATTGTGCTACTCCAGTCCGCAAAATTTAAGCTTTTAATATTATTAAGTGAAAATTTTAAGTTATTTTGTATACATTGTTATTTTATTTTAAAAGTTATTTTATATAACAATGTGAGCATCAATCAATATATTGATGCTTCAGAACTCCAATGAGTTACCAAAGATTAACGAGCAGATATTTTGCAAACAATGGTGTAACAAAGTATATTTTTTGATGCAATAAAAGTGTGAAATGTATAAAAGAAAAAACGGTTATCCGTGAAAATATTTTTTGTTTATTATATTTCTAAAAACAAATTCCAATATATAGATATATATATATATATACATTTTAACTATTAATTAATATTAAGAACTGATGTTACATCTGATTTTTCTTAATAATTTTTTTTTCAGCTTCACGCTTTTTCACGCACCTAGTGTCAAGACAACCCGTTCCATACTCTTAAGTTAATCCGCTCGAATTAAGATATGGCGTGTTGAGTGGCGCAACTCAACACCGCGCTATATATACCGCGGAGAAATGAAAATATGTTAAATATAATCAATCAATCAATTCCCCGTAGGAATCGAACCGACACAACCGGCGCGTATTCATACAGACGCTGTCACACTGCGCTACGATAGCCTCTTATGTTAAAAATTAAAACGTTCCTCAAATTCTATTAAGTAAAAGAAAATATTGGTTATCAAGAAGGTGGGATGCATGTCTAAATTCTAAAAACACCTGCATAGATTTTAAAACGAAATTTACATTTTTTATTTTCATGTGACCAGACACATGAACAAAACAAAATGTGTATTCAAATAATCACATAGAACTTAGTGTCACTCCGTTTTCTAATTTCCGCCCGAAACTCAAACATTACGTATCCGCCATTCATGCGGAACTCAATGCCACGCTTTGTCTTATTCACCGGAATAGAGAAATGAAAATTATTTTAATATAATCCACTACCCTGAGTGGGAATAGAACCTACAACCTATCGTGTATGCAAACAGACGCTAGACGATATATGTAAAGTGTAAAGCGTATTTTACACGTCACCGGGTCTAGCGCGTTTTATGACGCAAACTAAGGATCATAACAGAGGGCAGCAGGTGTTAGACCCTTTCACGAGTAAAGTCACTTTTACAGTTTATTGATCTCATCGTTTGAATAACAATGAAAGTATTCTGATTTATTCAAATTATATCTAAGATTGCTTTTGTTATAATAAAATAGATTTTTATAAATTTATTTTTTTATTGATTTTGAGAAGCTTATATTGTATTATAGGTTATAGTTGCGCATTGGGACAGCGTCTGACTGCAATCGCGAATTGATTGTGGGTTTGATCCCTAGTCGGAGCAAAGATTAAATTTAAATTATTTTTATTTCTCCGCTCTGATGTTAAGAAAAAGTGGCTTTGTGTTCCGCCACTCAGCACGGGTTCGGGTGGAAAGCGTTGAATGGAATGTCTTGAGACTAGCATCTCTCTGTATATCCTGCTATACGGCAAAGGCTAAAGAAACATGTAATTAATTATTGATTCAGAATAATGCGAATTTGTTAAAAACTTCAATCTTTATAATTTTGCTATTAATAAGACATATTTAGAAAACGTATAAGAATTTGAACGCAGCGGGATTTGAAGCCGCGCCTCTTCAAAACCGTTCCTATGTGTGCGATTAACACTTTATAAAATGTTAAAAAATATTTATAATATTTCAGTATTACATATATTTCTTATTGAAATATGTACTTCGAACTTAGGCAAATAATAAGCTCACTATAATTAAAACGTTCAAGCGCTCTGACCGCTTAGCCATGCGTTCTACAGTAGAATAAATATGTCTTTTTCAATTTCCTAAGTGTGCGAATAACACTTTAAAAAAATGTTAAAAAAGTATATTGCTTTCAATATTTAATTACTTCAAATTATCATAAAGAGCTTAAATTTGGTTAAATTTACTAAACCTTCGCTAAGTTTAATTCAGTTTCAATTACAAGATTAATTCTGTGTTACTTTCGAATATATTAATTAATTATAACTAAACAAGTTGATTCCCGCATCTTTATTTGTGTACATAATAAATTGTAATATCCAATCTCAGTCCTGCAGTGCTCAGGAGCGTAGTCCAAAGGAATATACATGCAAATTTTCATATTCTTGGTGGTTGTGCAGTAGTGTTGCCTGTCCATCTGTCACACAATAACGAAATACTTTTATATATACACTAGTTTTTTTTTTTTAGATTCTTGGTGTGTAGTAGTTTTCGCTGTGCGTTGTCTGTCCATTTGTCGAACAGTAACGAAAGACTTTTATATATACACTAGTGATCCGCTCACAGCTTCGCCTGAGTAAACTACACTACAAATAATTAGTTTTATTTCATTTATTCGCCCGCCCGCTTTCTCTCTTCAATCACAAACTTTAACAACAAGCCAAAATTGTCGTGCAACTTTTTTGTTATAAACCTTTTGAAAAAAATAAACACTAAGTGTACCAAAAATACAATAGTCAAAACTGTATAAAAATCGGTTAAGCCGTTCTTCAGGTTAGCGTGCAAAACGCACAGAAAAACAGTAAAGAAAATTAAAAATCATTGTTTTGGGTTCTATTAAATTGATAAATACCCCCCCAACTAACAACAATTATTTTTTCATACATTTTCCATGTACAGGCGGCGATTAGTTACATTTTTATAATATGTATAGATATGTAGAATTTTAAGCAAAGTAAAGAGTAAGTTGACGTTTATTTTCTTAAAGCCTTAAATGCTTTAAGCCTTAAATGCTTGAAAGTCAGATGACTTCTGAAGTATCAAAGCAGAAAGACTTTGGATCGTCAAATTCATATAATAAATAAATTTATTCAACGGAGTTTTGTGTATTTATTCACCACATTAATGATTGAGAAATTTTAAAATGCAAATTTTAAGTATAACATTCATGATCTCAAATTCAAAAAAATACGTTAAACTACTACCCACTAAAATAAGTTGTAACAAGCGTTTGAGAATTTCGAAGTAGCTGGATATAGAACGTATGGCTTAGTCAAAGCTCTTGGACGGTGTCCAAGAGGCGCAGATTCGACTTTAAATTTTTATACGTTTTCTAATTATATTTTTCAACACCACCAAAGAGAGTTAACTGATAATTAGATAACTTTCAGGCTTACATATAGTCTTCTTTGTACGTATATTTTCTTATTTCAAATCAACTATAAATATATAAATATTGCACAGAAAATAGTTATCAGATAATAGTGTCAAACAGGTTATCAGATAATAGTGCGCATAATTTAGCGATAGATAATAATATTTTATTTTCTTTACGTATTTTTTTTTCTATAGTATATAATATAATAATTTTAAATCCGTTCACCCTATAAAATTAACAAATATTAAATATTTATAACCATTTTTCACTTCCAGGTGCTCTCGACGAAGCAATGATGCAAGCGCTAGAACACGACAGGATAGACTTCGTCAAGCTTCTTCTAGAAAACGGTGTCTCTATGAGAAAATTTCTTACAATACCTCGATTAGAAGAACTGTATAACACAAAGAGTGGTCCAAGCAATACCCTGAGGTACATTCTGAGGGACGTCCGACCTCATTTACCTAGAGGCTATATCTACACTTTGCACGACATTGGTCTTGTCATCAACAAATTAATGGGTGGTGCCTACAGGTGAGATATTATGGTTTTTTTATATAATATTTTTCTATACTTTTAATCACATTTTAAATATTCACTTTCTAATATTGTAAAGTAAACTAGTAGTTACTCAGAGTAGTTCAAATTGTAATCAAGGGAATATTACGAATATTGAAATTTTGTCCGGTTGTCTGGTTAGAGGCTATCGTGGCGCAGTGGAACAGCGTCTGACTGTAAACGCGATTAGTTATGGGTTCGATTCCAACTCGGAGGAATAATTATATTTAAATTATTTTCATCTAACGCTCTGGTACTGCGGATAAAACGCGGTATTGCGTTCCGCCACTCAACAATGTCTCGTTTTCGGACGGAACTTACAGAACGGAGTGTCTTCACACCAGGTTCTCTATCAGTACTGAAGTGAAGCTAAAAAAAAAGAATATATTGAAATTAAGACGATATCAGAAGTAACCGTTGCACGGTCCTTCAATATAATTATCATAATAAAATCGGTACTAAATCACAAATGCTTTTGCGGTATCAAGTTTATTTATACCTTGGAATCGCATTTTCATGAGCCGACTCGTGCTGTCAGTGATAGATGCTCCCTTTGTGACTGTTACAAAGAAACGAGTCGCGAAAGGGGATTAAATAAAATTTCGAATATAGATTGTGACTTGCGAGTCAAATGGTGCGACTGGGGTTTCTTCAATTCGTATTCTTTGGTAGATAGATACTCGTTTTCTTCGCCAATTAGTAGAATTAAGTATTAAGGAATGCTTAAGGTTTAAATTGCTTACTACACTAAGCACAAATCCATGCTTTGTTAGTTTTTAATGTTGAAGGTATTAGTAATTTGAAAATTATATAAGTATATATATATACTTACCTTTTTTTAATATCAAGACAATTTATCTTGAATATGCAAAAAGCATTAAATAGTAAAAATTGTATTATTTTCGTAATAAATTAATAATAATTGTAATTCACAAAAAATATAAAAACAGTCTTCTTGTTATATTAATATAATTGACTGATCGTGTCCAAATTCATCCATTCATACATCCATCCATTTTACGGAAATGACATGCGTCGTTAGGTTCCACATGCAGTTCGAAATTTCGATGAAAACACCAAAGTGATGTACGACAGTATTTTTATTTCTTTTCGCGAAAAATGTGTGATAATAAAAAATATATGTATGACATTTAAGTTCTAAATCTTTTAAGCTTATTCAGAGAATTGACGATAGATCCTCCCTTAGTGTCAACCACGAGGGACTACTGCGAGGCGTCGATAAATTCTTTAACAGTAAATAATATGGAATCATGGGAGTTTTGATTGATACTACTATTATATAATATATATATATATATATATATATATATATATATATATATATATATTTATATCTTTTATTTGTATAAATAGATATAGAAGTGATATATTTAACATAGTAATTTATATATATAAGAATGTGTTAAGGTTAGTTACATCTATGAAAAATTTTTAGCTGACTGAATTTTTGTTTACAAGATATACCGTTTCCTTAGTAGTACTTAAACTCGGTAAATATTATAATACAGTATTTTTTTTTTGCATTTTTAAAGTGTTATTTATGTACAAAGTAAAAAAATTGAAAAACGTTTAAAAATCTGTACGCAGCAGAATTCGAACCCGCGTCTCTTGGAAACCGTCCAAGAACGTGACCGTGAACGCATGGCTTAACGGTCTGAGCGGTGAAAATGTTTTTTTTTTATAATTCAGCCCACTTTTATATATTTGTGATTATAACATCTAATATGACTGGAGTATATGTTACGGACTGTCTTAGTTCAATCCCGGTTTAATTTATATACAAGTTTTTACACATATATTGTACAATGTATATTTTCTCAGGAATATGTTTCCATAGAAATTTATATAAATCTCTAAACCGGCTTAGTTCCTTCGAATGGACTTGTTTTTATATGTTTTACGTATATAATGTATGTATAGGATCTCTCTGACTGGCTATGTGAGAAAAGCGTAAAGCTGGCGAAAATAATCACTTTAAATTTACACTTTAGATATACCTATTATATTATATTTTCTTGTCTATTACGTAAGTAAGTTGAAAAAATGTACTGATAATTACTTAGGACAATCCATTCTTTGCACTGGGGAAAAGAAAATATTTTCCACAATTGAGTATTGACCTCATAACCATCGATCAACCAACCAATAAATTATTCTCTCATTAGTCTAGTTAGTCTCTATTATCTCGTTAGTGCCATTATTTAAAAAAAAACTATTATCAAATAGTAATTTTTTGACAATTCTGCGTGTGAAGATGAAAAGGTATAAATATAACATCTTTTAAAGTGTTATTCCCACACTAAGGAAATTGAAAAAGATAGATTGAACGGTTTTCAAGAGGCGCGGGTTTAAATCCCGCTGCGTTCAAATTCTAAATATGTCTTTTTAAATACAACATATTGTCAATTTTGACATTTTTTAAATATGTATAAATAAACAAACTATAGTCGTGTCTTATTAAAACACCTATATTGCAAAGTAATCAGTCGTCAGTACAAGCTAGAAGGGAAATTTGACTGCTCGGAAATGTGCCGCTATCCCGTAGATTTATTATACAGCTGCTTTCTACGCTGCGTTGGTGGCGCGTCAAATATTCTAAGACATATATCTTCGAGGTACCTTCTCTGCATTGATTAAAAATATGTATTATATATGTAGCTGTAGGTATATTTTTAAATTAGGAATCAAAAACCGTGTTTTTGAGTAATATACGTATTTGTTGTAAACTCTTACACACACATTTAGGATTTGAAGTCACGACTCTCGGAGTCTTTCCAAGCGCTCTAAAATATTTTTCTTATGTTCTTTTATTCAACACTTTGCACGTTAAGTGGCGGAATTCTACGCCACGCTTTGTCCTAGGTAACAGAGAGTGGCAATCGAACCCGCAACGAATCGCGTTTGTAGTCAGACGCACTGCGCCACAATGGACTCCTGTTTTTCATATAAGTTTATAAATAACATTTTAAAAATATAAAAACAATTATTTTTAACTGATTACATTATATTTTAAAGTCACTGTTATAAGCTAACAGATTATTAACAAAAATAGGCTAGTAGGTCAGTTAAGCGAGCTGTATAACGTTTACTTTATATGAGGCTTAATGCACACAGCACGATGAACCAACGATAAAGTTCGCATCGGTTTTCTACTTAAGTGTATGAAAATTATTTTATTCATTTAAAACATAATTATAGGTTGAAACTACTACTATTTTAATTTGAATACTAGGGACCCGCTCGTTGCTTCGCCTGCGTAAACTACACGATTTTTTCATATTTTTTATATATCGGGTAGCTAGAAATAAATAAATACAATATCTTAAGGCAAGTTTACCAAAATACAATAGCTGCTAAGCCGTTTCTGAAATTAGCGCGCACATACAAACCGACATACAATTTTTTTTTTCTGGTTTTATCATTTTGATAAATGCCAATAATATTTTTTTCATATAGTTTCCATGTGCACTAAGCGATCAGTTTTTTTTCTTTTTGATTATTACATTTGTTTATCATATCCACGATGCTCGGTATTTCTATTTCCCTCAATATTTTAGTTTATAATTTCTAGTCTTGCTGTTGAGTTTAAATGAACCTATATAAAATCGATATTAAATTCTAGATTCCGGATTACGGGGGATTATTTACCTGACATAGATTCTCATAAAAATTACACACCGATAGATTTCAGTGCTAAACCTAATTTGAAGTAACAGAAGGAAAACAACGAAATATAGTTTTAATTAGTTAGTTAATCGAGTCCGTAGTAATTAGATACATAATCATATAAAAAAAAATATATTAAACTCAAGCTTACGATTCTCGCCTTAATATGACCCATATCACGCCTTTTTCCCCATTACTGGTAATATAATTTCCGTTTAAGACAGTATAGTCGCTACATTTATGCTCAAAAGACCTTTATAATAGTGTCCAGTGGTTTGTTTGTGACCAGCATACTTACTACAACTTACTAAATATATATAAATATACTAGCAGCCCACTCGCGTCTTCGCCTGCGGAAACTGCACGACGAAATTATTTAGTGTTTTCGCCTGCCCGCGTTCTCACTAATATCACAAACTTTGCATAAATTTATAACTTATATGGTTGTAACTTTTTTATTTAAGAACCGACTAAAACCAAATGAAACGAAATTTAATAAAATATTACTAAAATACCATAATCGAAACATAATTTAAATTGGTTAAGCCGTTTCTGATATTAGCGTGCACAAATAAACAGACAAACAGAAAAGCAAAGTAAAAGTCATTGTTTTGGGTCCTATTAATGTTATTATATATGATATAATTGATATAATTTAATTTAATTTAAAATTATATCATATATAAATATGATATAATTTTCTATGTATGTCCCTTTATATATATATATATATATCCAGAAGACAAAACTAAAAAACAAAAAAGACAAATCTAAAATACAATAATGTCACTCGCATTTCCATTTCTAAACTTTTGCGACAAAACTTTGTCTTAAAAGACTGAGTACATACTTTATTTTCAATTTCACGCTTCATGCCTAGTGAATAGGTGAATAGGTGGGCATAGAGAACCTAGATCCAACACACACCGTTTCCGCTTTCCGTTCGAATTCGAGACATTGCGGGTTGAGTGGCGGAACCTAATGCATCTCGTGGTCATACCAAATTATAGAATGATTTGTGAAATGAAAATAATTTCAGTATAATCATTGTAGGAATCGAACCATCTACGTGTCCCACTGCGCGGCAATGGCCTCAACACCCTTTTACACCTTTCATAAATTAAGGCTTAAAATAAAATATCTAATATGAATGTCAGAACATATAGCATGTTCCAACTACTTAGTTTAATCGCTGTTTAGCCTTATACTCGTATATGAGTTTTAACAGGTCCAAATTGGTCCCTAATAATCTATATTTTAAAAGGAATAATTTCATAGAAATTTGTCATGCCATAGAAAGTTTCGTTTCTCAGCCTATCGACGCCCAGTGCGGGACATAGGCCTCCCCCAAGGATCTCCACCGGTATACCTGGTAGCGGGCCTGCCTACTGAGCACAGAGAAAGTAAATGAAAATAATTTCAATATAATCATTCCTCCAAGTAGGGATCGAACCCACTGCCGTCGCGTTAAGACGCAAACCCACTGCGCCACAAGGGTTATTTTATTGTATATTTCTTTTCTAGATGCTACTACACTCGCCGCAAGTTTCGTCCGATATATGCAAAAGTGATGAACAAAAGTGTGAATGTCCATCGTAACAGCGCTTCCTTCACGCGACACAACGCTGGTGGCCTCTCCCTCATCACCGGCTTCATGCCCGTCACTACTGAAATGGCTCGTTTCGATTATCCCTTTAATGAATTATTGGTGAGTTTCTAATTGGTTAAAGTTTTAATTGTATTCATGTATTGCCGGCCTCCTTAGAGATCGTCCATCGCGTGTCGTGAAAAATATATATTTTTAATGCTCCTTTTCATTTATACAAATGCCTTTGTTTACACTTTGGGCAGTCTATGTTTTAAAAGACCAATTTGGAGTATAATACAGTGGAATACTTTTAAAATAGCTAGATAGAATGTATGGCTTAGCGGTCAGAGCGCTTGTACGGTTTCCTAGAGGCTCGGGTTAACTCATTTTTGAATTTAATAATTATGGAGAAACGTGGCGCTGAGTGGAGAACGAAGTGTCTTGACACTAGGTTCTCTCTACCTATCCGCTATGCGGGCACAGAGTGTAGCTGAAACTATAAATATTTAGACATTACATGAAGTATATAAAAACGACATTACAGAAGCTATAGTAATTAACATATAGGTCGTTAAAAACAAGTAAAACCCAAAAGTTACCAAAAGTGTTAATTAAATAAGGTAGCAAAACAGTACTTTACAACTGCAAATGAAACAGGCGCTTAAATCACCATTACATTAACTACTTTTGTAAAACTCAAGTGAAGTGATAAAGCTTACTCAACTAACTCGTAATTATTTTAACATTTGCTTTTAAAAGTGTTATTATTCAAACACATAGGTACAAAAACTTAATTTGCTAAGTGTGTGCATTACACTTAAAAAAAAGGAAAAAAATTGTAAAAATATATTTAATAAATAACATTCTGTCTTGCCAAACGATTGTTCGTAGAATAGTCTTTATTAAACTAATAAATTAACAGTTCAACAAAATTTTAATGTAGCGGCATGCCTACCCGCGCCCCTTGGAAGCCATTCGGCGTCTCTGACCTACGTTCTACATCTGGCCACGTCAAAATTCTTATACGTTTGTTAAAACTTATTTTTGTTGTTAGCTCTATGTAGAGGGATTATTACAAATTTCTGCTACCCAAAGATAACTTCTACAAACAATCTTTTGACTAGGGAGAATGCTATTAAGTATTTTATCATATATAAATTTGAACATAGTGAGATTAGAACACGCGCTTCTTTTAAACGGTCCAATTTTTTAACTAATGTCTATAAGGAGATGTTAGTACAATAATTTCTACTAACACCAGGTCGTGTCTGCCTTCCAGTAAAAAATTGGGCGTTATGTGTATAACAAAATGAAAGGCAAATTTACTTATACCTACATCATTTTCTGTTTTTATGAAGTAATATTTTCCTAAAAGCGAGTATGTATACAAAGGAATATTCTAAGGAAAATAACAGTACTTATCTGGTTATTTATGTAAGAAAACGGTTTCAGTTAATTATAACTAATTTTAAAATTTTAATTTTGAGTACTTTAAAATAAGAAATATTATATAACACGGCAATATTTTTGAAACAATAATGATTTCATTTTTATTTCAGCTTCACGCCTATTCCCACACAGATGAATTAGCGTCAAGGCATTCCATTCTCCATTTTTGGCCGAATTTGAGATATTGTGTGATGAATAGCGGTCTCAATGCGGCACTTTTAAAAGCCAGAGCGGAGAAATGAAAATAATTTATTTATAACGATTTTCCTTGTGGAAATCGAACCCACAATAAATGGTGCCTACAGTAAGATGCAGTCTTTAAACAGCGCAAGTTAAAATTATGCTTAAAATTTTTACACGTTTTTAATTGCATAATAGTTTGTCCGGAGTCCCACATAACCACGTCCGAGTCCCCAATCGGGCTGGTAACTGTAAAGGGTCAAATGAGTTTATAATGGCATTCCTTGTAGCAATATATTACTGAAATAAATAAAACATAAAAAACTGTATTACATATATGTAAAATCCTGCCAATCTAACACAGATGTGGGCAGTTTTAACCAAACGACATCAGATGGCCCTACTTATGTGGACTCATGGAGAAGAAGCGCTGGCTAAGTCGTTAGTCGCGTGTAAGCTTTACAAAGCCATGGCCCACGAAGCAGCTGAGGACGACATGGAGACTGAAGTGTACGAAGAGTTAAGACACTACGGAAAGGAATTCGAAACTAAAGGTAAATTTTGATTTAAGCTTTTATTACATTTTAAACAAATATAGTGAAATTTGCACTAGCAAGCGAAATCTGAAGCTTTATACTTTATCCTGCATATCAGGGAAGGCAGAGAGAACTTAGTGTCAAGACACTCCGTTCTCCACTTTTTATCTAAATTGGAGATATTGCGTATGCGGAGATAAGGGTCGGATCTGAACGCCACAATTTGTCTTGCACCAGAGCAAAAAAAAATGTCGACTTCATTTAAATATAACCTTTCTTCCAAGTGGGTATCGAACCCACCACCATTCGCGTTTGCAGTTAGACGTTGTCACACTGCGCCTCGATGGCCTCATCACCATCATCATCAATGGCATTTATATATTTAGCCTATATTTTTGGGTTAAATATCTACTTAATAAACATATAATTATATATTTCAAAATTCTTTCGATCAGCCATAAAGGATTATTTTAACTTCAGCGTCGCCTTCAAAAAACGGAAAAATAAATAAAATAATGGTTAGCTCAACCATAATTGCTACGAGATATTAAATGAATAGTTGGGAGGCTATAGGTGGCTCCAAAAATATAGTTTTTTTTAAATAAATTCACTTACTTTATATATTATATATATATTATCAAAAATTAGTTTATATTCCAATAAATCACTCAATTATTGTATTCTTGGAGGAATTTCATTTTACCACTAACCTCAATACTGAAATAAAAATTCTCTATTGTATATAAGATGTTCTACGAAAACTTATTTCGACAGTAATTGGAAAAATAAGGCATACAATCGTATATCAATCGTTGTTTTTCGATATAATACTGGTAGGTGCGAGAAAGTATAATATTTGTGAACTTGTTGTAAAAAAATTGTATTTGAAAAGGTGAATTGTAGAGTTTTCTGCGGCTCTTCGCACAATAACTGCCTTCCAGTGCAAGCTTTCTGTAGGACTGGCAATACTGACATTTTTATCTCAATTCCCGATTCGAAATGTGAACATACAATATTTTGATTTTAATACGACGATTGTTCTTTAATAAATAGAGAGATAACCTCGTATTTTGATATTATAATAATTTGTGTATTGTATGAAATTTCAATAAATCTTTTCAGCATTTCTATTTGAATGAGTACTATTTTTCAAGATGCAATATCTGAGTACCCCAGATTGCAGCCTGATTGAAACCGCATGAATTGTGCGGTACAGGTTAATAGCTACGGTTCAAAGCTTAATTTAACGTAGCGCCATGTAGAAATTCACTTATCTATAAAACCCATATATTTCAGGTACTTTAGAATATTAATGTATTTTAGTAGCTGTATCCCGGTAATTGAAAGTGTTGCAATTTTGATCCAACGTCGAATCAGTTTGAATTTATGTTAATTTGTATGTGAACATCTGGTTTTGTTCTTAATTTTTTGTAAGACGATGATTTTTAATATAATATTAATACAGCTTTACGCTTTTTCCTCATAGTAAGGTAGGCAATTAGAGAGAACCTAGCGGTGAGAAACTTCGTTCGTGATTCACGACTATGGAGAAGGAGCGAGCTATCGAGAAAATGGGAGTCGAACCCACAACTAATCGCGTTTACAGCCGGATGCGGCTCCACTGCACCACGACGGTCTTAATTTTTTAATGGCTTATAAGTGACGAGCGCTGAGTTCCGCCAATCAAGAAGAAATGACTCAATTTCAGGCGGAAAGTTAAGAACGGAGTGTCTTGACAGTGTCATTAGGTTCTCTCTGACATGCCTTTTCTCACTTATAAAAAAGATAAGTTCTTATAACTAACTGAAAAAAACACAAAATTGAAAAAAACGCGAAACTGTAAACTGACAAACAACGCGAAAATTATCATGTACATTTTGTTCCAGCGTTGGAACTTCTAGACTACTGCTACCGACAAGACGACGATCAGGCTCAACAGCTCCTAACTTGCGAACTTCAAAACTGGTCCGGACAAACGTGCTTAAGCCTGGCCGTCGCTGCGAACCACCGCGCCCTCCTCGCCCACCCTTGCTCGCAAATCATCCTCGCTGACCTCTGGATGGGAGGGCTGAGGACGCGGAAAAACACAAATCTAAAGGTACATTACATACACACAAAGTCACATAACTTTCTTTCATCTTATTAACGCACAGACTTGTATTGGCACGTAGTAGTTCTAGAGAATAACAAATCGTAACAATGATTACGAGATAGATGTCTGTGTGTCAATGAGTCGCTTGCGGAGCATGCAATGACGCCGATTATTCCCTTTATAATTAATATGATATGTCACCATTTTAGGGGTTGTTTCATACACACACACACACACACATATATATATATACATATATATATATATATATATATATATATATATATATATATATATATTTGGCTTTATATATAGTATAAATGTAATGTATAATTCAATATGTTTAGAAAGTATAGTTTTTGATAAACGTGCATACAGTTTTCTAATTGAATTCACTTTCTTTTATAAGTACTCAAAAAATATTTTTAAATCATCTAATATGTTAAGTTATTGCTATAAAGCACAAAGCCCACTAAGCCATTGGCCATGAAACAACCCCAGCGTAATCGACGTCCAATAGATAGCATGTGATGCTTAAGTCAATATAGTTAGTGTTTGCCACATCGGCTTTGTCGTGGTCTAAGGTAATACTGAGCCTGCTGTTTCCACTGTACATTCTGCAACTGGAGTTCAAGTCGAAGGAGGAGCTGCAACTGATGCCGCAGACTGAGGAGGAGCATCTAGAGAACGAGAGTATGGAGGACGATAGAAGTACGAAGGACCCCAACGACCCTGAGGTATGATTTTATGTTCGGATGCTTCCATCGCTTTTATATTTTGCTGTTATACGATCGTAAGTGGTTATAATATTTATTGTTTTTTGATTATTGACGAAGTTTAAATCATTACTTACTTAGGTGTTGATAAAAGAAAGATAAGAAATCTGTTTGTTGATGTTTTAATGTTAATAGTTCATTTTCAAATACGTTTATTATATTATAAATAAATATATACGTGAAATAATTTACGATGCATGTTTGCTTTATATCATAACAGTTGCAATTCAAAAACTAACACACAGTACTACAGACGGCTTTATGTATGTAAGTAATTATTATTGTAAATAGGTTGGGAACTCATGGAACGAGACGTTTTAACATAACCTTACATAACAGTTTTTGTTTCCGCAATATATTTTTGCGCTATCTTTTCTAGGCCACAGTTTTAGGCAAACTACACTAAAAAATTTTTTCATATTAAAGCACTTAAAGCAGATATTTGCAGCGAAGAAAATTAGGCCCAATTTTAATATTTTTTTTTATCTTTGAATATAAAGTAATTGTAAAATATTTCGACTATTTCAGCTATTAAAAAAAAAATTTTAGCTTATAAAAAGTTTATTTACATGATTAACATTACATTTTAAGTTACTTTTTATTTGAAACTATTTAAACTGGATTAGTTGCGTATATTTTTAAGTCTGTGGTCACACGTAGTCTAATAATGGTCACGTGTCTACTTTGACTATTGTAAAGTATTTAAAACGTCGGGTTTTCTAAAATGTATATCCAAATACGAAAAATATACGCGATTAATCGCTACAAACAAATATTTTATTATTTTGAATTAATTACTTAAATTTACAAGAGAATACCCCCCCCCCCCGCTCCTCTTCAAAATTGATACGTCTAAACGCCATAATCAATTAATATCCCATCTATATTATACAAATTTCGTCACGAAACCCACTTTATTCACCATTCAACTCAATTTCTATTGAGTTATATTGCATCATGGGCACACAATGGACCAGAATTTCACACTGTTAGTTCTGTCAGTTAAAGCTATCAATTTTAACGGTGGAACGAAATACTCGATGTTCAAATAACGTTAGTATTTCTCAAATACTATTAAGCTTCAATAAATTCTATATGAAATCGTTTATTGAATTTGAAAAGTTTCTCCAAGCATATCTGTAGTAAGACGATTAAAATAAACTAGTCGCTGCCCGTAACTTTGTTTGCGTGGACCTAATGACCTTTTCCACCAGAATACCTATCACGCTGAATTATTTTTGAAGGCGTTACTACCTTACATATTTTATAGTTCAGGTCGTCTATTATGGTTCTATATCTGTCTATATGGCCTAAGTCCTGCCTAAGCTGCAAAGCAATATAATAAAAAAGATTTCATTCAAAGTGCGAAGATGTGCGCGTACAAACATTCTGTTTTTACTTTTTTCTTATACGGTACAGTTAAACTATAAGTTACAATTATAAATCTGAGCTAAACCGGAAGTAAATACAAATGAATACTTTAAAGATTATATATCTGGAAATCTTACGAGTAAGCCATTAGCTTGACTTTTCAAGCTAAAAGACTGAATTTGGTTTATGTACAAGGATACATATTCCGTCATTATATAGCAGTACGGACATAAAATCACAAAATAAGCTTATTAGTAACTAGGGTTCGCTCGCGGCTTCGCCTGCGTAAACCGCACGGCTATAATTAACTATTTCGTATTTTCGCCCGCCCCGTTTTCAATTAAATCTGTTGAACAATGAACTGAATGAAATGAAACTTAAATTGTTGTAATATTTTTATTTATGAACTGATTGAAATAAAATAAACACTAAATGTTCAGGGAAGCTTACCAAAATACAAAAGTCAAAACTGCATTAAAATTGGTTAAGCTGTTTCTGAGATTACCGTGTTAAAACTTCACAAACAAACTTAGACAAAAAAAAAGAAAAAAATAATAATTGTTATGGGCTCTATTACATTGGATAAATGCCAATCCCAATTATATTTTTTCTCATATATCATCCATGCACAGACAGCGATGAGTTCGCTTTTTATTACATGTATAGATATAGATTTAAAGGGGTTATTTGTTAGGTTTTTGACACTTGTGATTATTTTACGTGCTAGATCGGTGCAGTGAATTGGCGGACACTTTCTATTAAGAAGATTGTACCGCCACAGCAGAATAGCATTCAGGTATCTCTCGTAATAAAATAGAAAAAAGCACTTTAATACTTTTGTGAGCACCTTTTAAACTTCATGAAAAGTATAATTTACGTAGAAACGTTAGTTAATATAATTTGAAGAAGATAGAAATTGTAAAGACCTCAAGGAATAATAAGACATTGGTTTTAATTTACGATATTTTGTAAAAAGAAACTCCTTAGTATTTAATGGATTCACCGTGCGGGTGCCAGAAAGAGAAGCTCGCGGCAGTGCTTGGCCCTTTAAAATGAATTAGCAGTCGCCACCACTATCCGAGCTCCTTTTTCTAACCTTTAAAAAATATGAAAATACTTGAGAAAATGAATTATTTCAACAATTTTACAACATTCTCTTATTATATAACAAACTCAGTTCTTTGAAAGAATGCTTATATTTTCTCTGTAAAATACCCGTATATCGCGATAGGTCGGAGTGGCGAAACGGCGTACACTTTCTATAAAGAAGATAATACCTCCGGGACAACAGTGCAAAGGCACACAGGTATTTCACATTGTGCGAACTCTTGTATGCTAATGCTTAGCACTGGGCAAATTTTTCATTGTTTTATATATCGTAAAATGATACGTAAAGCGCTGAAATTTTGAGTTCAGCTTAACTTTGAAACTATTGCGGCTATTATTTTTTCTTTTTGTACACATTTATATCTTGAATCTCTTTGAAATATATCTACCCATACGCCGAATTACATCTGCTGCTTTTTACGCATATGTAAACTTTTAAGTATGGCAAACGCATCGCCACGTACAAAAGTGTTATATATAGTATTTGGTAAAGTTGTTGACAAAAATCAAAGGATATCTTAATTTTACATGCATTTTGTATATATGTATTTATAAAAAACTATTGTTAATTATGTACAAGGTGGGCCAAATGAAGTCATCCGATGATAGCTTGGACGTAGGTTACACGCGTTTGGCGGTCGACAGGCAGCAGCTGATGCACGGACTGGACTCTGTACGGGAACATGTACTCTGAACATGCGCAGGTCTTTGACCAAAGTTCGCCTTAGGAAACGACCGGCTGATGGTTAATTGCGAGGCACGGTCTGGTCGACGTTTCCGGCGACAGCTCGACATCTTTGGCTATAGCGGCGATATTTTTGGCAGAATGGGCGCTACGGGGCCGGCCACTCTTGGCAGCGTCTCGTGTAGTCCCATACTCTTCAAGGTTGGTGGCCAAACGGTGCAGTGTTTGCGCAGTCGGTGCTGGACGATTCTGGAATCGGCGACGGAATTCGCGCTGCGCCAACACCACAGACGAATTGTTAACAAAAAAATAGACACGATTCTTCCGCGTTCTTGGGGAGTCTATCGCTCCATGGATGTGATGTTCACTTGTATTCTACATCTGTCTAGTTCACAAATGTCAAAACAGATTTGACAATAGCCGCCATTTGCAAAAATAAGAGCATCTTCCAATAGGGTGATTTCCTTTGGCCCACCTTGTATGTAAGACTAATATACTAACATTGATGGTATTTCGTAAATTTTGCAAAAAAATATACTTTTTTTTTTAATTAAATTTGTCGTTGCGTTGTAACCACTGTAATTTGTCTTTCTATACTTCTGTATTAAATATCGCTTAAGCTTCCTTCATATTTTCTTTTTATCAATATCACTTCACTCTACACACTTCTATTTCTATTTCTCTTTTGAATTTTAAATGATGATTTATTTGTATTTTATTTAAATTTCAATTTCTATCCCCGTATGCTAGATTCATTGTTATATGTAATACTTGTTTGCTTTTATGTGTAATTAAACTAATGCCGTACAATTTTCTATAACCGCTATGAATTGAAACTTTACTTAGTATTAATACTAGATAAACTATCTATATATTTGATTCAAGCACTTCTTCGAACGATTAAAAACCTTTTATTTATATTTTTTTAACTTTGATTATTTTAAGTTTTGATTGCAGGCATAATCGATACTGCAATTATTTTTTAATTTAAAGTTTTGTTATTGACTTGTTATATCAATTTTCACGTACTATATACTATATATTGTGTAGCTTTGAATAGTTTAAATGTATTAGAAAAGATATGTACGCTTCGTCTCTTTTCTATTTCATGTAATTCTAAACAAAACTATTGTCTTATTCACACTTTTGGATAATCTGTGGTAACCTTTATACGATTTTCTCTATACTCAAGCAGGCGTTGATTGGCTCAGGGGCCGAATGCGAAACTCGGGTCGATCAGAATGGAAAAGTTGGTAAGATTGGTTGGGACCCTACCTACAGGGACCTGCCTGAGTACCACGTGCCCGAGGACAAGAGGATGAGGCCATTGCGACTCCGGAAGAAGATATATGAGTTCTTTACGGCACCTATAACTAAATTTTGGGCGGATTCGGTAAGTTCTATAGTTATTCTTTGTTTGTATGCTAATATTCTCTATACTAGCTCTGCCCACGACTTCATCCGCGTGGAATTTTATAATAAACGGGATACTTTTTTAAGTTACTCCTTATTACATCAGCTATCTGCCAGTGAAAGTCCAGTCGATCCTAAGTTTAGCCAGAACAAACAGACAGACAGATAGACAAAAAATATAAAAAATGTTATTTTGGTATATGTACTGTATATGCATTTATTAACAAGCATATATACATTCAGTTTAAAGCGGTTATTTTTAATATTACAAACAGACACTCTTATTATATTTATTTGTATAGATTTTTTGTCATATAGGTGGAAAAACATCGGATACTATTTTTTAAAGTGTTCAAAGTATTCATTCCATTTCTTTTTCAAAAAGGCTTTTACCTGTGCTTCCCAAAGCGAACGCTGACACAGCAAAATACAACATACTCTACCTTTGTCGCTGGTATCCCCCTGAAATTCAAATGAAGTGTATTTTCTGAACGTATTGAGGTATCCAGCTAAACACTTTGTTTATATTACGAAGAACAATATAGTATTACTTTTTTGTTCTTTTTCTAGGCGTTGGTATAAAATGATGCAGTTATACGAACAATTATAAATATATCAGTGTCTTTAAAGAGGTAGTGGCAGGTCTAAAGGTACGGTATGATAAAGTGGAAAACGGAGTGCCCTGACACTAGGCTCTCTCCTCCTAGCCTCCTGCTATACAAGGATTAGCGTGAAACTAAAAAAAATATTAGGCTTTATGTCTTTGTCGTCCCACAAATATGAACAAAATGAATGAAAATATAACAAAAGACATAATAGTATTTATATCATGAAGAGTAGTAAAACATTAAGAAAAGTATAACAATTAAGATTAAATGTGTTTTCTAACTTTTTTAGCTATACGTCTTTAACAAAGTACGTCGAATTCATATACGATTGTTGCAACTAGTTTTTGTTGTAAGTATATTTATCGAGAGATTTTAAGAATTTTCTCTATCCAGAGATTATTATTATTTGTGAAGTGATCATTTGGCTAGACTCTAATCAAAACAAAATATTCTAGAAAATATTAGAAAACTTTTAAAAATGAATGAAATCAGTGAACTCGTTCGCCATCGCCTTTTTTTATACATAAATTTTCCACATTTATATTACACGTAGCACATTTTACACATAGTACATTTTAATCTTATAGGTAACGGAGATGAAGTGATGAAGTGATGAAGAAATCGTTTTTGTTTAATTTAACCCTTTTAACATTAGATAACATGGCAATTTAAAACTAATTAAAAATTATTCTAACAATTTAAAAATATTCTCTTGAAACGACAAAGTCACCTGTTTTCAAAATATCAAAATATACACCCCTATTTAACAAAAAAAAAAAATATTTAAACAGCTTTACTGTTGCTATCACTTCATAAATTATTGTCATAGATTATATAAAAATAAAAGCTCAAAGTACATTTCATGTAGAAAACGTTTTTTATGGATAATTAAACGTTGATATTTTGACCTACAAATTTAATAATTAAAATTTAATAAATAAAAGCACTATATAATGTTCATAAGTTAATGAGAACCTAGCACTGTAGTTATTTTTTTACTTGTTTTTCATACTCAATACTTAAATACTTACAAAAACCTGTTAATTTTATACATTTATATAGTAATTGTCATTTTTCCCCCCTCTGAAGATAAACTGAAGATTAAACCACTCAATCGCAATATCTTATTCTGGATTGCTAGGTTTCCGGAGTTCATTAATTTATTAAAAAACTAAAAAGAGAAATCATTATTTTTTTTTTATAAGCTATTCTTGTACATAACAAAAAATAGAATAAAAAAATTGTCGAACAAAAATAGTTCCATCATTAATCATACTTTAATCACGTGAGTGCTCGTTCTTTTAACCTAAAACAAAATTGCTTTTCATGGTGTTTTGATAATAACACAAAATCAATAACCCTTTAAAATAGCGTTGCTTATATACATTGTATGAACTATTATTTTTTAGTTCAAGTACAGAGAATATCTTTGCTAAATTTACAATATTTATTAGGTTTTAATTATTATAAGGAACACCGCCCCAATTCGAAGCTGCATGTTGAATGTAGAAACTCAAAGACGCGCTTTGTCATTATCAAAGCTAGGAAATGCAAATAATATATATATTATATGTTAATTTTTCCAATTGGGAATTAAACCCGCGACTGTCATGTTCACGGCTCTGCCCCACTGAGCTACGATAGCCTTACAATGTTAGCCAGCCAGCTTAGGCCATTAAATACAAATTTACATGATAAAATAATGTGTAAAAGTCATATGTACATTTTAGCATATGTATATTTCATTTATAGCTTTGAATACACTTAATATTTCATTTCTTTATAAAAACTACACCATTGAATAACTACGCTACAAATAAAGCAAACAACTTGCGATTCAGTTAACACAAAAACTAACTGACAAGTTTTAAAAGTAATCATCTCTTCGATTAACACATTGTTTTGTGGTAAATAAATTCATTTTTTCTAATAATGCATAAAACATTCAGCGTTTATTTGTTTACTAAATAGCTGAACATGTTTGGCCAAATGGAATTTTCAATTTAGCTTTTAACATAACTACTTTCGTATATATTTTTTTAATTGATTAAACTGCCACATTGGTTTTATTGAAAGAGTATCATAAATATGACCTAAACTGTAAAGTATAGAAATATTTTAGTAAAACTATTACTAGCGCTATAGTACACACAATCAGGATACACAACTGGTACTCTAGGATACACAAGTATGAGTACACACGCACTCAGAGCACTCAACAAAACACCAACACTACACACTCATATCACTCTAGGTAACATCAGCCTTAGTGCACATACACTCAGTGTCCTCAAAACTAAATATACGAGGACACTTGGAGTACTAAAGTAGGCCCCAGCACACATATATTTGTAAAACTGACTTTAAGACACAGTTTTATGTTACAGTAATAAAGTGTTTGAACACTTTATTACTGTAACAAGTTCAAACGTCATTAATGACGTGATAACTTTGGACTTTGGACAAAAACAACGCGCACGGGAAAGTTTTATGTTAAGAAAAGGAGAAAACATTTGTTTAATAAAATATACTACAATTTAATTTAATTAAAAAAAAATTACCATGTATTAGATATACATACATACGTATGCGTATGCGGAAAGCGTATTTTACGCGTCAATTAGTCAGCTAGTTGTCATAAATGTAACCAACTAACTTCTAGTCATGTATATCATATAAAATGTATAATGATTATTTATTAATTCTGATTTAATACTATTAAATCATCGAAAACTATAGACTAGATCTTAGACGTAAACTTACTTTCAACGTAACAGAGTTGCGACCATACAATGCTATTACTCTTAGACAGTTTTACACGTCGCGTTTGAAGCATCTTAAGAACGCTAGCCGTTTGACATTTTTCTATCTAATACGATTGAATTAATATGTGAAATCGCCCATGTTAAAATTGTAAGGGGCGTATTAGTTTCGTATCTATTGTTTTTGTCTATGTAACCGCCACATTACATAGACAATAAACAATAGGTACGAGACACATAAAAAAAGCAATGTACAAAAGGCGGTCGCATGGCTAAGTAGTCAACGGTTCCAGACAACCTTTAGGCCGAAAGGAATCTGTTATAATGATAAACGGTTAGGTGGTGGAAATATATATATATACATATATACACACATATAAATTGTTATATTGTTGTCGCCTTTTTCAGCAAGTATTGTTTCACGGTTTTAATTGACATTAATGATTTTGCCAAACGAACATTTAAAGATAAATAAGGCAAAAATTTATCGATTGAACTGTAGAATACTGAATAATACATTATTTTTTATTATTTATTATATATGTATATGCGAATTATTATTAATATATGTATATGCGAAGGCAAAATGTAGACTTATTTGTACAAAAATACGGACAATGGGCATATGTAACGTTTTTATTAGAACAAGTACGGAAAGAAATTCATATATAATGAATTAGAAGTAAATTATTAATCAAATCAATATTGTATGGTAATATGGTTCTATGTGTTTGACATAACGTTACTATGGAAACGCTTATTTTACGCCTCAACAGGTACATTAATGGATATTTATAATTTATCGCGGTACAGTTCAAAAATGTGCGATTGTATGTAACAGTTACATATACTCACTCAGATGAATGGGTATATTAATAAAGTAGTATTCTATTCTGGTTTAAAATGGGGCATTGTGTTTTGCCACCCAGCATGCAATAACTCGAAGTTAAGAAAAGTGGAGAATGGCTTCTGATTCTTAATATATATATATATTAGATTATTTATATATATTTTTGATATCATAGTGGCGAAGCGTTTGTCTTTATGTTTGTACAATGGTTGTGAGTTCGATCCTCTCACCCGAGGTAATAAACATATTATAACTATTTTCATATCCTTGCTCTGGTAAGAGTTGGACATTGTTGACAAAACACCCCGTTGAGATTCGCCACCCAACACGCAAAGGAGGTTTAGACATCGATCTTTCCGTTTTCAAACCACGGCTGCACTTTAGCGCGTTCCTTCATTTTCTAAACGCGTCTATTTCCACCTTAAAGGCCGGCAGCATCCCTGTATCTCTTCTGGTGTTACACGGGGTCGTGGGCGGTGGTGATCCCTTACCAACAGGTGACCCAAAAGCTCCTTTGCCTGGTCTATAGAATAAAAAAAAATATCAAAGAAAACATCGATTTCTAATACATTTCCTTGTATATGACTTAAAAGTTAAAACCTATTTAAATGTTGTTCACAGATCGCCTACATATTGTTCCTACTGATGTTTACTTATACAGTATTAGTCAAGATGGATATAACACCGTCTTGGCCGGAGATATACTCCATATGTTATATTATAACGTTTTTATGTGAGAAGATTAGAGAAATAATTACGTCCGAGCCTGTGGCTATTAGGTAAGTTGAAATTTCATTTTACATCACTATTTTAAGCAATATTTTTAACACACATAATAATTTAAACGTAGACTGGACTCGAACCCGCTCCAGTTGGAAACCCTTGAATCTCTCGAGCCACTAAGCCATACTTTCTTATCCAGCTGCGCCGTAATTCTCATACGCTTGTTACAACTTTTTATTTTATAAATTTTACCCAAAGATAATTACTAAGAACAATCGTTGGTCCAGCGTGAATGCTATTTATAGTCGTTTTTTACAGCTTATTGCTTTTAGAAAATGTACACAAAAATATAGGGATTTTTTAAACTACGCCCTAGCGGGGTAACGTTATTCTTTATATATTTTTATTTAAAAAACCATTATAATACTTAAAAGCTCAATTCGTAGTGAACGAAACTTATTAATTATCTACCGTATCTTCCAAATGTAACTGCAATTGATTACAGTTCTATATACGACTTCAACACAGCGCTTTGCATTGGGTAGAAGAGGCGAGAATTAAAAATATTTTAAATTAATCATTTCCCCGTGTGGTAGTCGAACCCACAACCAATCGCGTTTATATTCAGACACCTCACTACGCCACGATCGCTCGCTCTGATTCCTAATATTGTTTATAAGAAGGGACCAAGAATAATAACTATTGTTCTCTCGCTATTAATGTACTACGAGTATACATGTTTAATACGATAATTTATGTTCAACTTTTCTATATTGCCTCACACAATTCATATGTACGGCTCCTCGGCGACACATGGCGGCTTCTTCATCTAATTCAGTCTAAATTAGTCAATTTAGATTAATGTTGTACGATTAATTCAAACGTACCATTGTTTGTATTCTTTTTGTAACTCTGAAAAGCTTAATTCTCTAGAGCTTTGAACTCGATATAATACTTTGTATGCACAATTTAGTGTTTAACTACAAAGAGTAGTTTAGAAGTGTTTTTTGTAATCGAATTCATAAGCAACTTTGTTTTCATATTGCGATTTTAGAATTTGGAAGTTAACACACAATCTGCACGTTCCGCCCGAATCCAATACATTGCGTATTGATGTGCTCCAGATGATGCTCTCCTGAGCGGAGAAATGAAAAAATAAAAATATAATCACTCCCTCGAGTGGGAATCGAACCCACAACCGTCAACAAACAGTCAGTCGCTATTACAAGTCACGATGACCTCAATTGACATTTCACTTATCATATTCATTCAAATAATTAAAGGTGTTCGTTCATTTTATCTTGTAACAAAGAGAGCGTGCAGTTATTCGTAGCAATTTCCCCACTTTGCTTGTATTATTTCATTGGAAAAAGCAATACATGCTTAACTTCTTTCTCTATATCCCAAATTGCAATGTAAATCTAACCATAAAGATAGAAACGTTTATTGCACTAGGCAGCAGCTGGGATTTATAGAGGAGAACTTATTGTGTTACTTATTGACTACGATATGAAATGTTTCATGTTTATCATATGGGCGTTAATTGGTATTTTTATCAAGGCATATCATTACTTTGAGTTTTATCAAATAATACAAAATTACTTATAATAGATGAATAGAGAAAACAGTTATATCTAAATAACAAACATAAAGTTTTTTTTTAATAGCTGCTGATAAGAAAAAGTCTGGTTCTCATTTGTCTGAAATATCGAGATTGCGATTGAACGATAGAACGCAGCGTGCCAGTTCACAAATAACTTAATATTTAAACATAATTTATTGTGGCCATATAGAAATATAAACATGGGGCTAGACGATAAAAAACTAATAGTATAATTTAACTAAAAGGTTTTAAACGAATTAATAAAAAATATCTAATATTTTTATAATACAAAACATTCGATTCGTCTTCGAAAACGTCTTATATTACAAAAAAAAAAGTACTTGTATTTTAATTTTAGTATTTTATAAAACGTATAAAATTTTTAACACAGCAGGATTCGAACCCGCGTCTCTTAGAAACCGTCCATGCGCTCTGACCGCTAAACCATACGTTCTACATCCGCCTACGTTAAAATTCTTACCCGCTTATTACAACTTATCTTTGTTCGTTCAAATATATGTATAAATGTGTAAATAAGACTTAAAAATATGTTAAAATATGAATTAATTTGTTTTTTTTTTTCATCCCTACAGACATAAGTTTAGCGTATGGGCCTGGAACATGTGGAATACGTACGATGCAGGTTTCATAATATTCTTCCTCGTGGGTCTGACACTCCGCTTGCGTATCGGCTCCATGGACGTAGGCCGCGTTATATACTGTGTGGATATAATATATTGGTATTTACGCATATTGAACATATTGGGCGTTAATAAGTATTTAGGTGAGTTTTTTTTTAATATTATTTACTAGCGACCCGCCCGCGGCTCTGCCTGCGTAAACTACACGACTATAGCTAACTGTTTAGTTTTTTCACTTAAATTACATACAAGCTTTATTTAAAACTTATTATGATTCCAATTGTTGCGTTTTTTTTTGTATGTAACGAAATAAATAAATAACTAAATTTTGACCGCAGTTTACCAAAATATAATGGTCAAAAGTGCATTTAAATCGGTTTTACATTTTTGAGATTAGCGTGCACGAATGCACAGATAAATAGAAAAAGAATTAAAGAAGCATGATTTTGGGTTCTATTATATTGATAAATGCCCCGAATAATACTTTTTCTTATATATCTTCCATGTACAGACAGCGATCAGTTACATTTTTATTATATTATGTAATTTATATATATACATATATTTCTGTTATATATTTCCTTATATGAATATGTTATGTATATAATATGAGTATCAATACCTATTTTGTTGTTTTTTTTTTGTGGTCCGCTCATTTTAGTAAATCCTATATATTATTTGGTTGCCTGGGAGCGATCACTTTTAGTGATATGGCCGCCTTTGTGTATTTGCATTTTATGTTTAATTTTATCATACTTTGTATCTTTTCTTTACGTACAAAGATATAAATACTTTTTATCTTATCTATTTTGTGATGTGGTCTGGTTAGTCATAACGCGACGTTGGGTTTCGCTTAGTAAACTAGTATATTTCCATTTTCAATAGAGACTATTGGGGTGCAGTAGAACAGTGTGTCACTTTAATTGCCATTGGTTGTGAGTTCGATTTCCAGTCGGTGAAATGATCATAATTTTTCCGCTCTGGTCAACAAGACATACCTCAGGGTTCAGTTCCGCCACTCAACATGCAATGATTCGAATTAGGGCGGAATATTAAGGACGACATTGTGTTTTAAATAAACTATGTTTTCAAACCAATTTAAGCTTAGATTTCTGATTCTGATCTATATTAGTTTACTTATGTATATATATATATATATATATATATATATATATATATATTCGTGTAAATCTGTGTACGTATAAGTGTACATTTCTTCTTACGCTTTTAAACCTGCTAAAGTATTACCGGAAGAAATCTCTATTATAGATTATTTTACTTTTGCCAACAACATTATTAATTTTGCATCAATTACTAATAACAATATAATAACATTTAAATATATATTTGAATATTGTTACATCAATCTTGGCAGGAAAATAAAAAAAAACATTTAAGGCTTTTTCGCATCAAAGTCGAATAATGACATGATACATGTTCTCCGCTTTTTAGCTCATATCGAAACATTGCGAGCGCTGAAACCCAACGCCGCGTTTTATCTTACTACAACAGACAAATAAAATTAGTTTAAATATAATATTTACCCCAAAAAGAAATCGAACTGACAACCGTTACGTTTTAGTAAGACGCTGTCCAGGCAAGATGGTATCTAGAAAAATATACAAGTTATATAATAATAAATTTAAATATTTCAAGCTCATACATCATACTTGAGAAATTGCCCGACAATTATTAACTTTGTAGGTATTCTCTAACTTTTATAGTAAAAAGCTTCATCATGTTTGTCTCTAGAGTGTTTCGGTAAGATTAGTGAAATATTAAATGAATTTACAATGTATGTATATGTTGATAGGTTAGTAGTTTAAATCCTGTGCCGAGTATATTTAAATTAGATATACAATGTTCATAAACTATAGAAACTATCCATTCGTAGATTTATTATTGTTGGAAATATCTAAAGAGAAATACAGTATTATTTACTTTAAACAATCGTCATATTAAAAAATACTCTTGCGGTATTGGCACTGAGCCAGTGACAGACAATGTAATATCAAAACTACTATGCTTCATTTTGGCATGTAAGGACTCTTAGACTTTCGAGAGCGCTACGAAAGAATTTCCTAAAAGTCGTACCAGAACGGGGAAATAATAAGATTTTATTACATTCTAAATTTGGTTAAGTAGAAAAAGAAGAGCTCGGTAAAGGAAAAATGTAGGCGAGCGTTAAAGAAGCCCTTTAAGCCTATACTTGGGTCGCAAACTCAGTCACTGCTTCGAGCTTCTCTTTCTGCTACGCGAGTTTCATCATATTTAGAAAACGTATAAAATAAGCGTATTAGAATTTCAACGTAGCTGGATGTAGAACGCATGGCTTAGCGGTCAGAGCGCTTGAACGGTTTTCAAGTGGCGCAGGTTCAAATCCCGCTGCGTTCAAATTTTTATACGTTTTCTAAATATGTCTTTTTCAATTTCCTTAGTGTGCGAACAACACTTTTAAAAAAATGTAAAAAAATGAGTTGCATCATTTTTATACAAGAAACCTCATAATAAATTCCATTAGAATAATTGATGTTTCCTTTAATATTAAGTATTGTTTAATTCGTACATACACAGTTCTTAGTGCGATCCGGTGATATACGATAACGAAGGTGTAGCGAAAATTGGATGATGCATAAATAAAGCTACTAAATTTGCCAGTTTGGTTTATTATATTGCACAGAGTAATGTTACTGTAATGTTCTATCCAAATCAAATGTTAAGACGAAAGTCTTATATAAATATTTTTATCACGGCATTAGGTTCTGCTGTAGATATATAACTAACTTCACGCTTTTTCCCGCGTAGCATGATAGTCAGAGAGAACTTAGTGGCAAGACACTCCGTTCTCCGCTTTTCGTCCGAAATCGAGACTGCGTGTTGAGTGGTGGGGCTCAACGCCTCGGCATAGGTACCAGAGCGAAGAAATGAAACAATTTTAAAATATATCATTCCACAAAGTGGAAATAGGACCTGTAACCAATCGCGTTTACAGTCGGGACGCTGTGCCACTGTGCCACGATGGCATCGTGTCCTAATCATGTCATGCTATGAAAATATTGTAACATTTGAATTTTTCATAGTATGACCAATGTCTATCCAATGTCTATCCCCCGACCTCCAACATAACAAAAAAAAAAAGAAATGTGTTATTTTTCGAGTACTTTTGATAGTAATTTGTATTTAATATATTTCTTCTTTATATTCTACTTTATAGTTGATATCAGAATTTAATTTCAGGACCTCTAGTCACCATGATGGGTAAAATGGTAAAAAATATGATATACTTTGTGGTACTCTTGCTGGTTGTGCTCATGTCATTTGGAGTAGCGCGACAGGCGATATTGTATCCCGACAAAGAAGCCAGTTGGTATTTAATTAGAGGGGTAAGTTTAGGTTAATGCATTATTAATAACTAACTAACACACTATGTAACTTGAAATATCGATTTTTCCCATTTCCGTAGAAATTTCAGGAAATCCCTTTCTTAGTGTAAAGGGGCCTCTATACTCCCTAAGGAGACTACGTGTTTGGTTTCAACTTTCTATGGCGGGTAGTATCGGCTGTGCGTTGTCTGTCAGTCAGTCAGTAACGTTTTATATATACATATTTAGATAGATAAACAATTGTTTATTATTATAGACGCACTTGAGACGTCTGTAACTGGTTGAGGATTAAAAAAAAAAGTTAAAAATAGAAATCCGGAACGGTCGTTTATTTTCAAATGGGCGGAAAATGGGTAATAAAGTGATTTATGACATGAAGAACTGTACTATGGTAAAAATTATTGGATATAAAAACAGTACTGCATATTGATGGCCACATTTTTTTATAGAAAATTAATTATTTTAACCGCTTAACTACCGTCAATAGAATAACTGTCTTTGAAGAGAATTTATTATTCTAAGTATTAAAGCTGTACCGTTGTATAATTTGTATGAAGTAAAGTCATTATTATAATTTCTGTACAATTAATATTATTTACATATTTTGCAGTCGGCCCAGAATTATAAAGTGCAATGACAATTTGCATTCGTTTGTACCGGCCGAGTGAATTTCACGGTTGTCTTCTTCGTGGCATTCAATTGTGCATTTTCTTTAATTAAATTGCTGTATAATTCTGTAATTATGGAAATTGCAATACATAATGGCATCTACATATTATTGAAATACGGTTTTTTTTAATATTTATATACGTTTAACAAGCACGTGTCTTGTTATAGGTTAAATTTAAATTGCAGATATTTTTTTTAATTTGACGCCTATTTACTTATAAACGAAAATATTGTGTTTTAATATTTTTTTAAATGTTATTCACACTCTTTGGAAAAATGTAAACAAAAAAACGTATACATTTTTGAACGTACCCGGATTCGAACCCGTGCGCTCTTGAAACCTAATCTAATCGCTAATCGCTCTAGCACTAGAGTCTACACTGTATAACATAGGAAAACGGTACACTTAACCAAAATCGAACCTACGACCGGCTGACACTTGCAGGTTTTCTTCCAACCGTACTTTATGCTGTACGGGGAGGTATTTGCCGAGCAGATGGCCCCTCCCTGCGGCCTCCCCGGCCTGGAGGAGTGCCGCGTCGGCCACTGGGTACCACCAGTGGTCATGAGCATATATTTGCTCATCGCTAACATATTGCTCGTCAACCTATTGATAGCCGTGTTTAATAACATCTTCATAGAAGTCAACGGAGTATCGCATCAGGTTTTTTAATAATTCATTGAAATCGTTACGTAGATTTTGATTTGCTATGTGGGTTGTATTGGTGTAATTAGAAAATTTTCATCTAAATATATATCTAAATATAAATTTTAATCTAAATATATAGCAGGTAGTGTATTGTTCATAATAAAATATTTACATACAAGTGAAAGAAGTACGATAAAAACATTAAGGAAATTAAGCATATGTTACTTTTGGTATAACTGTTGGAAAAGTAGCCACAAAACACACAATACGGCCCGCAATTTATGTACAATCGATGTTTTTAGTCGCCTGTTGCGAGATTTGATTACAGTACTTTGGGTATCATTTGAACAGTAGTAAATAGCTAGATTTGTGCTGTTTTTTTTTTTATATTATACACGTTATTTATTATTATTTCGCTATACGTTATTCTCTTTTTTTATTAATTATACAATTTTATTACAATTAATTTTTTTTTTATTATTATAATTTTTCATACATAATGGTCATTGTAAATTATATGATATCGGATCGACCTATGAAACTGGAGTTTTCAATGACCAAGTCATACCAAATTGGAGTTTAAAGACCAAAATATGAGCAGCTTGGAAGTAATTTGATACTAGCAGTAGGTGTTCTTTGTAGATATTCTTCCAACCGTACTTCATGTTGTACGGCGAGGTGTTCGCGCCGGACATCGACCCGCCCTGCGGTCTTGAGATCGGCGACCAGAAATGTGTCACCGGACGCTGGATCACGCCTATCGCGATGACCGTCTATCTCCTCGTCGCGAACATTCTCCTCATAAACCTGCTTATAGCCGTTTTTAATAACATATTTAATGAAGTCAATGAAGTCTCGCATCAGGTTTTATTTTATTTTTGTTTTTGCTTATTAATTTTTTTTAATTTTTGTTCGTTTTTAATAAGTTTTTTTTTTTAAATCGAATTTGCACGATTGTTAAGCGATAACTAGCTTTGTGTTTCTGGATTTAGGATATAATTTTATTGTTATTAAGACTTTTAAACCAATTCAAATAAAACTCATTTTGAATTAATATAAAACATAGGTTACATGTATTTTTTTAAATGTTAATTAATATATAACTGATATAACTTTTTTAATTAGCTTCTGCATTGAGTATATGACAAATTCGAATTTACAAAACCGCAGTCTATTGTTCGGAATTCAGAACGTGACTGATTCGGTCATTTACTTGTAAATTTTATAGAGCAAACTGTGAATTTCAGTATAATTTTTAAAGTTTTGCTCATATATTAAATTTTTATTACAAAAAATTAAAACCTTATTTTTGATATTCAACTTAAAATTTAATATAAATTTCTTATATTCATATATTTATTACTATATAATCAATTAGTATATATAGTATATCTGTAAAATTTTTTATTCATCAATGGAATTATATCATAGGTATGGATGTTCCAAAGATTCACCGTAGTTATGGAATATGAACAAAAACCCGTAATGCCACCGCCTCTTATCATATTCTGTCATATATACGCAACGTGCAAGTGGGTGACGAGGAACGTGTCCCACAAACGCTTCCAATACGACAACGGCTTGAAATTGTTCTTGGAGAAGGAGGATATGGAACGATTGTATGATTTCGAAGAGGAATGCGTGGAGGGATATTTCAGGGAACAAGTAAGTTTGTACTTTTTAACTCATTTAGAAGGACTGTTTTTATTAAAAACTTGCTGATATTTCAATGATTAAATTTTTCTATTTTAACTACAATTATTGACAACATTGAGGTACGCGTAGGAACGTTTATGTTTAGTAGATAAGTAGATGTCCTACTGACGCGTACACAAAGCGTTACCATAGCAACGTGTATGTCTCTTTATATAAACACACTGTAGTGTGTGTAACATTTATTTTATTAATTGAATACTTAATAAATTCTTTGATTTTTAACGATTATTACACATTTGGAAATGAATCTTTTTTTAACCGGTTTAATCGCGTATAATATTGGTATTTGAAAATACATGTTAGGAACACATTACAGTCAGGTAGACATCTGTCATATGAGTCAGTCTACCTGTGACCACGGACTACTGTAAAATGTTCAAAACGTCGGGTTCTAAAATGTATATTCGAATACCAATATTATACGCGATGAATCCGGGTAAAAATAGTTTTATTTCAAAATTGATAACTTTTTTGTGCATTGTTTTTAAGTAATACATTTAGCACTCCTTCTCTACTCCTCAGTCTGCGTAATTTTCTTTAAAAAGGGTACAAAGTTTTTCCTTCATGTATTAATATATGGATAATATAATGAGTGGACGCCCGCTACTTTGTTTTATGACTATAAACCGTAGAATCCCTTTATAGTCAATATATTTAAGATGAAAATGAGAAACATTGCCTAATAGCCAGGTTCTTCTGCAAAAAAAAATAATTATGAAACTAACAAAAAACAATATATATATATATATAGGTTTTTTTAAATCTCTATTTTACATGGGAGTTTTAGTCATGACATTGACTATATCACCCTCATATAATCAATATACTTATTTATGACATTAATTTATCATTGTTTTTTTGCCAATCCAACTGCATTACTTGACAATGGTTCTATTACACATACCAACATTAAAAAATGTTAGTATAAAATTTTAGTTATGTACACATTCCTACCATATTATTTCCATATAGGACATAGCTTGTTTCATCTTACGTCATCGAATACTCCTACGTCAACTTAATCCAATCTGTCATTGATAAATATTTTGTTTGTTATTTTTATTAAGAAAGTAAGCGGTATTTTAATACCCAAAGCCTTATCAATACTTCTCTTTATCCAAATCTCAAAATCTCCTTCACTTGGCGCGATCTTTTAAATTCCCAGTTATTAGCCACTAATACTAACTCAATTAATCTCATAAATTGCCAAAGATTCATATTTTTTACTAAATTTATTTTGTATTTGTTATTATTTATTCTTGAAACTATCCGCTGACACAGTGCAGGGTTTTTAACAGTAATAAATTTGAATTGCAAATTTGTGTACAATATGAATTTTTACAACATAGCCTATATTGTGAATAAAAAAGCGTCGTTTATATTTATTCACTCTTATAAAATAAAAAATATTTAAAACTGACAGGAATAATAGTCACACAAAGTGTATTGTAATGTGAAATAATGTTAGTAACACACTTAGGCAATTGAAATACAATTTTAGAAAACGTATAAAAATTTGCACGCAGCGAGATTCGTACACGCGTCTCTTGGAAACCGTCCAAGAGCTCTGACCGCTAAGCCATTCGTTCTACATCCGGCTACGTTGATGTTCTTATAAGGTTATTAAAGGTTTTCAAGAAGCCACGTTGGAATCCTATTGCGTTCCAATTTTTTTACGCATTCTAAAAATGCTTTTGCGTATACCAAGCATAAGAAAACCCGAGATTGGAATTGGAAAAGCCAAAGAAAAAATATTTTATCAATAACGCCGCATAACACTGGTAATAAAAAGTTGACGCCATCGTCAGCCATTCAGAAGTATAAATGTAGTTAAAAAGACATTTAGAAAACGTATAAAAATTTGAACACAGCGGGATTTGAAACCGCGCCTCTTGGAAACAACAAACAACAAATTTTAATTTGTAATTAGCGTATAATAATTTCGACGTAGCTGGATGAAGAACGCATGGCTTAGCGGTCAGAGCGCTTGAACGGTTTTCAAGAGGCACGGGTTCAAATCCCTAATTTTATACGTTTTCTACATATGTATTTTTCAATTTCCTAAGTGTGCAAATAACACTTTGAATAAAAATGTTAAAATATAAAAGTAGTTCTTTATTCAAATCTTATACCAAGGAAAGTTATTCATGTTTAAATTTGTCTATTTGAAAGAAAAGGTAAGTAAAAATCTGTACGTCATACTAATTATTCTACATATGTATGAAATATTTTTAAAAGTACGTGTTACACATAACGCACGTTGAGCATTTTTCCTTATGATGGTCATTCAGAAAGGACACCAAGTTCATTCTATGAAGATATCGTATATTTTTTTTTAATTTTAAACTGTTATTCACACATATTATAAACAGTTTTAGAAAAAGGTATAAAAATTTGAACGTAGCGGGATTCGAATTTATGGAAACCGTCCAAGCGACGTGGCGACTAAGCAATACGTTCGGTTTCTAAGGACACCACTTGTTACGAATCCCACTACGATAAAAAATATACTTTTTTTTTTTAAATGTTATATTATATTCGAAATCAGACCAGTGTGCTAATTTTTAAGAAGATACGACGTTGGGCAGTGGCCCAGAATAATCTTACAAGATATTTTTACATACATTAAATGATATAAATGATGCCAATAAAAATGTGTTAAAAATATGTAAACTTATATATATACTTATATAAGTATATAAAATAAAGTTATTTTGTTTTATTTTACTACATATTGACCTTTGACAGGAAGTGAAATTGTCCAACTCAATAGAAGAGAGGGTTAGAAATACAACTGACAGAGTGGAACACATCACAACCAAGATGGAGGATCTCAATCAAAAGGCCAACTGTCAAATACAATCTATGCAGGTAACATATATATTTCGTATAGTAATTCTATGTTACATTATTATTAGATACATATATAAATATATAATATACAATTTTTCTCATAATACGCTCTTGAAACACCCTCTTCGCGCAGTAGATAAGTGCCTCATTAAGTGTGATAACTGTTAGATTAAAATCCGTTTTGAGGGACCATTTGTTTACCATTGACGACGCCATGTCGTAAAGATAAATGTGTTACGAACGAAGGGGGGTTGTGTGTGTTATAATTATAATAAGACTCATTTAGAAAACGTATAAAATTTGAACGAAGCGGGATTTGATCCCGCTTCTCTTGAAAACAGTTCGTAAGTGTGCGATTTACACTTTATAAAATGTTAAAAAATATTTATAATATTTCAGTATTGAATAATCTCTAATAACATATTTCTTATTGAAATATGTACTTCGAATTTAGGCAAATAATAAGCTCAATATAATATTTCTATTTTGTGCCAAAACTAAATTTTAACGTTCATTTCGTTCACCCGATATTGACCGGATATTCATTCAACATTTACATCTATGCATTTTTCTTATATATTAAGATTAAACACTAAAAACACACACATAGAAAACTTACAATATTTTTGTATATAGATACAAGAGTATTGTAAGCTTTTCAAAAGTACAGAAGCTCATTTGATCCGACCCTAATAATTTCTTGTTTCCTCGCGTCAGACTGATGTCAACAGGTTAATGACAGTCTCACTTTCCGACAACGGACGTGCGAGTTCCGTCGTTTCAGTCCCTCTGATCTCTGCCATATTAGATTTTATAACAATTTTTATATGTACGAGTTTGTCTGAAATAGATTTATTAAAATTATATGTTAGATTATAAACTTATATTTTTTTACAGTTTCACGCTTCTTTTCCGCGTAGCAGAGAGACACTAGGGTCAAGACACTCCGTTTTCTGATTTTTACCCGAATTTGAGACATAAAACTAATAACATAAACTTATATATTTGTTAGTCAATTGGTTAAACACATTCTTAGTATAACTACTAAGAGATTTGGTAAAAATTTAATCGGTTTCTTTTTCCTAGAAATTAAGAAACTATACGTATACAGTTTAACTTGGTTATATAGCTCTCTTAAAAAATGAATTATCCAGTCATTATTTTGATTTAACTGGTCTGCCTGTTAAAAATGTTTTTTTATGATATCTCTATTGGCCATAATTCTGCATTTTCCTTTTTAAGGTACCAACATGTTATTAAAAACTTTGTATCACATTTTTTTTTACTTTTTTACTTATTATTTACAATGAATTAAAAAGTTCTTTAGATAATTTAAGCTAAATGTCAAAACACGCTTTAAGGAAAAAGATCTTCGCGACAACCACTACAAGTAATATATAAGTGTATTACTTGTGTAACAGTCATCCATACTGGATATTATAAAATGTGAAAGTAACTCTGTCTGTTTGTCTGACTGTGACGTCATCACGGCCAAACCGCTGAACCGATTGTGATGACATTTTATATAGGTATACTTTAGAGTCTTAGGACAAGGCTTAGGAGAAGGCTTACTTTTTTGTACCGTTTTTCTCGAATTTTGTTATATATTTCATTATTTTACGAAAAGGCTGCCGAAAATATTAAACAGCTGTAGTTTACAAGTGCGAAGCCGCAAGCAACGCTAAGGGACGCTAATATTTTATATATGTAAATTATTTGCCTGGCTCATACATATATATGTATGGCGAATAAAGGCAGGCACTTGTAGCTAGCTCCTCTGGTGCCGTGGGCGGTAGTGTAGTTGAACACTACCGCTTACGTCACAAACAAGTGACAATCAAGTTACAATCCAGTGACTCTAATGTTCGTTTACCTTGGCTATACTAAAACAAAAAGAAAAACAAGATTGTGCTTTAAAAATACCTTCTTTTTATCATTTTGTCGTACATAACGTCTATCTCGAACGAAAAAAGAAAATAGATTTTTAATACTTTCATTTTATTTTAGTATACTAAAGCGTTATTTAAAGCCTTATTTCATAATTTAAAACCTTATTTCGTAGTTAAAACCGAATTTAAGTCCGCCATAGAAAACACTAGGTGTTCCTTTTTCATAAGCGTATACTTTTAATAGTGTAATTAATCTAGGTAGATTAATGACTTTCCGCTTTTCATCGTCCATAGCGGATGTTGAGGCGTGTCCGTGCCGAATAGGGCGGAATTCAACTTTAACGAAGTTGTTAAATTCGTACCTGTATAATATAAAATATTTTTATATTAATAATAATATTTTAGTATTATAATTGCCTTTTTAGAAATATTGAAGAGGTGTAAAAATATTTCTCACCCCGGGGGAAGTCACTCAACACGCAATGTCTTGAATTGACATTGAGCGGAAAGTGGAGAACGGAGTGTCATGACCTGAATAAGACAAAAGCGTGCAGCGAGCCAAAATATATTGCATCTAAGTAATTTCACCTGCGTTAAATTGATTATTGAAATAAAACCTAATAAAAGCTATTTTATTACAGAGCGTAGAGTTCAGACTGCGAAAGCTAGAAGACGTGGCGGAACAAACTATGAACCATTTGGCTGTAATCCACCGGTTTATGGCCACCCATCCGTCGCTCGTCAATCGCGGGTCTACTGACACCTTGGGACCTCCTCCTCCGACCTTCCAAAGCGGGGCGGCGAGGTTAAGAACTGCTAGTGATCGATCCGAGGTAACTCTATAAAAACTTTGGATTTTAATCGACAGTGATTTGAAATTTTTACTTGGAAATTTAAAAAAAAAAAACTAAATGTACATCGATGCTACAATTTATTACTTTGAGCATGTTCATTATTAACATTATCAGTGTTATATGCTGGTTGCGATTCGTCTTTATTTTCTTCACGTTTTGAATATGAATGGATATCCAAGTTATTTTATTTTGTTCTTTTGTACGCATTTTTTTTTATATGTATGTGTATGCTTTATGTGTTGTCTTCTTGTGTTCGAGTGTTTTGACTTAAGAAATAAAATACCAAAATGTCACAGTTTTAAGTGACTAATATGTAAAATAATTAGAATAAAACATGATCTAGACAAGGTCGAGTCTGGGCACCGTTTTTTAGAACTGTAAATTTTTAAAAAGGTTGCGGCTTATTTGCAAATTCGACCGAAAGCAAAATGCTTAATAAGTAATGAGAGATGCTTCACATTCCTTGAGTAGAACGTTTTATACTCTGAAGAAATATAAACCGACGGTTAAAACTTGTTCAATTTTCAGCTATATCAAATTAAAAATATTTGCTAATTGGATTCTTTATTAATATTAATAAATTCTTATTTTTTTTAGTATATTGTTTATTAATCCTTTAGTGTTTAACATTTCGTTATTGAAATTCGTTATTTTATACTGATGTATTCAACAATTAGTTTTTCAACATACATTATATTAAATCAATTTTTATAACATGGTAAAATGAATCAAAAATATTTAAATTTTCTATGTAGTTGAAAATAGCTAGTCAATTTTTTATTAAGCCACAAAAGTGCTCCATAGAGCCTTCATTAAAATGTAAATGTCCGCATTAAGCTCCGCTCCAGCCCAGAAAACAAAGAAATATTTTTACATTATTCGTAGAAAGACACTGTCAGTTTAACTGAAGTAAACCGTTCAAATCCAAGGCTATTAATTTAATATTGAAAATTTTTACGATTGTAATCTGTAAATGAAGTATAAAAATATGTTTTAATATTAAATCACAAATAGAACGTTGGGCGTTTGGTAATGAATAAAGAAATAGCATCGCTACGAACCCAATTAAGAAAAAGAAACTTTGAAAAAGATGTTTAATATGACGTATCAATCTAACTAAACTTTTCTCATTAAACAAATGTAAACGTGCAATCTTGTCAACAACTCGAACACGGATCACAGATAACTGGATGTGGCGTAATGGCGGATTTACATAAAATAAATCTATTGATAATAGCTATTAATTAAGTTAATATATATATTGTTTAATATTAAATATAAAAGATATATAAATAAATAATGTATGTAAATCCGCCATTGGTGGTGTTAACCGTGGTGGCGCGGCAGGTGCTGTCGGACAGCGATACGGCAGCGACGCGCTTCGCAGTGCGCCCCGTGCAGGAGGAGGACGAGCACGCCTCGCAGCGCTCCGAAGTAAGCGCTTTTACTGCCTGAAAACTTCCTATTTCTTTGAAGATTAAATTCTTAAAACACTTATAATGATCATTTCAAGCAGTTAAAACTAATTTACCATACAGGCGAAGCAGTAAGACGCTGTAGTATAGAATTAAAAACTTACACATAAGCTTGATTTATATTATAAGGTCTATAAACTGATCTTGAAATCAAAAGCGCTTCGTGTCCAGCGAGACGGCACCGATTTGTGTCGAGCTTATTTCCTCAATGTTAAATGAACACATTTTTGCTTCTTCAGAGTTTTTCATATTTATTATTTTTTTGCATAGACACTACAGCACATGTATTTAAACCTGTATGTCAATGTTGTAATCAATATAATGTGCCGTGCATTTGCATCCTTCAATACATTGACAAACAAATTTTGTTACTAGATAAAAAATGGTGTTATCGAAAAAGTACTTAACTTAAGTCAATATACTGTATTAGATGCAAATAATAATATTAATGTCAGTAATGATACAGTAAATGTTAAGAAGTCTTTTTTCATGATGCCATTTACAAAGAGGAAATCATAATTCACGCACAGCATCACTACATGATATTCAGCTATCATATGGTAAATACAGGAAGAGTTACCTCAGACTGGACCGGAAGTGGTGGAAAAGGAACCAGAGGCGGACTCGATATCTACATCATCTGGGGCAAGCGTCGCTGGACCGGATGTAACTGTGATAAGGCCGACCGCGCCTGTTACTCCCGCTCGCCAAAGGTCATCTGACAGCAACAGAACAGAGCCTAGTGACGAAAAGAAAGGTACTTATTGTTGAATCAAACTGAATTGATTGTAAAAAAAAAAATATTGGACTATAAAATCTCATTGAATGATATGTGAATAAGAATGACGAAAAAATTGTAAAAGTGTCGTTGACAGAATGTTGAAGAAATGGTAAGAAAGATGTAAGATGTCAAAGTGGGTGGTAATACAATAGTTTTTGCACCTAGAGTCAATCACATATAAAGTATGAGGATCATTAGTTGCATGAAATTTGGTAACTGTGGATGAAACAGAAGAAGTATGCCGTACAATAAAATTTTTAGCGTAAGGTTAGCTTCCACTTGATTCGCCTAAAAAGACTATCTCCAAGCAAATTCCGCTTGATTTTGCTTGAAGATAGTCTTTTTAGGCGAAGATTTTTAAATTGTACGTCGGTTCTTAGCACAAAGATTTCTATTATAAAAAAAAATATACTTCAAAGCGACTTAGTTGAAGGAATAGCTTGACAAAGTTTCCAGTGATAGATCTATTTAATATGGCTCATTTGTTCTTGTATACTTGGTCTTGCCATAAATATTGTAACAAGCCTTTTAACCTTTTCACAAAAAATGAATGAAACACTCCTTCATTGCTAACATACCACCAAACCAGCACTGAAGTCGGATATACGCACGTTGTACTCGGTTGACTAATTGGGAAGCTTCTCTAGAGCTTTCAACATAAATATAGTCATTCTGTTTATTAAAATATTGATTAATCGTAAAAAAATTGTCGTCCATATACAAAACTTTTCTGTGACCTTTCCCTTTGCGTACCGCTTAAGTAGTTCTTTCGATTCTACCACCATATTCTTTTTTATATTTTTAGTTATAAATGATCAGTGCGTCTCTTATAGGCTGTAAGTCCTAAGTCATCTTTTAAAATAAGGACATGATTCTAGTAAGTTCATCTTCATCTCCCAATATAAAATCTTTTGCGAAAGCAAGTGATGTGAAAAAATTTCTTCGAATTCTTTCTCTTACTGCTTTGATCCTTTTCGTACGAACACTACGTGGACGACCAGGTCTTTTTCTGTCACAAACTGAGCCGATTTCATTGTAACTATCAATAGACATTTCACTAATACCAAGCTAAGGAGGATTTTAAAAATTGTATTTGGCACCAATATCTACTTTATGTAATACAATCACATCAATTCGGTGAGAGGAATTCAGAAAAAATAATTTATGGCCTGACTTAGTATATATAACAAACTCCAGTTAAAACTATTAAAAATTAGTGACGTTAAATATATACTTTGTTAGGGAAAGTTTAAAAAATATAAGTATTCGCTTCTATTCAGATAAAATTCAGTATTAGGTCTTAGTAATATAAACGATTAAAAAAAATCTAAGTAATAATTTGTATGGAAAACACAGTGCCGTCGACAAAATAGACGGCTTTACTCCTTACCGGAAGTGAGAAATGCCTTCAGATTTGCAAAGCCTTCGTCCTCGCACCACATCAGCTGGCACCAGAAGAACGGCCAACACGAGACGGTAGGTTCAACAAAAAATATATATCTTAAATAGATGTGCCACACTCCTTAATTAGTTATTAATGATTTTTATTATTATAATTAGGTATTGTTAATTCTGTGTCTAATTCCAATCAGAATGTGGACAGAGATGGGTTCCATAACATTTGAACAATGTTTAGGCTTGGATGAGCGTTATTAAAAATAAGAAAATATAACAGCCTTGTTACATAACAAGTAGTTGGAATGAGACTTACTTTTAATATCGAATCATTTTGTCACTTTGAATGCTTTGCAATAATTGAAATAAGAAAACATAGTTTCTAACAAAGTACTTCTTACGAGAAATGATTTATGATTTACTTATGACAAGTTCATAGTCCTGTAATCAAGACTAAGTGAAGCCTAATCGAAACTCAGACGGAGCTCTGTTAGCCAGACTCGTTGTGGGATATTTTGAACAGTCCGTACACAGAACAGACAGCTTTATAGGTATTAGTATCATTCATTCGTAAAATTTGATAAAGCATGTTAGCCGTTTCAGTTAATTTACATTCAGTTTTAAATATTTAATTGTTTTATATTGTTTTATACACTTAACAATTGGATAATTGTATATCGTCCGAAATTAATCATCGCCATAATTGTTTTAATTTTATTTTTTGTTACTTTCTTGCATCTGTTAGGAGACGGTTGTGGAAACAGTAAGTCAAATGGTCATTTGGCGAATGGCTTAGCTTGTTAATAGCTATGTAGTTAGCGTTAGCGCCTTTGTTTCGATGTTTTTTTTTTATATATATAAGCTTCATATTAACACGCTCATTTTTTGTATAGTCATATCGGCTAGCACTTTTTGGGACTCACACAAGAACTTTTTGAAATCTATTCTCACATCCACATATGTAACTGGCGTTGTGTTAATCTTTAATAGTAATTTAATTATTCTTGTAATACTTTTATTCTCTGAATAAATCTTGCCTTAAATACAAAGAATATAACTTTCGAACCATATTTATGAATGCAGTGTACACAATAGTTACTTGTTTCTCTATTTCTTGATAAACTATGTATCGAATAGTTCTTCTTTGAATTAATCTACTTATTTATGTTGTCGGATTCCGTTGAAAGTTTCGTAATGTGTTTGATAAATAATAGATATATTTCTAAAAGTAGTCTTAATTTTTTTAATTTTAAAGGTAAGATTATTCTTAATAATTGATTCTTGAAGCAGTTTTTATTTACAATAATTTATTTACTGGTGAGTACCAACATTTGATTTTACCACCAAATCTGTTACCAACATTCGAGTTACAAAACGTTTACCGCTATTAACATTTAATTATATAGCTTTTACGAGAATTGTAAATGAAGCAAATTGACTGAAAAAAGAACCAAATAAAACACTTTTAAACATAAATAACACAGATCTACTCCATTTTTACGTATTAAATTAATATATATAGGTATCAATAGTGAAATATATTTCAGACGGTCGGAAGGCGGCAACGAGTGTGGGATGGCGGGTCACTCCGCACACCACCTGGCTCCGAGACGACAGCACAGTCAAACGCATTCCGAACCTGACAACTCAGCTGTAGACGCGAGTTCCTTGCAAAATTCGGTCACAGGTTATATTTGTATAATTAATTTTAAATGGTTTTTTTTACATTTATAATCATTTTAAAATTACATTTGAAATATATAACGGACACTTATTGACGGCCACAAGTATTATGACACTCAAAAAATTGGGACCGCATTTTACCACTATTTCCTATATTAAAAGACTAAAGACATTATCCTGAAATGTGATTAAAATTCAGGTCAATTATTCCGATAAGACCCAACATTATGAGTTTAATTATATGACTTAGATGAGATTAATAATAAACGAAAGATATTCTTACGACAAGTTTGATTTTTTTTTCAAATGTATTTGACGTCTGCCTTTAGGCTCTCTTCCCTTTAAATTACATTCCCCAAATGTAATTCTTACCAATGCTAGAGCTTCCAAAGAAATATCTCGAAAGCGTGAAATTTTCATTTAACTGAAGCTTATTTTTTCATTAAACCAGGGAAAGGAAGCGGAACGCGAATGTAATAAAAGTAATAAAAAGTTTCTAATGAACCATGGCTTTCGTTTAAAAATACAAAGAGCGGATAAAATCGATGTAACGGACAATTTTTCCGTTAGTTTTCCGCGACGATGGTTATTCCTATATTTTCCCTTTAAGTTAGTTTACTAAAAAGTAAGGGATTTAGATCTTTTCTAGCAAGAATATGAACGAGCTTTTTGAAAGAACTGTTTACAGCATTACGCTTTTTTTCTATGGCAGAATAATAAAATAGAATATTGCTTAGCGTTCAGAGCTCTTGAACGGTTTTCAAGAGGCGCGGGTTCAAATTTTATACGTTTTCTAAATATGTCTTTTTCAATTTCCTTAGTGTGGGAATAACACTTTAAAAAATGTTAAAAAAATCAAATCATATTACTTCTACACATTTTTACCTTTTAAATATTCTTCTACAGAGTAATAACTTACTTAAGTACTTTACTATAAGTTACTTTACTTTTTAATATTATCTTTATTGCGGCTTCAAATTTCTGGACTTGCAATTCTAGCATAGGTTGTGGAATCTTATTATATATGCGTATACTCAATCCCATAAAAGACTTATTTACTTTTTGGAGGCGAGAACTTGGTGTTAGAAGCTTATGTTTATTTCTCGTCCCAATATTATGTCTGTTACCGTTTTTAGCATGACACTGGATATGTTGTCGGGACAAAATAAATTTTATGATATATATAATGCAAATGAACTGTAAGTATACTGTATTTGTATTTAAATTGAACGCTTTTTTAATTGCGAAGGCGGCAGAGCTGAGTTTGTCCTAGAACCGACATAGGTTAAGCTACTAAAAGCATGGTAAAAATCCAGGGTTAAAAATTTATGTTTCTTAGGTCATCAATCTGGATGGGAGGCGACAGGAGGCGCGGCAGGTCTCCCAGCGGACAGGACGCGCGTGGCGGCACCGCGCTCCTTGCTACTCGCGATGCACGAGTACACCAGTATCACAGACGAGCTGGAGACTGTGTATGGCTTGTTCTCTCCACCTCACACACCTAGGTAGGTTTAATTACATTTTTGTCTATATTTTTTTAAACGAAGCTTTTTTTTATTTAGAGATCGCGCCTCGTGAATACAGTTCAAGCGCTCTGACCGCTAGGCCATGAATGCATGGCCAAAGGGTTCAAATCCCGCGGCATTCAATTTTTTATACGTTTTCTAAAAAAATGTTTTTTAATTTCCTAAGTGTGTAAATACACGTTAAATGAAAATATTAAAAATAGAAAATGTTGGAGTCTTTTTATCAACAACATTAAATAAATTATTGTAAATATAGCCAGCGATTTAATATATTTTTTGTATTCGAAACAGTAGTTTGTGAGATTAGCACGTTCAACAAAACAAACAAACTCTTCAGCTTTATAAGTATATATGTATAAAGTGACATACACGACATTTGTTTATAAATATTTGTAATATATATATATTTTTTTTATTTTCTATAGAACCCCAATAGCAACGCGTCTGCTATCCCCCGGACGGGCGTCCTCGCCGTCCATAAGAAGGCGGCACGCTAGTGAAATGTCCAACCCTGAATTCGCGCTTTTCATGGAAAAAGAACATTTACGAGGAGCGGAGGAAGACGATTATATTATTATGGAGAATCTAATTCAACGTCGGTGAGTTTGTTTGCTAATTATGTATGTATAATATGATCCGTCTGTCTGTCTTTACTTTGTTCTTGTCTTTTTAAACCTAATAGTAACCCAGTGAAATAAATAGCCAGATTAACTCAATTACTATTATAATCAATGGAGTAAAAAGTAAGTCTCTGTAGAAAGAAAAGTAATTTAAACTGTAAAATGAATATATTGTATGGTTTTTAAATCAAAAACTATAAGAAAATAACTTACAATAAAAATACAGCCAGTACGTGACTTGTAATTTATTATTTATCATTACATTTAAAATGTATCTAGAACCTATATATTATCCAATGGAGGCACATTGGTTGCGGGTTCGATTCCCACTAGGAGGTATGATTTTTTTTAAATTAGTTTGATTTCTTCGTGACAAGACAAAGTGAGACGTTGAATTTCGCCACTTGACACGTCAATGATTCGGGCGGAAAGTGACTTTATCTTCGTACATTCTGCTATTTGGGGTAAAACAAAATATGCTATAGTCAGGTTTGAATCTGCTACCATCGTGTAGCTGTTATTAGCAATGATAGAGCTTGTTTGAAACAAATTTGTTTAATATACAAAATTGTTTAATTCAAATTAATTAATAGCTACTACACCTATATTAGTAGTGTAAATAAAGTTTATATTAATATATAACACACAAATTAAAACATTTGTTAGCTGATGATATATAATCCATTTAATAAATGTCAATAGTTAAACTAATGGCTAACATAAATAATATACGATGAATTGTCAAACATAATATATTTAATACTATTTAAGAAAAGGCTAACTAATTCAAATATGAAATTTATTGAAAAAAATGGTATAGTATTGTTAATACAATATCTATATATGTACTGGTTATGATTTTGAAGTCCCAGGTTTCTAATCCGGGTAGAGCAATTACCGATTCGTAGTGAATGTGTCGATCAAAAGGCTAATATTTTTTCTATGGAAATTTCTATTTTTAATAATACGAATCGTATCGTATAATCGTAATAACATAATTAGTTTAGTTTTTTTTAGCTATAATAATAATGATATATCAGTTGGAATGCACCCATCACTCACTATACGACTACTAACACAACTGCCACACTCTTTTCTTTTCTTTTCTCTTCTTTTCTGTCACTGGTCTTTTTCAATTTCCTTAGTGTGCGAATAACACTTTAAAAAATGTTTAAAAATACATTTATTTAATAAATAGCGTTCTCTCTTGCCAAACGATTGCTCGTAGAATAATCTTTGGGAAGCAGAATTTTGTAAAAATCTCTCTACAGAGATGCTAACAACAAATATAAGTTGTATAATAATATAAGAATTTCGACGTAGCTGGATGTAGAACGCATGGCTTAGCGGTCAGAGCGCTTGAACGGTTTTCAAGAGGCGCGGGTTCATATCCCGTTGCGTCCAAATTTTTATACGTTTTCTAAATATGTATTTTTCAATTTCCTTAGTGTGCGAATAACACTTTGTTATAAAATGTTTAAAAAAACTGGCACACGTTTTTTTGTAATTTTGTAATGTTTAATTATGGAAATATGAATATTTATTATATATTATTTTCATTTAAAGAAATACCAAATGATTGTAATATTAATTTTCGCAGTTTACACACATTTCATATGAAAATATCGCATTAACCGTGTATGTTTTGGTGTTCTTAATATTTAATAAAGACGTATGGAACGCTTGTGACTACTAATAATTATATACACGATTAATCCGGTTAAAATAGTGTAATTTAAAATGACAATTAGTAAATAATTTACACACAAATATATAATATTATTTATTTAATTTGCTAGTTTTTTTTTTCTCAAATTTTATGTATTTTTTTATGTATTCATTTACGTGTAGATTTACGTTCAATACTAACACACAATGTGCAAAATATGCTGACTTAATTTTGTATAAAAATAAACTTAAATACATTGAAATAAAAATGTATTTATATTTTTTAATAGATTTGTTTGTATTTTTGAAAATTGACAAGTATTATATAAATATTTAAATTGACCTTTTTATATTCATAATATGTGAAACAACTTAAGTTACAATATATGTATGTATATAACTTTTCTGAGGCATTTTTTTAAATCTAAGTATACAAAAGAAACACAAACAATCTGTATATTTTTACACACACATTTGACTTACAATGTACATAATGTGTTTGTATTAAGCACTCGCTTCTCACACAAACAAAGCATAAACAGTACATGGGGCAATTCTCAACTGTAGCCTAGAAATGGAGTCTGTCCTGGGCAGATATGAGGAGGATGCTGAGGGCGAGGGTGAGGGCGAGGGGGGAGTGAGCGGCGTCAGCATCAGCGTGTGCGTCAACACCAGCGCTGAGGACACGCCGCAGACCACACTGCTCACTGTTAGTGATAGGCGGTTGCCGCATCAAAGGTTTGTATCAATAGATTTTTTTTAAAATCCTTTTTACGCACAATGTTTTCACACACCATGTGTTTGTTTGATTATTTTTAGTTTAGAAAACGTATAACAATTTTGAACGTAGCGGGTTTCGAACCCGGGCTTCTTAGAAACCGTCCAAATTTCACGTCTCGAATTTTGTCCCTGGCAGTTTTAATGTTTATAGTATTATTGGTACACTTGTGATTAGACAATATTAAAATTTAGGAATATTTCCTAAAAGTCACACTCAAAGTTTTAATTTAAATGTAAATTTTAGTGCATGCAAGTTTATAATTTAAACTAATTTGTTGAATATACATTGGACGCTATTGTGGTGTAATTCAGACAATATTTTCGTATTTTAATATATTGTTTTCATTCACAGTCTGGAAGAAAAGTGCAGCTTTGGATGCAATTTTGTTTAGATTTGCTTGCCTATTTCTTTATATACTTAATTAAGTATATCAATTTAGCATATTTCCCTTATGTTTACAACAGGCACTCGTTACGAAGGTCGTCTGCGATCGACAGCCGCGAGCTCCCTTCACCATTACAGCCCCTGTTAGGGGACGACGCTTGTGGAGAAGTTCTGTTACCAGTACCAAGGCAGCCAAGCGGTGACTAATATTTATTTATTTTAAGATTTGTGGTTTGCGAGCTCGTTTCAAGGATAATTATTCCGAGAGAACCACTATCTCCATTTTCAGCCTACTTTAAAACGTCTTTTTTTTGTTAACTGTATTTTTTTGAGATATACACTAAGTTATTGTTAGAAAAGCATATTATGGTCATATTAAAAAAATAATGTGTTTGATAAAATTGTACAATACGTTTAAATAAGTAAAATGGCTATTAAATCAAAATTAAAATATTTTTTGTTCAAACAGTAATATCATTACATATACATTTTACATATACATTTTTTGTAATATCACAAGATATTACTTTGGAATCGTCAATTAACATAAAAACTTAAGTATTGTAAGTCCTGCAGGAAAATACCACCGTCGAGAAACTGAACATTTTCTCTTTTCAAATATACCTAATTTTAAAATAATCTAACGACTGTGATAAGCAACCCGAGTGAGCATCAAAAGCATTTCACACTTTAACATAATATTATTCAGAACCATCAGAATAGGTCAGAATGGTGGTTTTAAAAGATTAAAACTCAAGAGAATTTAAATTGTTCAAGGGGCAAATTAATATTGTAGATGCAACCAAAAGAATACCAGTTTTATTTTAATAAAAACTTACGAATCCCGAGCTTTCATGCTAACCAAAAGCTCGCACAGCTGTTTTTTGGAATCACAAATACTGTTGCAATATCTGCAGCGTTGTCCCAGAGTAGTATTCCATAGAACAAGATGCTATGAAAATAAGTATAATAAACAAGATGGGCCGTATTAACGTCTGTAAGCTGCTTAACTTTTCTAACAGCGAACGCAGCGGAGCTAAGTGCCCACTCGAAGTTTCGAATCCAGAGTTATCCAGAGTTGTTTATAGTAAAATGTATATTTTCAATATTTTCATTTTAAAGATTTAATTGAGCTTTTGTCTCTCTTTACATTTTGGATAGTATATTTTCAGACTCAGGTACTCTACTTTTGATCATTTGTTTAGAATACCAATAATATACGCGATTAATACGGTTAAAATTGATTCATTACAAAATTTTATACATTTAGTTTTGTTCGCGTTTAATACTAACCAGTGAAATATTAATGACAGTGCACTCTCCACTTTATAGTTGTAATTATCTTTATAACTTTCAAACTCTTTTAATTATCTTGTAGAAAATACTAACCCGCGTCAGGAAGTTTGGATCCCGTTTCCACAGCCTTTTGCCATACTAGCAGTTAGCAGTGGCTTCACTCGTGTTGTCGATGGGAAATAACATTAAATTTATCGTATATGCCTCATGAGTATAGCCTTTGGTGAATGATGATTTATGTAGCTCGTTACCGATGATATTAAGAGGAACCCAAGGTAACAAGGCACACGGCAAGGTGTATAATTTAAAAGTTTCACCTTTTTATATGCCTGTTGGTGATGGTAGTGGCAGTAATTGTGTGCCGTCCCAGTCGCGTGGCTCGAAGTTCCGTGGTTACATATAGTTGAGGGGCAAAAGCATTACTGGGACGAATTGCAGCTCAACTGCATTTAGAGACTCATATTCGTTGTGAGACTGCAATTTGTTACCTTGTTGCGAAAAATGAGAGATGGAAGAGAACTGAGTGTAAGAAGAATACATAGGGAAAAGAGAAAACGACGAGTTTGGAGAACACAGAGAGGACGGGGAATATGGATATAACAGAGAATACGGAGAGATAATATTTGGAAAAAAACAGAGATGGTAGGCAACGGAGAGTGCGGCGAAAATGGAGAGGCGGTAGGAAACGGAAAGTATGGAAGTATGCAGATGGAGAATACGGAGAGAGAGGTGAAAACGGAGAGAAAGGAGAATATGGAGAGAAAAGAGAGAGGACTGAGAAGGTGAATAGTTTGGCGAAGTTCAACAGAAAAAGCCACCATGTCCTCTCACACACTGTTCTTTTTGCTTAGTATTACTCTTTAGCGAACAAACTTGACTTTTTATAGTTTTCTATATTAACAATTTTAACAAATTTGTTAACCAGTTTTTAAATTTAAATGCTAATAAAACTATTGAGCTTTACGTTTTATCCCACACAACAGAGTAAACAGAGATACTTTAGTGTCTAAACTCTCCGTCATGCATACATTTTACAAGTAATCATATTAGGCATCCCTGTAACTCTTCTGGTGATACACCAGGTCGTGGACGGAGGTGATCACTTACCGTCAGGTGACCGAACGCTCGTTTGCCTTGTCTATAATATAAAAAAAGGCTTAGGAATAAATTAAAGTTTTATATCATTCATGTGGAAAGAGAAGATCGGAGAGTTTTGACACTACTAGGTTCTTGTTGACTACTCCGCTATGCGGGAAAAAGCGTGATGATGTGCTACTAACATTATACACTAATTTCACTGCGAAAATAGATTTTTTTCTAAGAAAGAATGAAACATGAATAGATATTTTTACCAAACCTTTGCGAGAATAAAGGCAATTCAATAAAATAAATGTGACTTTTGATGATTTGATGAAGTTGATTTGATATTCAAATGTAGACAGACGACCCTTTTCGGACAAAATTCTGTATTTTCTTACGAAAACTGTCGGAAAACGTCGCATTTATCATAGCCATAACCTGAACCTTTGGTGGCGTTGGGAGATTGCAGTTAGAAACCTCATTTCAGATTGCAGTCACTATTATCCTAAATAGTTCCGTACGTAAAATTATTTAAATAAATCTATTTACTTTAATTTTATATATGTATTTTTAAACAGCTTTATTTTATGACTGACCGCTATATTTTACATGATTTCATTATTTACTAAAGGAAATTTTAATAAACAAGTACTGTATGGCATATAATTGCCTAATTTTTTAATGATTCGGTTTCCAAACTTTAAAAATACTACGTTTCGAAAGAAATATAAAAATAAGCTATTTGAAAAAAGAAGTTATATGAGAAGCTGTATCTCATTTTAATACGTTCACTGCCATGGGGTGTTACTGTTGACCGGCTCCCGACATGGTTAAATAGCCTTGGGTGCCACCAGTGTAACTCATATACACTAACAATGAAATGCACATAATCTAACTAAATCTAACTAAATTTTTTCTTCAATTTGTAAATAAATAACGAAATAATTACATGAAAAAATACATAGTACAATGCGATGAGTCAGATTGACACTGAAACACTCAAGCCTAGCAATAGGTGAATAAACGCAATCTGAACTTTATCAATATAATCTAAATAAAAACTCTTTATTGTACATCCACAAATAGAAGAGAAACAGGAAATAAGTTGAATAAATAAAAACGTGCGAAATGAAATATCAAAAGAATGTACAAAGTACAAAAGTAGTCGTAACGTGTGCAATAGGCGACCCTATCGCTAAAGTAGCGATTTCTTCCAGGCAACCTTAAGCAAATTAAATATATAGTTCTTACATTTCGTGCATATCCACCATTTTTCTTAGAAATACAAGCGTCATCGCAGATGATGAAGAAGAGAGAAGCTATCAAATAATGATACTAATCACTTAGCAACCGAAGCACAATTGTTTCAACATTTTTCAAACAATCGAAATGTTGCTTTACAAAGCGGTGGGTCGCACCGGTAACGACCAACACGAAAAACCCTTCAAACGTAACTTTATATCTCATGTTATTAGCTGCAAATATTAGTCCAATATATAATATCCATCGTTTCCACCCCAACTCGTGGCATTACTAGGCGAGACTTACCAGAGCCGCAAAGCAATATAATTGATCCCACTGCGAAAGAAAAGGCCTCGATTCATTTTAACAATATGGATAATCCAATGTCATTTGAACTCACAATCATCCCGATCATCCAGTCTTGATGACTGTTGAACCACGTGGTTGTTATTTGATTCTTTTTTATACGGACATTGTAGGTCTTGCAAATTGCATCTTATTTCTAGTTCCACAGATGTTGTTAGTTAAAAGGTTATAACTTACTATATTACAGCTATACTTTGTTTAGGTGTTTGTTTTATTTTAACTAAGATGACAAATTCTATTATAAAGACTATTTATTTTTATTTTTGGGTTTGAATACCTATGTATAATTTACATGCAATATTAATAAACAGACTTAAAAAAATTCAAAGTGTTAATGATACACTTTCAATATGAAAAACATTTTTAGAAAACCTGCGATTCGAACCTGCGCCTCTTGGACACCAAGCGCTCTGGCCGCTAAGCAGATGCACTCCTATACCGCTATGAGATCCAAAGATTTAGATTCATCATCATCAATAGTACAGCCCAGTGTGGGCCCTAGCCTTCTCCAACGCTTGAACCCAACGTCCTAAAGTCGAACGTACTAAATACGGAGTATCTTGACATTAGGCTCTATCTTCTGAGCAGAGGGCTGAAGTGACCCAAATAATTTAGTCTCGCTATTTGAGTATGTTCCGACAACAACATACCTAATAAGCGGGTAAGCTTTTACCTGAAAAGTTTTATAAATCGGATTTTGTTGGAATCCCAAGAAATGTTTCAATTATTATCATATGTTTTATGTGTTTAAATTTTTGTAATATGATAATTGGGTTGAGAAATGGTCATTTTTAATTACCAATTACCATTACTTATAGGTATATTTTAATAATTCAAAAACAAAATTTATTTGTAAAAATAATGAACTTATGATCATTTCGCCTAGCGGGAATCAAACCCTCAAGCAATCGCGATTACAGTCGGACGCTGTTCTACTGCTCCACGATGGCCTCTAAATTACATTACTTCTAAATATACGCATTATTATAATGTGCGCTATTATAATTTGCGCAATAATATTGTTTTTTTAAATAAATAACCAATTAATAAAAGACCTAACTAATAAACGCTTATACATCTCAGGAGATACCAACGCATCAAGCGAGCTGTCCCTCTCGCATATGGTGAGTGAGAACCTTCCACCGCGGCCCTCCATCGTGCTGGACTCCTCGCACTTGCCGCGCCAGCGTTCCGCCGAGCAGCCGCCACCAGCGACGCCAGCGCCGCCGTCCCGCCCCGAAACTATGTGCTAGTGAATGGTGAGGCTAGAGAAATACAAACTCAGATATAGAACTTCCAATAAGATGGTTACCGGTTTTATCGGTTTACCTTGCAAACTTCAAACAGAGAGAAGTTCAGAGCAGTGCCTGGTGCTTGCGACCCAAGTGTAGTGTAGGCTTAATGGGCTTAACGCTCGCTTACACTGTATAAGATTCTGTCCTTAATTATGCGAAATATTAAATTTAACCACATAATTCTGTATAAAAAAAATATTTACAAAAACATACTGAAAAGAACGTCCTTTTCAGATAACTACATCGCATCGATCCCAGATCAGACCAGACCAGACAGAGAGATTGAGTGAGTGAGATAGAGTTACACGTCAATACTAGAAAAAAGGAAATGCGAAAAATTACCAGCTATTTAAGATGGATGCATATACTTTAAATTATGTGCACAAAGATATTTATACCAAAAACGTTACATAATTTACTGTAAAACTGTTTTTGAGATATTCCTAATAACTATATATATTAGACTGCATAATAATATAACATTTTATATGAAACAGATTAGTTAGCCTGTTAAAGGTTATAGCCAGAATTTATTTAGTTACATTGTGAAATGAACAAACAACTTCTACATTTACGAAGGCCGTTTAGAAACCCCTTTACAAAATGAAACCGTATTACGCATTTGTGCCAGAATATTTATACTATACGGATTATTATTTAAAATACATACAAGAAAAATAATACTTATAAATATATTTTAGGAGAAATAGTACTATTGCCCTAACATTCATTGTAATGGAACATTTAATACACGTTTGGGAATTGTGGTCGGTAGCTGTCAACGTGACAGCTGTCATTTTTATAGAATCCTATTATTGTGAAAAGAAAATAGATCTATTAAAATCGACATTCCCAAGCATATTACACGAATATTGTTTATAAAACAAAGAACTCCTTTTAATTCGTCTACGGACCAAAGGTAAAATAATGTAATTTTGCAAATCTTGAGTTAATTTTAATCGTGTAGCTTTTGAGAAAGACGATATTTTATCTTTTATCTATATTATTCAAATTAGTAAATTTACATACAAACGTTTTAGGGTCTGTCTAAATTTTGCCTGATAACCTGAAATGCTGTGTTTTCATGTTGGAATGAATGTGTAATGTGTTCACAATCTTTTTGGGAAGTTTACAGTCATTTATCAGTCAGTCGGTCAGTATAATTTATCTGTTGGTGGTAATACATTGCTATTACAATATGTTTTTTTGAATGATAAGTAATTTATGTATTACACAATACACTGTGAATACTGAAAAAAAAGGTTAATATATCAAAAAAATTATACATATATAATTTATGAATGCTAATATAAATCACATTGACATAATATCGACGTACAACGAATGGTAGAAAGCAAACTGAGTGATCAGTTTTTATATTAAATTAAACATAGACATAAACCTGTCAAAATGGCGGACGCGTTTGATGTCAATCGAAATATGAATTATCTGTGCTCACGTTATAACGGATATTTACAAATGAATCGAATGAGATGTCGTGATTTTTTTAAATAAAAATGACTATATCTTTATCTATTAGAATCTGAGTATTAATAAAAATGGGTTCTTTCTTATTTTAAAACGGACATGGAATGTTTAATAAAATAAAATGACTGTCTTAATTTTTTAATTTTTTTATAATTGTATATCACTCTTAATAAAAAAGAAACAACCTTTTTAGCTTTTATATGCATATATTGATTTTATTACTGTCTTTTTGACAGTATTAAGTGTCATATTTAGGTATCTTCTTTTTTTCTTCTTTTCCATCTGAATCAACCATTTTATTTAACTTAAATATAATTCAACCTCTTGATCTTATTAATTTATTCAAAAATATATATTTATTTCATTACTATTTGTATTCAATTTATTTTTAATAGTTACGTTTATAAAAGGTAATATTTTGTTTGACATCTAACCGACTTTATAACTTTGTACTTCTCGGGCAATAATGGTTAAATTTAACTGTCGAAAGAACTGTCTTTTATCTTGAAAATGCTTTTAAAATCTTGTACAGAATAGAATATTCTAGACAATGACAATACAACGTTTAGTGCTCATGGTGTAAATAATCAATGTAGGTATGAATATTAATCGAAATTGAAATTAGGTAAGAAGCGTGCGACTTCTTTACGTAAACTATCGAAATAGCGGAAACATTTCATTAGATATAATAAAAAAAAAGAAATAAGATTAGGTAATTTATTTTTCGGCCAGCAACAAGTCATATTTTTTTCGTAATATAATTAAATACCAAAATAGTAATTTGTCTGTCGATAGCTTACGTAAAGAAAATCGAAGTCATTTTAGTGAATAAGAGTTCTATGCTATCTGTCAAATTGTCCCTTAGGCTGTACATAATTGGATTCTTGAGATATTGAATTTTTTAATCTACGACTAATTAAGATTGTCTATTAAAAGCTTTTAAAACATAGCACTTTTTCTAAAATCTTATACGGTATTTAATGTAATGTACTTAATTCTTTACACTCTACATATCGGAAAATCTGTACAGATTATAAATATAGTGCAATTCTTTCTATACATAATCATGTTGTAGGTGTCGCGGAGACGTTTTATTTGTTAAGATATATATATAGTAATCTATGCATATTTACTGTGTTTAAATAGATTATTATTTTATGTCGTCACGTGCACAATATGTTGGTTGTAAAATTGTTACGTAAGAAAGTATATGTTCATCATTTTCCTTCTTTTAAGTTAATTAAATATCATCGGCGAATTTTACTTAATAAAATAAATTAAAATTGTGGCTCAAAATTGTATTTGTTCTAATTGAAACTTTAATATATCAATCATATATTTATGTCATACGACAGTCTCATATTTATTTTGCTTCAATAATAAAAAGTTTCATCACAATGTGTTCAACTATACCAAATACTTAGTGCAAAAACAACGCGCAAACAAAACGACCATTCGTATGTATGTATATTGGAAAATAAGAGCTCCATCCAAATATAACGAACTCTTTTATATTTATTGACCAATCAAATTAAACAATATTAAATATTTTAAATAGGCATCAATTTTATTTTTAAATATGTTTAATAAATAGTGCGAATGACTAACATTTTTAAAGCCAATATATATATAACATTAAGTTCAATATTATTTAATTGTTTTAAATTTCGATGCAATAATTAGTGCTAGTCGAAACGGCGAGTATATATGTATGTATGTATGTATGTCTATTTCAATTTAATGTAGTTTGTGAATTCAATGATATATTATATAAAGGAGTAGATTTATTAAATGTAAATATATTAATGTTATTATTGGACGTGTTTTATACCGAGTGAAGAGTGTGTGAGCAACTCACTGTCACAGTTTGTTTTCTTTAAAATCTGCGCGAAGGGTAACAGTAATACAAACTTAGCTAACTTACAAACTTCACTATGTCTATGATATATTGTATTATTTATATATTAAAAAAAAAAATTTTTAATGTTTTTTTATAATGATGTAATATGCATCGTTCATAATAAAATTATTTCGTTTATTCTATGTATAAAATATTCAATTATATTTTAAAACACTTAATTAAATTATTCTCTCAATTTGCTTAATTCACTTGTAATTCATATCATACGTATATTAATTAATTAGAAGCAACAAAAAAACAATATTGACACGTAAATACACGACTCACTGATAGCAGCTTTATTATGCATGTATTGCTTTCACAATGTATGGAAGGCCGAAAATCTCATACTCTAAGAGCTAGAGCAGTAATAAAAAAAACTAAAACGTCAGCTTTATATCTTTTTTATTATTAAACGTGTCATATGTCGATAGTTACCCTAAACCCAGCCAGTTTTACGAGATCAATGCTGAAAACAAAAGCACAAAAATACCATAGATTTATAAAGCACAATATTTATATATACTTACCATATGTATAAGCTGTTTCTCCCCATATTGGGATACCTTGGTAAAGCTATCTTCAGTGACAGTTCTTGTGTTATGCATTGTGCGATGATACAATAAATATATTTGTGATAATACTGTGTTTTTATTTACTATCTATTTCCTCCTAAGACTGTAAGAACACTGGTCTATAGTGGTTGTGGGTTCGATCTCCATTCTCTAAAAGCTAAACTTAAATAATTTAAATTAAATTTTCTCCGTTCTGGTAAGATGAAATGAGGTGTTGGTAGTAGCAATTAAACTCTTCTTGTCTGCTATGCGTGAAAAAACGTGAACTTTGCATGATAACTGTCAACACTGTTATACGACGGTAAGTATAGCTATCAATTTCTAATTTCCTTTGTAGTCTCAATTAGACTATCTGAATCGATTCAATTGTCAAAATGTTATGTCAAAATTAGTGATCAAAAGTTATACAAATCAATTTGACATCAAAAAATAGCTTAACATGCTTATTTTTCTAAGTCAGCAAATAGAATAGTGACTCGTCACTCCGTTTTCCACATGTTGACCATTATAGTTGTTTTACCAAGCCGCACTTTATTTAAGTAGATTGTAGAAACATTATTTTGAATCACGTTCAATCAATAACATCCTAACTGCGCCACAAAACCATCATTGCATATCTGAATATGACAGCTGTCTTGTACATACCATATACGAGTATACAATTTGAATCATGGGTGTAATAGAAATAATAGGATGCAGTAAAAAAGTTACAATACCATAGAAATCATATTATTGTTATTTTATACTAGATAGAATAATATTAGAATAAATAAGAATAATAGAATAGATATAAACTGCTAATTTACAGTTAATGGTATAAATACGATGCCTGTCAAATTTTACATATTCATTACGAATGAGCAATTAAAGATATTTTATTTAAAACAGATTTGGACAGTTTTTAGACAATGGGATAAGTGGTTTAATTTAAAAAATAAGTGAAAAAGCAATTGTAATATTGAAAACTGGATACACCTGCAATGATATATATATATATATATATAACTATGCTATCTAGTAGTAAGAATACTTGTTTACAGAATTAATGTGAATTCCATAAAAAGTAAAAGTTATAAATAAATTACGAAAAGTAAAAATTAAGATGAGACAGACCTGCTGATCTGTTATTATTACTTGAAAAAAGTTGGTCGATTGAGATTTCTGTTTGTGATGGTTATGGGTTCGATGTCTATTCGACCTTGTTACGTAAAATTTGGCGTCAGGCTTTGTTTGGCACATATTACGGAATTTCGTTTAAACGAAAACTACTTTACTTTATTAACATTTATAATTAATTAAGACGTGATAAAAATTTGGGTATACTTAAGATTTATACGTAGAATGAGTGCAGAAAGATGATATTTTTAATTAAAATGCATTAAAAATACAATAATAGTATTATTTGCAAGCATAAGAATGTAATAATTAATTTAACGTCAAAAACTCCCGTGGTCCACTGTCCCCAATTTATATTTCTGCCGACCAAGACCGACTGATATAACCGAGGTCAGCTCCGCTCTGCGCCTAAATAGAATTTATAGCGTTATGAATAATAAATGGCGTTATTCTAATCGAAATCTAAGGCGAAATCATAGATTCTGTATCATAGGTAATGTTGTAAGTTGAAAATAGAAACTATTATCAGTGACAAATAACTGATAAAGAACCCAAAATATTTATTTATTCACTGCTCGCCGTTTACAAAGGAAATTATTGTAAATAAAACTAAACAACATTGTAAATAAGCTTTTAAAAGCCACTTTGAATGATCAGATAGTATAAGAGCTTAGGTAAGGAGCGCTCGTCAAAAGGAATAAACACGTAGCTAAGGGCACTTACTGTGAATAGTCCGGTCCACGGTCACCCATCCCATTTATTGCTAAGCTGTCGGTCGGTGTAAGAACCTGTATTTGTATTTTTAAATTTAAAGTCAACATAAAATAAATGATCGTTCGAACAATCGAAATTAAAGCTATTACAGCTTCAATTTCATATTTCCACCCGCATGACATGGAAGACTTCAAAAACTTGCCAATTATATAATATTTATATAAGTAATGGAAATAACATTCAATTGAATAAGGAAAGTTTAAACAAAAATATTTATAAATAATAATAAGAAAAGAGATAAATATCTCTAGGTCTATCATTAAAGTAAAAGCTTTTGCGTAATTTCCTAGTGAAATGTGCAACAAAAAGTCGCCGTTCAAACCTTCATAATAAGATTACTCGTTGAATCACTCGATACTACGTGCAATATTTAATTATCATATGATAGTCGGAGAGAATCTAATGTCATGATTCCATTCTCCACTTCATTCTCTCCATTCTCCACTTTCTGTCCGATATTGTATGTTGAGTGGCGGAACTCAGCGCCACGCTTTATCTTGTTCGCTGGCGAACTCTGGTCGCTCTGGAGGGTAGAATGAAAACAATTTTTTTTTAACAAGTTTTCAAAGTGTAAATTATATAAGTGTAAATTATACACACTCAGAAAATTGATAAACATATATTTAGAAAACGTATAAATATTTGAAAAAAAAATGATTTTTCTCGGTAAGGGTTGCCTGGAAGAGATCACCTGCGGTGATATGGCCGCCTTCACACCAAAGTTGTTACTATTCTCTATTGTCACTAATGTATTTGTCTTGGTGTAATAAATAGTTAAATAATTAATTCACCGAGTGGGAATGGAACTCACAAGCAATACAGTTTATTACATTGAGACGCTATCCTACTGCACCGCGATGGCCATTAGATAAACTTTAAATTTATATACAGAAGATGCATTTAAAATAAATATAACACTATGTTAATTAAATAAAATTGTATATATTTTTTGGAAAACATCACAAAATATTATATTAGCTTCAATAATCTCCACGACAAAATTCCGGAGATGAGCCCTTTCTATGCAACAGCTTTCTCTGCCTAGCGTTTGATATAACATCTTTTCTCCTATAATTTGAGCGTAAAAGTCTCCCTGACATTTTTTTACGCGTCAACTCGCCTATAGTTATATTTCTGATGAGAACTCGAGCTTTGCTTTTTGCTTCTCTGTGCACGATCGACCTCATTGGCAAGTATCTACGCGTCCGTCTCCTTTTAGTACGGCTGGTGGTAGCTTGAATATCTCCCGTAGAAATGGCTGTTTGTGTAACAACTATAACATTATTTAATGGCATGTTTTCATCATTACTTGGGTCTATTTCACGTATTTTTTCCTCATTTGTCTCAGCATCAAGAAATTCCTCAATAAGATTATCCATTTCTTTATAAAATTGTATAAAAATTACGTACTTAGTAATTGTTGTAAACCTTCAAAACATTTTGCCTGAATTTTTTAAATGTATTTCTGTCAGAATTTTTATTTGCTATTGTCATCTAACAAACAGGTCCCATAATAAATACTCTTAAGATCATTTTTAATTCATAAAAAAATTAATATTTAATATATGTAAAAATAAATAGAGGCTTAACATTTGTATGACTTTTTTATGGTCTAGCATATACTACTCTACCAACTCCGTAAATTGCAGCAAATGCACCACGCTCTACATTTAACGGAGTTGGTAGAGACAAACTATTATTAAAACACGCCGTCGTTCGCTTTGAAATTTTTATTTCTTTTATAGGCCTTTCGTAAAGACTAGGTGGCAAAACACACCGCTACACTTTAATTTAAATATATGTATCATTATTTTTAGATAACGAATAAAAATTTTTGCAGGATTCGAACCCGTGACTGTTTAAAACCGAGCGCTTTGACCACTCATCCATGCATTCTACATAAGGGTGCGTCGAAATTCTTATTTTTGTTGTTAGTTCAAATTTTTAACATTTATGTGTATGGCTGACATAAATTATGATTCGTGGATAACAATTTAGAAATATAGCAATTTCATAATGCAACTGGCTTTTGTAGATCGCGGCAGAGTTAAGATAAAACATTAAAGTTATTCCAATGTCAATGTCAATGTTGGGGTCGTGTTTCGGTGGATGGCCGCTCGCGACCTGTTGCCGCAGTTTGCGAACGCGTCTAGACGCCCGTAGTCTTGTGCTTGCAACGGGAGCAACAAGGGCTTATACTAGTACTTATCCTACAAGCTTCGATACGTTAAAGGAAAACAATTAGGAAGATCAAATTTTGTAAACGAAATAAATATAGAATATAATTAAAAAAAAAAATCGAAGAAATCTTATCCAAAAGAAAATATTGTTTTTTTAGAGTATTCTGGATCTAGAACTGATACTTATATCAACCTAAATGGGACAGTAAAGTGGTAATTCATATTATGAAATATGTCTCCATTTATAAAATGGAGGCTAAAAGGATGAAAAATTACTACAAATTTCAGAATGACTGTATCAAGTCAGGAAATGGCGTAAACAAACATATGGAAGAATTCAAATAGTTTATCATGGAAACAGTACACAAAATAGCGGCTGGAATTAAAGAAGTAGTCGAAAATATTATTAGTTGTTACTGTGTTAAAGAATAATTAAATAAAACAAGCTTTCGTAAATACAAGGTAGGCCAACAGAAGTCATCCTATGTCGCTTGACTCTCATTTTTTTTTTGTTCTAAGTTCAAAATAAACATAATCAAAAAAACAACATCAGATGACTTCTTTTGGCCCCACCTTGTACAATAAATATTAATTATTATATATAATTTTATTTTTATAAATCATAACTTACACTACATTTATACATATTAATAGTTTTAAATTAGTTTAAAATATAATTATTATAACCGGTACATATTTTCTTTTAAATTTCTTGATTTTTAGATATATTATATATAACAAATTGATAATTTGTATTTTTTTTGTTAATTAATTATATAAATCTGTTACTATAGATATACGAAATCGTGGTCTACATCGAATTTCTTAAGAAGCCTTGGCGGCAATTCCGATACGATGTTTGTGGGTATTTTATCTGGAACAATAGACAAAACACCTTGTTATTGTATCAATTTTCTAACAAATTATAAATACCAAAAATAATTATTTTTAACAATATTTTTTTAAGTTTTATACATCTATCGCATAAGTATACAAAGAGAGCCTTATTTCTCCATTTTCTATTCTCCGCCTCTCTACGAGACATTTCTTCGGCGCAACTCAACATTGCCTTTTTTCTTACCAAAGCGAGGAATAAATATAATTTAATTATATTTTTAGCTTTTTTTGTTATTAGGAAATTGAAAAACAAATATTTTAGAAAATGTATAAAATTTTTAACCCGCGTCTCTTGAAAACCGTCTTGAAAACATTTTTATACGTTTTCTAAATATATATTTTTCAATTTAATTATAATCATTATTCCGAATGGCGAATTGAACTTGCAATCATCAGGCATACTGTCGCCACTGCGACGCCGTCAATACGCAATAGAAATTATTATTAAGTGAATTTCTTAATAACAAATTTTTCAACTTCTAACTTGAACAATTCTTTCAAGATTCTAATTCTTATGTAATGTACAATTGCGTTATTTTATATTATGTAATTGTAATTAATGGATAAAAACAGAATATTTATTTTTAAATGAACCCAAAATAAGGTTTTGTTTTTGGTTCATTTAAAAAAAAATTTTTAAACGATTCAAAAAGTAACGCAATAATAAATAAAGATAGAAATTAATAGTTTCTTAACATATAAAGCAGAAGCTCTTTGCAACAACACACTTAACGCCTTAGGAATATATACGTACGTGAGTATATACAAAAAGGCAATTAAATAGTAAAATATATACGTATACGAGTATATTTTAAATATATACTTTAAATATTATTTTAAATATACACTTTAAAAATTAATAACCAGGAAAAATACGTTTTATAACATGTTCTCGCTATCCTAGTCCCAAGGAGTTCAGGTTCATACCTAATATTATGCTGTCATCTGATCCGTACACTTGTAAATTAAATTTCATTTCAATTAAATTAATCAAAATAGATTGATAGATAAAGATTGAAAGAAGTGTATTTAAAAAAAAAACGACATACCGTTACACCTATAAACAAGATTCGACCAAATTATCATTTCCTGTGAGAAACAGAAGACACCAAGTCTTCCGCCTTTTAAAGTGAAATCGTAAACATTTCCAGAATCAGCTACAAGGCGATTGTTTTCGTATATCTTGAGACGTATTAAGCCTATTTTGGGTCTGTGGAGCAACCTCCAGCGGTAAGCTGTTCTCTCCCGCCAGCCAACGTTGCGAGGATCCTTCCAGAGGAGAGTCACCTGCAAATAATTCGGATGTTTGATTTATTCTTACCATTGTAAATAGATAAAATGTTCAGGGTTCAGTTAGGACATAAATTCATACATTCATTATTAGATCCATCATTCTGTTATTATTTTTTTGTATTTCAAGGATATTGCAATAGAATTGCATATTTTAAATTTGGTACAGCGTCTCGGGGGAATGGTTGTATTTATTTAAATGTCTCGCAATGTCTCGAATTGAGGCGAAAAGTGAGGATGAGGACCTTAGGTTCTCCCTGTCTACCATGTTATGCAGGGGTAAGCGTGAATTAAAAACAAAATGTAAAGCAGTACGAGTAATATCGTAATAGACGATGTTACATTGCAATCTCAAAAAGCAAGCATCAGTTAATAAATATAAATATGCAAAGATAACCCGTTAAAAAAGAAGAGCTAAAAGGAAAGGTCTTTCTTGATGTGGAGTTTCTTTATATATCTACCTGATCGTTAGTGGAGTTGGTGTTCCACAGTGCATTACGCAGTAACTTCCCGGGACCAGTGCTGGAGTGTACGAGCTTGAGCTGCACTCCGGGCTCCGCCACTGCGCGGAACGGTGTGGTCTGCCAATACGTTTGCGTGTTCTTCTTCCACATCACTACGTAGAAACGCTTGTTGTTTTGATATCTAGATTAAAAATATTAATATTTATTTAATAAGAATACGTTGGTCGATTGTTCTTATATCTATACGAATAAATAAAATTAATGTGTTTGTTTGTAATATTAAAATAACATAATATTGTTTACAATGTTTGACTGTCTGTCTGTTCCGGCTGATTTGTGGAACGGCTGAGCTGATTTTTCTGATGGGGCTTTCACTGGCAGATAACTAAAGTGACTACTTTTATTTTAGTATTTCACGCGGACGAAGTCGCGGGCACAGCTAGTTATTCTAAATAAATGTTCTTTGCAGCTTATATTAGCGCCGTTATCAGTCGGAAAGAAAATTACTTCTGAAGATGTTTGCGTGCGGCATTACTGCCATTACTCTTAGTAGGGAATCATTAAAGAAACTTTATTGTCAAATAAAGAAAAAAAGTAAGTAAATTTACATACCCAAATATAAAGCCGACATAGTCATCATCAATGGGAGTATCTACAAAGAGAGTGCCTTCGAAGTCCACGCCTCCAAAGCTTTCAAATCCAACAGCAAGTCCGGGATCAGAATTAAGTGTCTGGATAATTTCTGCTCCTTCGTTGGCAATGGCCCAGTTAGGATCTAATTGGGAGGTGCCTTCTGGATCTAGACGCACTGTCATGTAATTCCTGAAAAATAAATTCGGGAAAAAAAAGAATAAATTATTTGCAGATTAGAACATTTTTAGAAATGGTTTTTTTTTAACGTAATGTGCGTGAGTCTAAATGTGGCAATACCACTTTAAAATAGTAAATATTTAATAAATAACAGTAAACGATTTTTTGTTACGATTTCTTATGATTTATAGAAATAATCTATGCGTAACAGAATATTGCAAAAATCTTTCTGCTCTGGTGCTAACAAACTAAAATATATTGTAACAAGTAAGAATTTGGAGGTGGCTGGATAGATTTCCAAGAGGCGCGGATTCGAGTCCCGCTACGTTCCAATAACTTTCAAATGATTTTCTGAAAGAAAAAACTGTCAAATATATTAAGCCTTTTTTTTAAATATTTTTAAAGTGTTATTCGCACACTTAGGAAATTGAAAAAGACATATGTAGAAAACGTATAAGCGCAGCGGGATTTGGACCCAAACTTTGTAGAACGCATGGCTTAGCGGTCAGAGCGCTTGAACGGTTTCAAGAGGCGCGGGTTCAAATTCCGCTGCGTTCAAATTTTTATGCGTTTTCTAAATAAATTAAATCTTTTTTTAAATTATAAAGAAAATTTCTATTTTTTTATGTCGTATATATTGGTCGTACCTGAAATCAGTACGGTATATCCTTGAATTATTCGGACAGTTGTCTAGAGCGTTGGTCACGTTGTCTCCATCAAAGTCGTTATCACATAAATTTCCAATACCGTCACCTGAAATAGAATTATTTAAGCCTCCATGCGTCTTGTTTACACAACAAATTCTAACTATAGAAATCTTTCTACTAGAAACTTTTCTTCGGCATTGTGAAACCCTACTCTTGGCTCTGCTACAATTTTTGTAAATATATATATACATTTAATGGGTTTATAAACAAAAAAGTTACAACCGTTTAAATTATAAGTTTAAGCAAAGTTTGTAATTTAAGTGAGAACACGGCATGGCGACAATATAGAATAGTCAAATCATCTAGTTTACGCAAGCCGTAGGTATAAATAGTTTTAATCAACCTCCTAAATTTGACTAAGCCCTACCATTAGAATCAGCCTGGTCTGGATTGTACACCAGCACGCAGTTGTCCTCAACATTGGGTATGCCGTCGCCGTCAATGTCTTCGTCGCAGGCGTCGCCCTTCCCGTCGCCGTCCACGTCCTGCTGGTCGCTGTTCGCGAGGTTGGGACAGTTGTCCAACCCGTCTTGAATACCGTCTCTGTAACAATTATAATTTACTTCTTATGTGTCAAATTATTTACTTTTTAATTAATGTTTTATTTTAATTATGTTTAAATTAAAGGCAGTTGTTTTTGTGATGTCTACATAGATATATGTATTTCAAGTAGTTCTTTTTTAAATATTTTTTTCATTTATTGTTGTTTATGTATGAATTGTAATATTAAAAAATAGAACAGAATTACATGAGAAATTTTGAAACACAGTTGAAACAGTCAAAACAGTCTCCACTATTTTGTGTTTTCCCTTTCTAGGTTTAATCAATATTACATTAGAGCCCATATTCATATCAGATCAAATTTACGTAGTCCATTTTATCAAAAATAAAATAATTTAACACATAACGCACTGGTCTCTGTCGACGTCGCTGTCGCAGGCGTCCCCGACGTTGTCGGTGTCGGCGTCGTCCTGCGCGGGGTTTCGCACGCGCGGACAGTTGTCGCAGAGGTCACCGACCCCGTCGCCGTCCATGTCCTCTTGTTGCGGATTGTAGACGCGCGGGCAGTTGTCACGCTCGTTGGGTATTCCTTAAATAGTTTTGCTTATAATCACAATTTTATTAACTGCTTGCGGGATAAAAATAGTGTCATAATTAATATAATATGTCAGTATTGTCAGTCATATCAGAAGCTACCACCAGCTGCGAAGACAGTTCTGTTGAGAAGAAAAAGCCGACGAAAAAAATCTGAATCTAAACTATCTAAATATAAAAAAAAAATACTTAGTGTGCGAATAACACTTTAAAAAATGTTAAAATATATATCTAAATATATATTATTATCTATACATGTAATAAAAATGTACATTGAAGATATAATACGAAAAAATATATTATTGGCGGCATTTATCAATGTAACAGAACCCAAAAGAATGATTTTTAATTTTCTTTTCTCTTTGTACGTGTGTCTGTTTGTCTGTGCGTTTGTGCATGCTAATCTCAGAAACGGCTTAACCGATTTTAATGCAGTTTTGTATAATGCATCGCCCGCCTGTCTTCCTAAATCACAAACTGCTTAAATTTATAATGATTGTAACCTTTTTATTTATGAACCGATTGAAATGAAATAATACACTAAATGTCAAGGGAAGTTAACCAAAATACAAAAGAGGAAACATCATTCAAAACGGGTAAACCGTTTCTGACATTAGCGTGCACAAACAAACAGACAAACAGATAAGAAACGCGTAATTTCTTTTCAATAAATTACAAATAACTTACCACATTTGAATACAATCATATATATATTTTTAGAAATAAATAAGAAAAAAAATACATGTCAATATAAAACATAAGAATTGAAATTCATATTACCATCATTGTCCATGTCAGGATCGCACACATCGCCAAGACCATCTTTGTCGGCATCCTCCTGTCCAGGATTAAATCTTCGCGGGCAATTGTCGCATGCGTCCCCGCGCTTGTCGTTTCTATCCTCATCCCGATCCATTTGGTCGGGATTTGCAATAAGTGGACAGTTATCCTGAATATTAAAATATTACTATTAAAATCAGATGTTACATTAATAGACTTTTTAGCAACGTATTCTAAGTATGCAGCAAGAAATTGTAGACTTTTGAAATTTGTATATTTAATATACCAAAAAAAGTATAAGCTAGGTAACTTAACTAACTTTGCATTCGTACTTCTTTTAAAATCATATTTTTAGCCGTTTCACATAAAAATGCCAAAATTATAAGAACTACCGGTATATTAGGTATCCCATCGCCATCAGCATCAGGATCGCAAGAGTCACCAAGTCCATCTTGATCCGCGTCTTCTTGCCCTGAATTTGACACTTGGGGACAGTTATCCGCCTTGCAGTGTACTTCAGAGCACGGTAGCTGTTGATCAGGATAGCCGTCTAAATCGCTATCCGGTCCGCAAACGGTACCGTTGCCTGCCCATCCAGTCTATATAATGCCAATTAAATAAAGTTATAATAAACAAGTAAATATTTCAACTTTTTATTTAATTACTCTACAGAACTTAAATATATTCAGAACGGTGTTATGATATATCTATGTAGAAATTGTCGCCCTTTATTTTATAATATATATATAAATATATATATATATATACATATAATAAAAATATAACTGATCGCTGTCTGTACGTGAAAAATATAAGAAATAATATTATTGATGGCATTAATCAATGAAATAGAAACTCAAATAATCTTTTTAATTATTTTTGTTTCTCTGTGCGTTCGTGCACGCTAATCTCAGACATGGCTAGACCGATTTTAATGCAGTTTTGTATTTTGCATTTTGGTAGCTTCAGTTAGCCATTGTGTTTATTTCATTTAAATTGGTTCATAAGATAAAAAGTTGCAACAATTTAAATTATAAATTTAAGCTAGCTAAGTCATGCGTTCTACATCCAGCTGCGTCGAAATTCTTATACGCTTATTACAACTTATGTTTGTTGTTAGTTATCGTCGTGTAGTTTACGCAGGCGAAGTCGCTAGTATACAATACGTGTAACCATAATAAAACAAATATGAAAGAAAATAAAAAAAAGAGAAACTTCGATATATTTAATACATTATATGGTTTACTAAAAACAAAAATCCCTTATAGAAAAACATGTTTTTTTTTTCGAATTGCCAGTGTACTATTGGCCCATTAGGCCATTAGGCCTCTACAGCATCTCGCGGGCTTTATGGGAGGCCGAGCTAGACGAGCTCTGCCCTTGGCTTGACTACCTTGGAAGGTGCGAACAAATAGAGTTCACGAAGTGGCAGGGCTTGCTCCTGTGAGACACGACCCTCAGCTATAGAAAAACAAAGGTAGCAAAGTCAAAGTACTCACAGCACACACGCAATTAGCACCGAAGCCGCACACAGCGTTACAAACGCTTCGCAGGCTGGCTCGCAGCGCTGCGCTGGCGCAGCTCGGGTCTCGCATCCAGGTGACACGCGCGCGTCGTGTTCGCGTAGTAGTTCCCGCCGCACGGCACGCATGTGAAAGAACCCTGTAGTAAATTCATAGGTAAAAAGTCCGTTGTAAAAAAAAGACAGTTTATGGTAAAAGACAGTTTTCCATTGCCTATTGTGAATTTAAAATATGATATTTAGCTTAAATCAATGACTTAATAGTGGTTGTTCAGATGCTATCGCTTAACTAGTATTTAAAGAACCGGATACAGAAAGAATATTTGAAAAGGTACACGCCTTAAGGATGTTCCTCGATTAAGTCCACGACAATAGGAATTTGAGCTTGCCCAGGGCAAGAACTTAAATGTACTTTTTTATTGTAAATATTGATGTATTAAAATGTATTCAAATGTATACAAATCAACAGGTATTATACAAAAAAAACTTTGCATTTTCTCTAAAATCATTCATTCAAATTGAAAAATAATCATCAATGCACCATTCTTCTAGAACTAAACAGAGAACTTAAAGGCACTTACTGAGTATTGATCAATAAAGACCGCGTGGACAGACGTCGGGCTGCGCGCACTTCGTGTCCACGTCGGCGCAGGCCTCGCGGCGGCGCTCCGCCCCCGCGCCGCGCCACCCCGCGCTGCCTGCGAAGCCTGGCGGGCACGCGCCGCACTCGAACCCGCCCTCCGTGTTGCGGCACGAGACCATGTACCGTCGCATGGACGGACGAGATCACATTCGTCCATGTCCACGCAGCTGTATCCTATAGAGTTAAATTATTAATTTAGAAATTATATACAACATTTGTAATGTAAAATCTTATATTATTTATATATGTTTTATGTATACACATAAAAACATGTATTTATTGTCACAGTGCCATAATATAATAATGTAAACACATCTTTCTAAATAATAACATGTGTCAAGCGTATAAGAATTTGTAGACGTAGCTAGATCGTACGGCTTAGTGGTTAGAGCGCTTGGAAGGTTTCCGAAAGGGGCGCGTCCGAATCCAGCTACGTTAAAATTTTGGGAAAAAATGTTTATACGTTAAAAATGAAAACAAAATATTTACAATATACCTCAACTCAATATGCATTGGCGGCTTTCTCACTAATAGCAATTTTCTACTAATTTCTTTCCAATAGTAGATTTATTATAAATGAACAATAGACCTCGGATATGTTAAAAAGCAGCATTAGCCGTTTGCTAAAAATCTTGTCTTGGTGCATCAAATAAGGTGGTATTTATTTTATGTATTACCACCAACACCAAAAGAAACCTTTACATTTTTATTACATTAATCATAAACAGTGACAATTCAGATGACGTTATTGAAATGCTAGATGATTCAAATTTACCATTCCATTCATATCCCTTAGGACATTTCAAGACTGATAGTATAAGGACGAAGTGGTGGAGTACAAGGTCTATCGCCGCAGGGTCTTCTCGACTCACAGAGATTCTGGCATCGCTGTCCGTCTCCTAAGTATCCGGGTTGGGACAGGGACCCACATTGAGGACCTGCCAGGTTTCTCAAGTATCTCTACCTGGAATATCACACAAATTGAGTTATTTAATCCTTCTTATAAATAAAAGATCTTAATTTTGTCTTTTCATTCAATAATGGGCAAAAACACGGTAAGGTGGAAAGAAAAGTTATGCAATTTTTTAAGAATATAAAAAGAAATCGATATTTTTTTGTTTATTTTGATCACATAAAATGCAAGTCATAAGCCATTGTTTTATGTCATTCTTATAAGTATGCAAATAAACAGAATGTTTATACACGCACAAGTTTTTTAACTACTGGTTGGATTTAATAAATGTTTTTTTTACTTTGTTTGGTTAATACTTGAATTGATTTTGAAGAGTGGAGCACTCAGGTAACCATATTTATAAACCATGTTATACCAGGCAGATACACACAAAATGAGTGTTTTGTGGAAAGGTAACATTACTAAATGAAGTTGCAAGTATACTAGAATGCTCAGTAGAATCAATAACCAAAATAAAACAATTATATACTTATTTGGTATGGAAATCTTTGTGAAATAAGAAAATTAGGATTTATTTTAATATACTATAATGTAAAATTACGAACCTTGGGAAACAGGTATTAGGACCGGACAAGAGAGCCGCACGCACTCCTGCCCGTTGCCACTGTAGCCGGTGGGACACGGCCCGCAGCGATATCTTCCTTCGGGTAGATCCTGGCACTGCACTCCTGTGATGTTAAACAAAATATTGCTTTCAATTTGCTTGTGAAAACATTTTTAGAAAACGTGGCAAATTTTAACGCAGCGGGCTACGAGCCCGCCTCTTGGAAACCGTCCGGGGTTAGTTTCTGAACGCTAAGCCATGCGTTTTACATCCGGCTACGTTGAAATTCTCATACGCTTTTATAACCACTTATTTTTGTTGTAAGCAATCTCTGTAGTTGAAAATTGGAAAATAATTCAATTATAATGATTCCACCGAGAGATAAAAGTCTAATTATATTAAATTTAATTACTTCAAGGTAATAGTAATAAATATTAGTGTACTACTTCGAAATTGAATTCGCTAGTCGCTACCTCTGTCTACGAAATATACTGTAAAGACATCAAACTTTACTTATAATGCTTAAAACTAATAAGATTATATAATTATATTTTCAAGAAAAACATCAACTTTTCACGCTTTTTCACTTAGCCAGGGAGAACCTAGTGTCAAAACACTCCATTCTCCACGTTTCACCCAAGTTTGCCAAACACGTGGCGGAACTCAATCGCGGCGCTTGCTTTACCAGAGAGCAGAGAAGTTAAAATCTATGTAAATATAATAATTTTTTCCTTTTAATTTGAATTTAATATTTCGTTTACATTATTTTACTCACGTCCTTCGAAGCATGGGTTGGCACTGCATGCAGATCGGCACGTTTGGCCGTCGCTTGTTTGCCTTCCCGGGCATCGCTCACATCGATAGCCATTTTCAGAGTCAATACAATATTCAACTGAAAAATATTTAATATTACTTGTGTATACCTGTTTTTATTTTATTTTGTTTAAAGTCTAAATAAACTAAATTAAAATGAATCAAAGGACAAAGGGAAAAAACCAAAATGGACAAAGGATGAAGGACAATGGACAAAAGGGCTATCTCATTTGTATGACCTAGGTTTTTGAATAGTGTTAATTTTTGAATATGAAAAATCTAACTAATAAATAAACCTCTAACCAATACAGATATCAAAATGAATAACTCAAGACAAAAGATTTTAACTTTTTAACTCAGTTATATTAGAAAATGATAGAATACGTAAAGCTCGAAATCAATCGCTTCTAAATATATTATACAAGTAGTAATAACTGACATAAGCATCTTAAATTGGGTTATATATTTTTTTCCTTTAAATTTATAATAATCTCTCCATTTTATGTATTCATTAATTATGAAAATATATAAAAGCCTGAACTACGGACAATACTTACCAATTAAAACTTAACAACTTTAATAGTAAAAGTCCAAATTGTTAATCAAAAAAATTGTTAAAAACTTAATTGATATTATCCATGTCTCGTAATAGTAAAACAAAAGTTTTACCGAGGTGTAATTCTTACTTGAATAATAAGTAACTTCGACATGAATAATAATCAACGAGCTTTGAGTTTTACCATTAAAGTTAGTCAATCTTAGGATTTACTGGAAAAATATCGGTAATTACCGTAGTTCGGGCGTTTACAGTAATTGTTTAATATACCTAGACATGGATGATAAATAAGTACCTATTTTTTTATAATTAAAGCATTACAATAAATGTATTCTACCTTGAGAACATGGCCTTCGATCACATGACATAGGTCTACACCGTCTGCCATCACCCTCCATGCCAGGCGGACATGATCCGCATTCCACTCCACTCGCAGTATTTCGACATTCTACACCTAATATACATATCTTTAAAACATCTAATCGACAAGTATTTAATAATATAGTTTATGAATATTTCTTTCATGCATTTAGAATATTTTCTACGTAAAAGAAAGTAAATTACGTTCTGGTGCTTCGGATCCTGTTGAAATACTATTGGTTGCATATAGAGTTATTGTTATTCACTTACAGAATTTTGTACAACTCAACCCGAAATTAATTAGCAAGTATCTAAATTTAATAAAAGGAAGTACTGGTACCCAACTGATTTAAAGTTGAGGGTTCTTCTCAGCTTCAATCTTTTGTGTGTCATGACACGCTGTTCTACACTTTCCACCCGAATCCAAGACATTGAGTCTTGTCTGCAGAGCGGAGAAATTAATTCCCCCGAGTGGTAATCGAACTCACATCAATCGTGTATACATTTGTCAACGACATTTTTTAATTAATGTTAAACCTTATAAGGTATATGCTAATAATTTGTTTAATAACATAATAATGAATTTTGTTTTTCAATAAATTGTTTGGTGTAATGGGTGTATGTGGAATAAATAGGCGCTAGAAGTATAATAGCGAAATCTCTCGATAACCTACTGAAAGATATCGGCCGTTCTGTTGTTATTTGTTCTCTTTTCTTGACTATTGTTAAAGCACATTTATACTTAAGTTAAGTTAATTTAACATTTTAAGCAACGGACCATGACCAATTCATTGTATTTATTTTCTGTCAGTCACATATTTCTTTTATATATAACGACAATGGTTTAAAAATTATCTTACAATACATGAGAGCTGCGTGCCGTTCGCTCTCTAAGGTTTTGACTATTTATATGCCAATTTAAAAAAAGACCCTCCTATGGGAGGGTTTTTTTTTTAATTTTTAATTTTAATTTTTTTTTAATTTCGCGTATACGCGAACAGCTATTCTATCTCTAGTTTCATTAGTCTATAGAATGTTGTAGTCGCTAAAATTCTGAACTAGTACTTCAGAATTTTACAGCTAACTAAGTAGCTCGTTAGTTTGCGTAAGTAATTATCTAACTACACAAATTCTTAAAGTACATTGAATTTGAATAAGTAAAATCAAAAGAAACTGAATTTAAAATTCATGGACAAAGTTTGTCATTTCTCCACATATCATTATGATATAATTGTTAAATATAATTTACTAATACCAGATGTAATTTAGTTCAATACACAAGATACCATTAAAGGCATTGCCAAGGCTAATCAAGCAACTCATAAAATGAACGTGGGCGAAACTTGAAGCTCTGTCATGAACAACCAAAGGTTTAAATAAACAATGGGATTTATTTCAAATAAAACGCGATCGTTTATTAAAACATTTAATCAAACCCACACGGACAATGTTGCTTGATTTACCTTACTAGAAATGTTAGGTGAAATCCATAAAATTCCATATGCTTGTCACTTCTTTCTGATATTTAAGAAAATTGACAGATAAGCTGGTTAGAAATTTACAAAATATATAGCCAGTATTAACTTACTGGCTATATATTTTGGTAAAACTAGACAGCTAACAATAAAGGCAAAGGAATAAATTATTATGTAATAATTTAGAAAAAACCATACGTTTTTATCTATTCTAACATATGTTAGAACTTTGCGTCAGACAGTATCAGATAATTTAAAAGATTTTGGAATATCAGAAAAATGTGATTGGATTTTTTCTTAGATACAATACAACACGTTAAATGTAAAAAAACAAATGTCAACGCTTCAGTATTAGTAATACACTTGTAAAAATAAGAACAAAGAATATTATGGGCGTTAATAAAAATCAGTAACCAGGATAGCAAGAGGAGCCCGAGCATCGTTCCGCTGGAGGTGAAGACACTTTATTACAACAAATGCGTAGTTGATTCCGCAAATTGTCTATGTTTCCGTTTTGATCTGCCAGTTCACGACGAAGCAGCTCGACTGTTTGTCGGAGGAGCTTCAACTGTCGTATCACTTCGTCTGAAATAATATTTTTGTTTCCATTTTCTACTTTAAATAAGCACAGTAGTACCTGTCTGCCTACCTTTGGTATGGCTTGAGCGGCCACATTTTTCATATCGTCACGTACTTATACGAAAAACTAATTATTAATTTATGTAAAGTTATATGTATGTTCACTTTTTTTCATAGCAGGGCCGCCGAGGAGACATTGTGTGTGTTGAATAATGGCAGACTTCAAAATTACGCTTGTTAATCTTGTCACCAGAGCGGAGAAATGGAAAATAATTTAAATATCATATTCTCCCGAGTGGAAATTGAACCTACAACCATTGTGTATACAGTCAGAGGCTGCCACATTGCCACTGTTGCCTTAATAATGATAAGACTTTCTGTACTATAATTTGGTTACTGATCAACAAGAAATACTCACCGTCACATGACTCAATATCAGGAATTGCCGGAATATCACCTCTTGGTTGTGTTGTTGGTGGCGGCAGTGTCGGATATATATTTGGGTCTATATAGTTATTGTTAGGATAGTCGCCTTGCATTTGTTCCTCCATCTTCATTCTTTCTTCTTTCTTTATAAAATCTTTAACCTCATCTACATCGGAATCTACTGTGACTAATGTCGGTGGCTTTAATTCCTCTTGATGATTACAACTTATAGAGTCTAATGCTGATTTCTCGTTGCTATAAACTTCTACTGGTGCATTCTCTTCATGATACTGGTGAACAAATAAATTTATATAAAATCTCTCATACAAATAGCTGTTAGCGAAGGTTTTACATTTAAGTCCCATTCAGGGATTTTTTTCATTTAAAATAGTTTTTCCAGTTTTATTCTGTCCAGTCACTCAGTCCAGTCTGATTACAGCAGCGTTAGATTACGCTATGGACTCTTAATGATTTTCTCTAACAAAACAAAACTTGACACAAGTGTATTATACTCGTAACTTACTAGGCATGTACTCTTACTTCGTATGTAAAGAAAATGAAATATATATATATCTAGTGATATCTCTTACAATATATGAAAGAATATTTACCAGCTTTAATTTTTGGTTGGCCAGTAATTTGAACACGTCATGTCTATTGGACATTGAATGCCAATGCAAAGGCTTACATGCGACTATTATCTTCACTCTAGAATGATTTACTACCAACAATATTGTGCCTCTCGGATGGGCACCTAGACCCCATGACACAGATTTGATATGACCCCCATTTAAACTTTCCAAGGACACTGAAAAATAATATTAATTATTATTATATCATTTGTTATATAAATTATATAAATAATATATATTTTAATACCTTTATTCGTTTTACTATTATAAAACAATGAAATTGAGTTATCTTCAGCGCCTTTGGCATGTAATAATTCTTCACGACTTGAGCTTACTCTTGACGGTCCTCGAACTAAAATTGCAACCTGACCATCACCAGATAGGCCTGCTGTATTAATGACGTCACTTGATGCATCTGAAAAAATATGTTATGATATAATAAGTTCTTTGATTTTCACGATTATTACACATTTTGAAATGAAACTATTTTTAACCGGATTAATCGCGTTTTTTTTTTTTTTTTTTTTTTTTTTTTTTTTTTTTTTTTTTTTTTTTTTTTTTTTTTTTTTTTTTTTTTTTTTTTTTTTCTTTGATTTTCACGATTATTACACATTTTGAAATGAAACTATTTTTAACCGGATTAATGGCGTATAATTTTGGTATTTGAAAATACATTTTAGAGCTCGACGTTTCAAACATTTTAGAGCAAAAAATTATACATTTTAAAACGAAGTACGTAATATATTGAGTTTTATTATTATATTAGCTGACGCGGCGAACTTCGTACCGCCTCAGAGTTATTGAATAATGTGTCAAAATTCAATAAAAATGAACAGAATACCGAAAATTATAATTCGCGAGGAAATTCCTTTACGAAAATTCTCCTGAATTATAACTGTGTCATTTCTCTAATTGTTACATATTTACATATTTGGTGCCAAATATTTATTTATACCGCATTCAGAAAATTTCTTAGAGAGAAAAAAAATATTAATTTGGAGATCAAAAGACCGACCAAACTATTGAATGTATAAAATATTATATATTGTTAAATTATGCGGCTGATTTTTTTTATTTTTTTAATATTCCACACTCTAAGCTTAATATTTAATTTTCGAATGCACCTTGTTTAACAGGTACGCACAGCTTATATGGGAAGACTAAATAGTTTTTTTTTGTTTTCCCTACAATTTTTCTATATTTCCTGACCTTTTAAACCTAATTTTGATACCAAAATAAACAAAATTGGCCTAACTGTGTTCGAGTTTTAGCAAGACTAACAAATTTCATTTGTATATATATAGAAACACCGCATAGATTGAGGGATCTTAGTGACTTTTTACTCCGTTTTCCGCTTTCCATCTATTTAAAGACTATATGGTGGTGGTGCTCATCGCCGCAACTTATGTTACCAGACTATAGAAATCGGAGCAAAATTTATATGTTAATGGAAATAGGTCTAATATACAGTTAGACAGTAATTAATACTACTACATATTTCGTAAATTTCAGATTTTGTCAAAAACTGACAATAATAGCCATAAATTCCAATTTTCTTACTAAGGTTCTTTCGATAATGTCGGGTCTAATGACCCCAATAATTAATGAAATTATATAGTAATAACATTTCTCTTGTAATATTATATTTGTGCTATCACGTGACCGCACAAATCTAATATGATAAAACGGAACCGGAACCGAAACCGAAACTGAAATAGTATAAATCCAAAATGTCTTTTTTTCATATCATTTTTTTTAACTCTTTGTGAGTTAAAATCCTACTCTTGGGACTGGACTTGGGATATTTAAATTATTTAATCAATGTCTCGAAATAGAAAAGAAAAAGACGGGAAGTCGAGAAGGGATTGGCTTGACACTAGGTCATCTATGTCGACCCTGCTATGCAGAAAAACAAATTACAAATATTTTTAAAAATTTTTACAACGTTATTGTAACTTATTGCACAAGCAAAATTAAATATTTTCAGTATATATTCGATCCTATTATTGAAACATATGAAACAAAAATAATAATAAACACCAAAGAGACTCAGAGAGGTGCTAATATAACGGATAGTATTCTTAGTATACCAAAATTGTATCAATGTCCGAGTATATTAAAACAATGATCACAAGCAAATATTATAAAGAAATTATAGTACCGAAAGTCACAGTTCACATCACGATAGTGAATAGAATTTGTGAATCGACTGTGATAACCGTACTTCGACCTACTGAACTGTATGATACAATTTGTACAATCGTAAATATTTGGAATGTTGCTAGGCTGTTCTATATATTATTTTTTATATTTTATAATTGTCTCAAATATTATTTGGTCTCTCAAACTTTACTTTGCTTTACTTTTAAAAATCGGGTTTGTCAATTCTTGTTGTTCATTTTCTACATTCATATTGAGGTGCGCCATTTGGCTGAAATGAATGTAATTTTTTTATACTCATTTCATATAGTCGTAATTCTGAACTCCATAAAAATATATGAATTACTGAGAAAATAATTATAATTAAATTAGTAATTAAAAATAACAATAAAAAGCCTCAAGTACAAGTTTTTCCTGGCTTTTTATTGTTATTTTAATTTTAATGTTCCATATTCAGACCATTGATTGATTAATTGTGTGTACATAGAATAGACTTATAGATAAATTATTTTCTCAGTAATTCATATATTTTTATGGGTTCATGGCTAATCTGGGCCTAACCTGTAAATAGGGTCAACACACTCCATTCTCGACTTAAGAAATAAATTCAAAATGCTAAAAAAAATTCGTTGATATGAAAATGTCTGTATTATCAAATATAACTTAACTTTGTATGTTAATCTTGTCTGAAGTGATAGACTCTACTTAAATCGGGGTTGAAACGAAGTTACTTAGCACAAGTTCTAAGCAAGTGGGCACTTATGGCAGCTCTAATCTTAAACCAATTTTTTGTTTATATTATAAGTTATAACCAGTGAAAAAAATTATATGTATTTTTTAATATGTATTATCTTTTTTTTTTATTACCTTTCATTACATAACATGATGGGTAGGCAGACAATAGAAATATGAATAACAAGTTCTCGTACACTTTTCGATTGTTATTTAAAGTGTTTATTGAATAGCTGAACTCAATGTCGCACATTCTATAGAGGATTTAATTAAAGCGCATGATTTATCATTAAATAAGTAGACGTTGCAAGTTTATGTCCGAAAAACATATATTTAGAAAACGTATAAGAATTTAAATGCTGCGGGATTTGAACCCGGGCCTCAAGAAAATCGTTCAAGCTCTCTGACCGCTAAGCCGTGCAATATTGTGATTGATATTGCGGATTCAAATCCCGCAGTGTTCAAGTTTTTATACGTTTTCTAAATATATGTTTTTCAATTTCCTAAGTGTGTATAACACTTCAAATGTTAAAAAGTTTAATTCCGATTAAAACGACGTACAATATAGATAAAATACAGCATAAAACAATACAGACGGGATATAGATATAGTCTACTGAAATGAATTTGAACTTACAAATCATCTCGTTCAACCGGACATTTTGCTACTGAGCCCTAACTTGTAATAATAGCTCGAATTGTACTGCTTTATTCAAATAAGCTATTACAAGCCATTTAGAATCGTCAATTAACATAAAAGGACAGTATTGTCAATCCTACCGAAAAATACCACCAGGTCGGAAGCCAGTTCCGCTGAGAGGAGATGGCGAGAAACTCAACAGTTTCCCTTTTTAAATATAATTTTACTTCTATGATTAGCCTCCGAAGTTGCATCAACGGCATTTATTTCAACACATTATCATGAGTATAGTATTCTTGGGTAGAATAATATACAATAATATGTTTTAAATCTTGATTTCTAATTGTTCAAGTGGCAAGTCTGCAATTATATATAAAATTTTACTATACATATGTGTACTATTAGTGATGCGACTCGAGTCCGGTTTTTACTCGAGTCACTCTATTAAATTTGACAAACTCGTACACGATTGCAAATAAATATTATTCAAGTCTCTATGCACTCGAGTTACCGAGTTTATTTTATTCCAATTTCTATTTTATTCCAATAGAGCCAATTATATTTTTTATTTGAATTTCATTGTATCATCAATAATCTACACAAATAAACTTGTCATATAAATAACCGCTTTTTACTAAATGCATATATCAAAATAACATTTTTTACAATTTTTGTGTCTGTCTGTATGCCTGCTTATTCTGGCTAATCTCTGAAACGGCTGGACCGATATTGAACGACAGACCGCTTTTTCACTAGCAGATATCTAATGCAATAAGGAGCTACTTTTATTTTAGATTTCCACGCCAATAAAGTCGCAGGCATAGTTTGTAATTAATTTATTAAAAAAATATGACATCAATTTGTTTTCAAATATCATTTTCTTAGATAAGTTTAATACTTGATTTGAACCTTGTTTAAGTTTATTACAAGAAATTAGGTACACGTGTAAAAGAGAAAGACTTGAATATGACAAATCGGCGACGCTTAATACTATTTTAGTAGTAGTAGATATTAACGTCGCTGATGTTTCATATTGACTACATCCGGCGTAGGATAGGTTAAAAGGTATGAAACAAAAACAAAAATAATCCTGTACCTAAATAGCTGACGAAGTTTAATTGTTTATTTGTATATGGCCTTGAAATATTGTAAGCTATGGTAAACAAAATTCGTTTACAGTCTGGCCTGGTACATACTAATATACTGATAATTGAAATTACATCAAATGTATTTGTTATTATTGTCATCCATTTACGGATATTTAATTATTTTAACTTCTTAGGAAGACATTTATTATTTATTACTTTGTTGATTACTTAAATATAATATGTTAAAACACTTATAACGTCTCCATTATATTTCATATAATGACACTATTTTAATATAGTATATATACTGAAAAAAAATATCTTAATATTAGCATTCGAATTGAAAACTTGCAACTCGAATAAGTTGTTAACTCGAGTGACTCGGAAACTCGAGCATGACTCGAGTGAGGTAGTAAAGTTGTATCATAAGCACTTTACTTACATTTTAAAAGTGAAAACAGAAAAGCATCAGTGTTTTTTAAATGATTGTGTATATTTTTGCGGAATAATGAAATATTTTAAGTTGCACCAGTCAATACGCAATGTGTCTATTCCGGGCGGAAAGTGGAGAACGGAGTGTCTTGACACTAGTTTCCGTCTGACTGCCCTGCTATGCGGGAAACAGTGTGAAGCTGCTTCGTTAAGTAAATATGTTTTTTATAATAAAACATGAGTAATCTCTTAATATTTTGCGGTGATATAATAACCACAAAAGTATTGCGGTTTATTTCAACGGGAACACTTTACAATACACTAATGTAACTTATCGCAGCTGATCAAAATAATAAATATTACAATATATATTCTGTTTTTTTACTATTGGATTGTTTTATTTAATTTTATTTGTTTTATTTAATGACTAGAAAATGATTTTTTATATATTTTTTTTAAGATATGTACGTATAAAATATAAAGGCGTAAATTTAATTCGAAGCATTACAATACAAATTTTAAGGTATATAAACCAAAACAAATCTACATGATCTATTATAATAGCCTATTTCTGTAAATATAACTAAGAATGGTTTTGAGTTTTATTTGACTTCTAAAAGAACGGATAGTTGCGGAACGTTAAAGACGCTTCGGAGGATACTTGCCTGGTGTGAAGATAGATGCACTCATTGTGATGATTGTTTAAATAAACACAAACTTATATCAATTCAAGAAATCAGTTTTTATTATTTAATACACGCCATTGTTGTCCAACTACCTGGTACTTCTTTACGGACCATGCACATCTTTGAGCACATCAGCTACATGAGCCACCTGCGCCGCTCTGGTACAAGACAGAGCCCGATTAGTTCCGCCACTTCATTCGCAATACCCCGAATTTTGTTGGAAATTAAAGAACAGAATGTCTTGTCTCCTCCCTTTCTTTCAATGTGAAAAAAGCGTAAAGCGAAAAGCGTAAGCGAAAAGCGTAAGCAAAAGTGTAAGCGAAAAGCGTAAGTGAAAAGCTAAGAAAAGTAAATAAACTCAACTTGTTCAACTCGACTATAACAAGACGTGCTGACTAACAGTTCGCGTGTCATCGTGGTTAAGAATAACTAGTTACGCGCGATTTGTAGAAAATAAGTTGCTTGTGGATATTCTAAGAATATTTATTATAGAAACTAGTCTCAAGACACTCCATTCTCCAATTTTGGTCGGGAGTCGTGACATTGAGTGGTGAGAGGAGAATGCCGCGCTTTGTCTTAGATACCAGAGCGGAGAAACGAAAATAATTTAAATATAAATATTCCGAATGGGAATTGAACCCATAATCAATTGTGTCCAGCCATACATTATCACACTACGCCACGATATGATATCAGATAATTTATTTATTACAAAAAAAAATATTGAGCGGAACAAACGTCTCTAAAAAATGTTTAGAACTCCGAACAGATACAGATTCGAGATTTAATTTTTCTGAAGTTTTTCAACAATTATAATTGTTTTTAACAAGTATCAAGAAATTATCCTATATACTTTATACTATAATACAGCGCGAGCAATACAAGTGGTCGCATGACACTGCATAGCTTAGCACCAACGAGCGCTGCGGATTTTAAGCTTTCCTGAGTTCTTATATATTAGATTTTATCGTAAAACATCTATATTTATGATATCCAATACAAATATTCCGTGTCTAAGTGTACCTATTCAATTACGACTAAATTATATAAATATATTTGAAGCAAATCCCTTTGATGATTTCTACTTAAAATATTACTCGAAAAAAATATAAAAACTGAGAATTTAAAACACTGACCGTTCCGCGGTCTCATTGGATATTGACTTCTTTTTACGTCACCGAGCCAAGTGATTTGAAATTTCCGTAAATTGTGTGAGATATGTGAAAATAAACTATGTATATATGATTTTTTAACAGAATATAGAAAATATTCTATATACACTACGATATAGTAACTTCTTAATGCTTCCCTTTTTTAAATTCTGAAAAAAATATAATAACAAAATTACAATATCTTATTAATTACCAATCGGTTTAGCATTTCAATACAGTCAGTTAGCAGATATAGCCACTAATAACTGAGTTAGACGATGATCATAACTTATTATTATTAATATTAACTAATTGTTATTTTAAACCGTCTTGGTGCAGTGGAACAACGTGACTGTAAACAAAATGGTTATTCAACGCCAAACTCAGGGGAACGACTTAAATTATTTTCATATACCTGGTCTGATAAGACAAACCGCGCTGTTGAATTCTGTCAATACGCAATGTCCCGAATTAATTTTGTCACTCAACACCCAATGACCCTAATTCAAGAGGGAAGCTGAGAACGGAGTGTCGTGACACTAAGTTCTCTCTGCCCATCCTGGCATGCGAGATAAGGCTTGTATAGTTACCTTTATTTACACATGGAACGAGTTACATAACTCGGCATAATCAGTATCATTGATACAATATAACGGTAGCGGCAAAAAGTGCGCCGCGTAAGGCCTTCCTGCTCCTGCCCTATACTGATAATGACGGGTACAGCTAGGATTAAACGTTACAAATGCCTTGGATCTGTGTCGCTGGGAAACTTTTCTAAATGCAATATTTTTATAAATATCGAATATAATAAAATTATGAAATGTGTATTTGTTTCGGTCATCGTGGCGCAGTGGGATGTTTGAGAGTGCTTTGTTTGTGGGATCGATTCCCATTCATTTCTCAATATCTCAAATACGGGCGGAAAACAGTAAATAGTGTGTTCACTTTTGAACTTTAAATTAAATCATTTCATTTTTTTATTTATCTTATTCGATACTTTTCTTTATTACTCTTTATTACTTTCTGATTATTTTAGAAAATATGAATTTGATATGAAATCTGAATTTATTTTTAAAATTCCCAAATATAACAATCTTCCAGTTAGCCAAAGCTTTGGAGGAAAACTATAGACATCACTAGTATTTGAAAAAGACATATTTAGAAAACGTATAAAAATTTTAGAAAACGTATAAAAATTTTGAACGCAGCGGGATTTGAACCCGCGCCTCTTGAAACCCGTTCAAGCGCTCTGACCGCTAAGCCATGCGTCCCACCTCCAGTTCAAAACTTTTATACGTTTTCTAAATATGTCTTTTTCAATTTCCTAAGTGTGGGAATAACACTTTAAAAAATGTTAACAAAATCACTAGTATTTCTTTTCGAAAATTTTAATTTATATTTTATCATTTATGACTAACGATCCACTCAACACTTAATCAATATACAAATGCAATTATTCCTTTCAAACTTCCGTGTACAATCCCTGGACCTTTTAGTTAATGATTTGTAAATTTTTTTAATTGTTCCAATTGACACAAATCAGGCACAGATTCATTCATTATTTGTGAATTTGTGAATTAATACTGTTTGTATATAAAGGTTGAATGGCTTTCACGATTTTAACACACTGTAAATCGCTGTTTTTAAGCTGTAGTGCGCTATGCACTGTGACTACCACAAGTAGACTAAATGTGATATTATCGAATTTACCGAAATATATTCGATTAATTCGACATTTAAATTAATTATAATATCTTTTTTTTTATTTAATTGTTAATATATATTTCTTAACAAACAAATAACCTCCTACTTTATATATAAATTATATTTATAAAGAAATATTTATTATAAATATATCTTGAAATTATTATCTTCGTTTGAAGACAAAGCACGAACTAGGTTTTGTACTGTACACGATATGGTTCTGAATTCGACCTCAAACTAAACACCCGAGTGGGAATGGAACTCCCAACCAATGGCCTTTACACTTAGACGTTGTCACTGAGCCACGATGACCTCAATATGATTATATATATGTTAGTGTGCTTTATTAAATATAATAAATAAAGTTTCTTTCTTAGAAGAGATAACAGCCATTAGTGATATCTACCTTTGGTGATTTTATACTCGTATTTTGTAATGTACTCTATTAATTGTAACCATTTCTGTGTTCAATAAAGAGTTTTTATGTTATATTATGACCACTTAATTCTTAATTTATTTACATCCTACATGAATTCCTCAATCAATTATTCTTCCTATACGAATTAAGTACAGTGCATTAACATACTCGTATCTAAGTACACTATCTCGATTATCTGAAGGTGAAATATTCTTATATAGTACCCGCTGTGCCCGCGACTTCGTCCGCGTTAAGTTCTAAAATAAAAGTAGCCTCAGTTAATCCTTATTACATCAGCTATCTACCAGTGAACGTCCAGTCAACATCAGTCCAGCCGTTTCAGAGATTAGCCGGAACAAACAGACAGACAGACAAAAATTGTAATGAATGTTATTTTGGTATATGCACCGTGTATAAACATATGAGTTCAGTAAAAAGCGATTATTTTAATATTACAAACAGACACTTTAATTTTATTTATTTATATAAGCAGCACGCAAATATTCAACCAAACCTTATAACGTGGGAGCAGAATTATAACCCACTTTGTTACCTTATAAAGGCGCTGTTTGGTGAATAAGATCAAGAACAATTTGTGGTTAAGGCTTTTTAGTGTCATGTTTGATTCTTGAGAAACAAAAATATACGAGTATATGTATTGCTAATAGGTATTCTGTAGAAGGAAAGTCTTTATATTTACAATAAGCAAATTAATAAAGTTTTTTTAAACATAATTTTATTAATATCAATAATATTTATTTTCTACATACAAGCAAATACATATATGTGAAAGTGTGTTTCAAATAAGTGAAAGAAAAAATTGAATTTATTTTTAGGAAAGTTATGCGGACGGAGAAGTATAAAATTTGCCATAGTTAATGTCATTAGAAATACTAAAATTAACATTACATATACAACACTATAAATTTAACATAGAGTTCTCAATTCGAAATGTATATATATTTTTTATGTTAGAGTTAGACCAAGCATAACTTTTAACGGAGTAGACCAATTTTGATAACATTTTAATGGATAGGGTACCTCGAAGGTGGTATTATAAAAATGAAACTATTCTATTTTTAACAAAAAATTTAAGCCTAAAAGTAAATAAATAGGGGATGATTGTGTATTCAATTACTGATTTCACCGAGGTATTGTCGGTTAAATATTGAACCGAATATTGTTAAAATGGTAACATACACATTGTTAAGGCCAATCATATTTTACGCTTGACGGGACTGGTAGTTAATTCAAAAGTTCTTAACTTCTTCTTTTTTAACATTATATTATTATACATTTTTAAATAATACATATTTTGATATATTTACAATTTATCTTTACAAAAGTTACTTAAGTCAAAAATTGCCAAGTACAAAGCTCTTAGAGCGTCTGATGTCATAAAATGATATCGTATGATAAGCGAAGGAACAAAAGCTCATTCATTTTTTATTTGCACCTCAATTAGGTTGAAATTATCTTGAATGATGGATATCTTGAATATAGGCTAAGAAGATATGTTAAAATTAGATTGTCACTATATAAATTAACACATGAATCTTATACTACATCCTTTCATAATATATAGTGTACCATAATATATTGGGTTCTTTGAGTAACAGGCAATGTTTATAGTACCTACATTCTGGCCTAAACTTAACGTCGCGTAATCTAACTTCTTCAAATCCACTATGGAGCTCCTGCTAGCTATTTACACAAGGAAATACTGTTTTATAAAAATAAATATATTTTTTAATTAAAATTTCCAATTTACTTAACGAAATGAAAAGGATACCTTAAATAAATATAAATTGAATTGAAAGTCAGAATTGTAAATTAAACACATACATACACAGTGCTTCATTTTTAGAAAACGTATAAAATAAATTGTAACAAACATATAAGAATTTCGACATAGCTGGATAGAACTTATAGCTTAGTGATCAGAGCGCTTGGACGGTTCGAGGCAACATCCAAGAGGCGCGTATTCGAGTCCCGCGACGATCAAATTATTAAACGTTTTTCTTTCGAAGTGTGTGATTAATACTTTAAAATTATAAAAATATACAGTTCAAATAAAAGCTTCTTACGTATAACTACACTAGTAATAATACTAATGTTATATTTTACAATACGTATATAAAATTCGTTTAATAATGAACCAAAACGCTTCGTAATACATAGATTCCGCAATAAATGTAAGGTACATTAGCACGAATCGGATGGCCTGCTATTTATCATTGACCTAGTCTCTTAACCTATGCTGGGAATAAAGAACAAATGACCGATTCTACTCGACACTTCGTACCTGTACAAGTGTATGTTTAAAAACTTCACGCATTTCCCCGCATAGCAAGGTAACCTAGTGCCAAGACACTTTGTCCCACTCTCCGACCCAATTTGAGACGCGTGTTAAGTCGCGGGGTAGCACAAGCGAATTAATGAAATTAATTGAAATATGATAATTGCTCGGAGTGGTGATCGAACCCAGATTTTTGCATCTTTTACGCAATTAGTTTCCATTTTATGAAATGGATACAGTGAAGCAATAAAAGCTTATTAAAAATCGATACGTAATTGAGGCTTTTTTCAAGTTTTCGTCTATCACAATAGATGAAGCAGCGTTAGGTTTCGACATTCTGCCAACACGTTATATTTATAAGTGGGCTGATAATAGACGAAATTATATTCGATCTTGTAGATCTTTCTGCGTACTCCGTAAAATATTGAAACTAAAAAAGACATATTTAGAAAACAAGAGGCGCGGGTTCATATCCCGCTACGTTCCAATTTTTATACGTTTTCTAAATATGTCTTTAATAATTACCTTAGTGTGCGAATAACACTTTAAAAAATGTTAAAAAATATATATGTTAAAACTAATTACATTTTCAAAATATAACAATTATGTATACCTAACCTATAATAATTAATATAGCATTCAATAAAATTACTATCAACGCATCTGTGAACTACTGCTGGCAAAAACGCAATGATTTTTGTGGTACGATATAATGTTATTTCTTTTGCAACTTCTGCTTCTTTTTTTTTTGCACTTTTTCCTCCAGGGTAGTCAGAGAGAACTTAGTTTCAAGACACTCTGTTATCCACTTTCCGCTAGAATTCAATACATTGCGCATTGAGATGTGGAACTCAACGCGGCACTTTATCTTGGACCAGACTGAAGAAATAAAAGTAATTTAATATAATAATTCCTCAGTGGGGATCGAACCCACAAACAATTGCGATTACAGTTAGACGCTGTCCCACAATTTGTTACATTAATATAATGAGGCCGCCTTTTTCACAATTTAAAATTGTCAATACTTTCTTTTCTTATTTGTAATGAAGAGTTTTTATTAATATTATAACAGATCATGATGTAAGAACGTGGATATTATTTTAAAAAGATTAATTTTCCAAATACCCTTAAACAATATTATATTATAAATCAATTTATAAATAGATTCATATCATAAATTTATAATAACTTTAGCAGTCAATTCTGAACTCCAAAACGTGGGTGTATAGCTGTGTTATAAACAGAGCTGATGTCACTGCCTAGCTCTAATGTACAGACATAGGTATTAGATGCAGAACTTAGCTGCGGATCAAATTTATTTGATGTATCCTGCATTAAAAAAAAACATACTAAAATAAAATAGTACAGTATGTTATTACTAAACAAGACAAAATGCGAATTCGAGCGGAACACTTGTTTCGAGACACTTTGTGTATCACTTGCCGAGAACCTATAGAACTTAAGTTCTCTCTCACTATTCTGGTATGCGGGAAAAAGCGTGATGATGAAAAAAATATGTTATTTTAATTAACTTAAGAAAGAAAATAGTTTATGGATTTGTGAAGAAATTATATATTTGTTGCTTCATTTGATAGTATTTCATTGCGCGTTTAGTTGTGTTCAGTTCCGCCATATAAAACACGCAATATCTCGGATTCGGGCGGAAAGTGGAGAGGGGAGTGCTTTGGCTGTAGGTTCACTCTGAATACCCTGCTATGTGGATAGTTAGTTTAAACTTGTACTGCAATTATTAAGTTTTTATGCTGATTCTTTTTTAACGTTGACTTCTACTAAGAAGCTTAAAAATAAAATTAAAACAAAAAATATATGGTATTATATAAGAAAGTAACAAACGATACAAAAAATCGATTTTATGGTTGAGGCTGTTAATTGAAAAAAAAGTATATTGTAATATTGAAGGTTGTATAATTTATATAATTATTATATAATTTTTGATCTATATTAAAAAAAACTAAAAAATATACAGAGATGCTAACCACAAACGAATAAGAATTTCAACGTTGCTGGATACAGAACCTATGGCTTAGTAATCAGAACACTTGGATGGTTTCCAGGAGGAGCAGGTTTAAATTCCACTACGTTCAACGTTTTTGTACGTTTCCTATAAATATTTGTCATGTCTTAAGTGTGTGTAACAACTATGTGTAAATAAAGTTAAAAATAAAAGACTAAAATCTATCCTTATTTATTCACACACATAATAAATTTCATTCACACACACTAAACTATATGATGTAAACTATTTGTCACTAGAGATTTCATCACGGTTGTAATCTAGTCTGGTAAGCTAATTAACATGTAGAACAGCTTAAAAGTTCGCAAGATTCTCTTACAAGTCTCATTATAACTGAATAAACAAATGTAAGTTTAATTAAGTGTCAATAAGTATTATGATAGTTTTAGCATAAAAATGCACATGGTATAGCTATAACGTAAATGGTTGTTTCACGCTTTGGTCAATCAGAGAGGACCTAGTGTCAAACACTCCGTTCTCCACTTCCGGTCCGAAATTGAGACATTAGGTGTTGAGATGGCGGAAATCAACACCGCGCTCTGTCATGTGTGGAGAAATGAAAATTATTTAATTATGATTCTCCCCCAAGTGGAAATCTAACCCACAACTGTAAAACTATATTTCAAAAGAGTAACTGTTTCTTTTCCATTCTTCTTAGCAGAACTGCCTTCCAAGCCGCCGACTCGAAAGGCAGTACAGCCACCGGCCTGTACTGACATTTTATGTCAATTGATGATTCGGAAGTTTTTGTAATGGCCTATTTGAATAAATAATATTTTGATTTTGACAACCAGTCTCATTTACAGTCAGAAGTAGTCCCACTGCACAAAGATGGCCTCAAGCCTAAGCTGACATAAATGGCACATTTTATTTTAATAGAACATTTGATATCTTATAATTTTAAATTAAAATTAAAATGTATGGAGTACGAGTATGTATTTATGAATGACGATGTAAAGAACGTTTTGAACTGCACTAGTTACGACAGTATCATTTTTAGGATAAACTTTGGTGTTCGCGAGTTTATTTTGGTACTTATTCGAAAATACGTTTTAGAAACCTGTGATCTTCGGACTACTGTAAAGCGGTCGACGGGTTTTTTAAATGTATGTAGTATAATGTAGAATACAAAAATATAAGCGATTAGTAATATAAGGGTTAAAATAGTTTTATTAAAAAAATGCCGAAGCATTTTATTGGAAAGGGCCTATTAAACAATTCAAATAAAATATTGTACACAGTAATAGCGTATCAGATGGAACAACAGACTTTTTCCTCAAATGAAGGAATGCCGTTATTTCTACCTGTTTTCGTAATGTCTGATTCACAAAGCTCAAGTTCATGCGCTTGCGCAAGTCACCTGATATGGCCACCGCATCTGTTCCCTGACCCACTGACATCGCTCATGAGCTATTGTAAATCAATCACTTCAGAACACCGACGAATCCATTTAATTTAACCAAAATATTCAAAAAGAAATGTTGTATGACACACCACTATCCATAATCATGTGAATCTTCTATTTAGAAATTAGATATTACATTTTGAGGCGACAAATAATGTTACTTTTAATGAAATACATCAGCATAAAGAAGCAATTTATTTTTCAAATAATAAATTTTGTTTCTAGAACTTAATAATTGACTACGAACTAATCACGTTCCTGACCTGACTGAAGAAAGCTTTAATAGATTTATACATTTTTGTAGCTCCATCGAAGCGTAAGATGGAACGTGTCACTTACACAAATACAAAAGTGTACGTAAAATATCCTATTATTTACCTCCATGAATACTTTAACTGTAAAAAATTCTTCAGCAGAATTTTAATTACAATAAATTCAAGGATTTTCCATCAAAATGCAATGATGTCTGATTAGGCAAAGCATGTACAGCTCTGTGGTTCCTTTTTCCTTGTTACAGACTTACACTTACCACACACTTACATAAGTAAGTAAGTAAGTAAGTACTCTTTATTGTACACCAAAATAAAAAAGAAATTAACACAACATTAATCTTAATATTAAACCCAGTACAAAAGGAGACCTTATCGCAAAGTGAGCGATTTCTTCCAGGTAACCTTTCAGAATAATTGGAATGGGAAGAGGTGCACAAAGTAAATCGATTCATAATATCGATATAAACACAATAAGTACAAATATACATTCTTATATACATATTTAAACATACTTCATTATGAAGAGAAATAAAATAACCTATTCAAATTTATAATTAGAGTGTGAAATAAAAACCGTTTTTTAAATGTTTCTAAAGTTTTTGCTTGTTTGACTGTATGTGGTATGATATAAGTTAACATTTAATACAAATTTAATAAGCTCTTTTCATTAAATACTAATTTAATAAACTCTTCTCATTTAATACAAATTTAAAAAGCTCTATATTCTTTTGAAATAGGAAAGTGGAGTGTAGCGCTGGGTTCTTTATGTTTTTTTTAATATTCTATATTTATATATGAATGTATTATTATTAATGAACTCCAGTAGTTCGTTACAAATGACTCGACCCATATTGGGCTATGTCTCAACTAAGTGTAACAGATAGATTAGGGACGGTTGGTCAAAGCAAGGTTAACGCAAGACTCACTACCACTCCTTATCATTCATATCTGTTTTACAGCAGTTTCTAATTAGTATTAAATTTAAAAAAAAACGTAGTGGAATATAATACTGAAGGCAATGTTGCGCACTGGCGGGGAAAAATTATTTCATAAGCAAGTAATACTTATTTAAGTAAAATAGGACGGAAGTGTGTATAAACGATGTTCTATCGGACTTTCCCACTGTATGCGGTAAAAGAGTGAAGCCAATCTGGCGCAGTGGGACAGTCTCTGACAGCAATAACGATTGGTTGTGGGTTCGATACCTACTAAATCGAAATGGTCATAATTTAATTATTTTCATTTCATAGCTCTGGTGAAGAAAACAAAGCGCGGCGTTGAGTTCCACCACTCAACACGCAATGTCTCGATTTGGAGCGGAATATGGAGAACGGAGTGTCTTGACGCTAGGTTCTCTCTGACTACCCTTGAAAAGCTTGAAGCTGAATAAAAAATAGTGTATCTGAAATTTATCAAGCTATTGACGTATTTGAAATTAGCTAAGTCACGCTATAGTATAGTTTTACTTTTTTTCCTCATACTTATGATGGTGGTGGGTGGAAACCGACAACTTGATAAAATCATACAATAAACAATATATGTCTAAGAATTGTGGGTATTTAACATAATTTGATGTCTAATTCTAGCTAATTGACTTTATTAAATTATTAGAGATAATATGTAATAAAACGCCATCACGACTGAAATCACTTCAACTGGACGACATATACTTGAGTATCTTTTTTTATATATTTAAAGTACAAATAATTCTCCGATCTGACTAAACAAATAAACCACCATTATGCGCATTATCCACACATTATCCCAAAAACTGGAGCAGTTCACCAAAAACCTAATTATTGACTAATATATTCGTAACCATAAGGTCATTGTATGAAGACATTCTGGTTATTATATACAGATACTATCCACTCTTCTGAAAAATAACTATGAAAACAAAACGCAATCGCTATGACACTTAAAGTTATTCCTGAACGAAAAATTATGTTTTATAGCAGTTAATTATCTGACTGCACACTTTTGTTTCTTTTCTATTCCGCCCGTCTGCTGCACTAATGAGTACGCAAATAGTAACGACCTAAGGGCTTGTTTGCCTCGATTTTTAAATAAACACGCCCTAAATTCATACATAAAGCAAGTGTTCTTAGGAATAAAAAAAAATTGCGACTATGAATATTTTGAGTAGACACGATAAACTTAAATAATAAGCCATATTTAGAAAACTGTATATTGAACGGTTTTCAAGAGGCGCAAATTCCAAATCCCGCTACGTTCAAATTTTTATACGTTTTCTAAATATTTATTTTTCAATTTCCTAAGTATGCGATTAACACTTTAAAAAATGTTTAAAGAAACTTAAAGAACTTTTAAAGTTTGATTACTATCACAAATTAAAAGATGTTAAGCCAAGTCATTTGGCGTATATTTGGTATATTTTAATTCGTTTTATTAGTTATTCCATACTTCATCTAAATTTGTTCATCCCTTTTTAAAATTGAATGAAAAAATTATGACAATAGACATAATAAGTATATTTTTATTGTACGTTTATTAAGAAATACATTTCAATTACAAACAAATATACATATTTTTTTAATATTTGCATTATAACTAACCTTCGTCCAATGTGAGCGAATTTGTAACGGATGCCACAGAAAGAATCACCAACAGACATATGGCTTGCGAAGCCATGCTTCCTGTGGGCAAAGTATAAATAAAGTGGAAGTGCGAAATGTCTTTTTTTATTTTTTTTATATCTTGGCATAGAATATACATTCATTAAACTTATTATAATAACTATAAATAAACGCAATCAATATTGCTATATTAGCTTCATAAAGTTGTAAAATAATTTATGATTCTTTTTTTTTTTTGAAAGCATATACCGATGATAGGGGCAGACTTTAAAAAAGCTTGGTATTTAAGATATGTGAATTACTTATACTAATTAAAACATACAAATAATTCCAATTAAAAATTATAATAGATTATTAGACAAACTGAAAATCACCCTATAAATTGACAATACAATAAAAAAATATTTATCTGTTTGGCTAAACGACAGTAAAAATTTCATCATAGTTATTGAAAAAAAATATTTACCTATATCCTTAATAGTAACACTTAAACTACAAGAGAGCGGAATTCGTTTACAATTTTCGCGTGATGCTCAAAGCGCCAGACCGAGCTTTTCGTTGCGAGAGCGCGTGCGCAAGGTGCGTACGCGCAAACTCGACTGATTACTGAATGTGACTTATGTTTATGAAATTATAAATATTTTTCCTTTTAATGCTACATTCTTCATTATAAATTTATTTTGAACATAATTAAATACATAATATAATAAGTATTAGAACGGAAATTGAAATAACGGGTAAATTACATAAACTGTTATCAGTTTATTTGAACTTTATATTGAAGAATCTTTAGGTAAAAGACCTACGAAATAAATTTAGCTACATATAGTTTGTGTCATTGATGAACGTATGTATATTAAAAACTTTTTCACTGATTTATCAGTTTTAGGCGTTTACGCCTAAAAGTCGACTATTCCATAGTTTATTAATGTGATATACTAATTCGCTTAGCAGTTTACTCCATATACAGTTCTAACAACAATGAACAAGCTGTCATATATAAAATAAATTACACTTGTATCATCATTTGTATATTGTATAGTTTAACTAATGAATACATTACAATAATTCTATCTATATGCGCTCAAGAGAGTTTGATATTTAGATAATCGTAAAAATCTTATGAGTACATGAGAATCTAGGCATATTTAATATACATAATTCGACTGAATTCCTATTATACAAAAAAAACATTGAAACAAATCGTTTGTTAATAAAAAAAACCTACACCAAATGAATAAAATCTGAAATGTATCAAATACAATTTTAAAACGTACATTATTTAATATAATTATATTTATTAAATAACTCAATCACTATAGCCTCTGAATATTTAAAATAAAATATTTGTCTATGGAGCATATTTTTATTAACTCTATGCAATATAATGGCAGCACTGAAAATTGTCTGTAGTTAATGTTTGAGACTTGAGTGTGATTTGTCTGCAATCCTAAATGTCATACTTATTAGAAGAGTAGTATATTTGAGTTATATTATCGGAATGGCTGAAAACAGAGAGGAAATACTTGCAAATTTCCAGGTAAATATGTTATTTGATTCATTCAGTAATATATGCCTTGGTGAATTATATTTTATTACGAAAATGTGAAGGTTATGTGAAATACAAAAACAGTGACTGTTAATTCTTCTTTATCTCTTTGTACCACGGTTAAATGAGGATTTTTGTAAATATTTTGTATTTGATATGTTGTACCACACATTGTTTCTATATTAAATCGTACTAATAACTCTTTTATCACGTCGCGATTTATTTTTATCTAAATATTTCAACTCATCCTTTGTACTGTTTCGAAATTTACGTCTTGGAACTCCAAGGTAAAATGTAAAAATATTTATGGCTTTTCTTTATGCATCTTGTATCTCCTTAGAAGACACCATGCCCATAACAAGTATTAATTAAATAATAAATAATATTGTTGTTCTTTCAGGGAATAACAAATATTGAAGATGTTGCAGAAGCTATATTTCATTTAGATGAATCAAATTGGGATTTAATAGTAAGTAATATATCTATACCATAACAGAGAATTAGTCATTGTATTGTTGTAGACAAAGGATTGTGTATGCTATTCTATGCTATTTATTTATTATAGTATTATAATACATAGTACAAGCAAAAAGGGCAAAGGCTCACTTATATTCAAGTAGATCAATTCGATTATTAATAAGATATATTGTTTGTAATAAAAAAAAAATATTTTTTAATTTAATATCTCAAAAATTTAGCTGTGCCTTTTGATTATTATAAGTTAAAAAAAGGGGTTTCATATTCCTTTAATCAATTTCAGACTGCCATCAAAAGAGTTATGCCCCAAGATGGCAATGGTTCAACATCTCAATCAAATGATACACATGATGTGGAGATGATAGACGATGATATATCTGTGATAACTCCAAAAACACACCCACCTGGTAAGTTATGTAAATTATATTATCTTGTTATTTTGGTAGGATAGGCAAAGAGAACTTAATTGATAATAAATAAATATAAAGTATCCACTGAGTGGAGATTAAGCTTACAAGTATTGTGTTTACAGTCAAATGCTGTCCCACTGTGCCACAATAGCTTTTTATAATAAATATTGAATAAAGTATACATTTAATATTATATTTAAACACCTTATTAGTTTTTCATAATCACTCTTAATAACAATATTTCAGTGATAGCAGCATTAACATAACTATTATTATAACAGTGAAGTAAATTGTGGGTGACTTTGAAATCATAATTAAATATAACAGATCACATATAACAGAAACAAATGATATTAAAAAAAATACTTATTTTATGTGTTTTTATTAATTTTCAGATCGGGAGGATAGTAATCAAGCGTCAACTTCGTCCCTTAGAAATAGTTCCATTGACCTAGTAGAACTACTAGTTCATTCTAATAATAAAATACATGAGATCAAAATGTCCGGTTCCGCAACTGTCAGTAAGTACCTTGTAAATTAAACAAAAACTTCCTTTCCTGCTATATAGAACTCAGAGAGAATTTAGTGTCAAAACACTCAAACATTCTCAACTTTCCATCTCAAATCAGGATATTGTGTATTGAGTTGGTCTTGGTAACTGTTCAAGCACTATGACCTCTAAGCCATATATGTTTCACATCTGGCTACTTTGAAATTCTTATACACTTGTTACAACTTATTATTGTTTGTTAACAACTAGAGAGATATTTACAAATTTCTGCTACCCAAATATTAGTTCTAAGAATAATGGTTTGGCAAGACAAAACATGTTTAGAAAATATAATTCATATTTTAATTTTTTTAATATGTTTTTCATTTTTACTTTAAAAATGTTAAAATATTTCTAACATAGTTAATTAATAAGTTGTAGTCGTTGGCTGTATGTGTGGTACATTATATATTTATATAATAGCTAGTATTGCTATACTAGCTAGTATTGTTATACTAGCTATTATTGATGTGTGCTATGGAGAATACACGAAGGAGATTGATCATTTAAAAAGAGATAAAGTTACAATATCATAGATTATAAGTTCCAGTACAATACAGCAACCTTCACCTATAACAAAACACAAATATTTCCATTTATATAAATATAATAAAACTCCTTTACTAACTAAATCACTGGCAAACAATGCATGGCTGAAACTAAAGGTGTGTAAAACTGAAACATATGTAGAGTTCCTTTTTGAGGTGACACTAAGTCTAAATTAAGAATGTTATACCTTTTTTATATATATGTGTGTGTGTGTGTGTGTGTATGTCTACATAAATATATTTATATGTTTAATATATATTATATATATGTATATATATATATATATATATATATATATATATATGTTAATATGTTTAATATATACATTAACTATAATATTATGTATTATTATTTACTTTATCTGTATATGTAATACTTAAGTTCAGTAAGCATAGAAATAGTCAACTATTTAATATTTTAGTAATCTTTTCATTTTTTTCATTCGCACTAACCCGTATCTGTTATGACCAAGCTTCTTTCTCTAAAGGTTGTCTGTTAAAGATTGCTACTTATAAATTCTAATGTACTGTTCTATAAATATTATGTACTGTTCTATAATAATAAAATGTTTCAATTAACTTAAGAAAGGTGTTTCTAGAATTCCTACGGAAATGGGAAGTCACGGGTGTAGTTTAATCATACGCATTTGGCAACGCACGGTTTGGCAACTCACGTGCGTCCTGCCCCCGTTCAGTCATTGCCGTGCGTCCTATCCCGCTCAGTCATTACCGTGCGTCCTACCCCGTTCAGTCATTACCGTGCGTCCTACCCCGCTCAGTCATTGCCATGCGTCCTATCGCCGCACAGTCATTACCGTGCGTGCTACCTCGCTCAGTCATTGCCGTGCGTCCTACCCCGCTCAGTCATTGCTGTGCGTCCTATCGCCGCTCAGTCACTACTGTGCGTCCTACCTCGCTCAGTCATTGCTATGCGTCCTATCGCCGCTCAGTCATTGCCGTGCTACTAAACACAAATACTACAATGTGTGATAAAAATAAGAATAGTAAGAAAAATGTAGCCACGCTTTGTCTTGCACCAGAGCGAAATGAAAATAATTTAAATATAATCATTCCTCCGAGTGTGAATCGAACCCACGACCATGCGTGTTAGAGTCAGACGCTGTCCCACCGCACCAAGATGGCATCTATAAACGTATATACTAAACGTTTCAGACTTAAACTAGCTACCAATTTTTTTTTATTTATTTTGTTTCCAGACGATCTCAAGAAACGTCTAGAGTTAATATGCGGTATACCAATATGTAGGCAGCAAATATCTGGCCTGGGTGGGTCCCGTGCGACCTCCACGGCAACGCTCTCCAGTTTGGGACTGCAGCGCAATGCTGTGTTACGGCTGAAAGCTGCTGACCGAGTCATGGCGGACGATGAGTATGTTTTGTTTTGTTTTCATTTACATTAAAACTAATCGTATTATGACTGTCTAGTACGCGGTGTGTACAAACCTTTTTTTTTATGTATTTGCATAATTTTAAGAGTATTAATTATATGAAGAATCGCATGGGTGAAGATTTGATCATATTCGGATTTTTGAAGTTCGATATGAGTAAATGAGAATTTTGAGTGCCTATAAATCATTATAAGTCTTAAAATTTACAAAGTATTTGCAAATTTTGTTCGAAAAAGTATTTTTTCTAGTTTTCGTTTTGAAATAAGAGCCCATCGTGGCACAGTTGGACAGCGTACCACGGTAAACGCGATTGGTAGTGGGTTCGATTCCCACTAAGGAGAAAGGTTATATAAGTACAAAATATTTTCATTACTCCGCTCTGGTACCTGAGACAAAGTGCGACGATAAGTTAAGGCCACTCAACACGGAAAGTTCCAAATTCGGACGGAAAGTGGATAAAAAAGTGTAGCAAATAAATAAATACATTCAACTGATGTATTATGTTCAAAACTTCAAATGGTCTGCACTGCACTGCAGCCAATTTTAAATTTTACTTGGGTTTCCTTTGAATAGTTGTAGAGAACTTACCTAAACACAAATTCCGGTTATCTATATATCCACTGACATATAAAATTATATATATATATATATATATATATATATATATATATATATATATACATCATTATCCTAGGCCGTATTGTACAGAGCGAGGGTTGGGAATTCGGCCCGTAAAGTAGACAACGGACTGACTTAGCAACAAGTTCTCTCTGCTCCTGCCCTGCTACGCGGAGAAAAAGGTTTTAAAATTATTCTTTTTAAATATATATATTTTTTTACCGTTTGTATTATATTTAACAGGGTAGCAGAAAGGCTAACTACCACTTATGTGCTACGAGTGAAACACGATGAAAGGGAATACACGCTGAAATATCCGGGAACGAAAACTGTGCAAGAAGTCAAAAACGATCTGTTTTCACTCACAGATATATCTGTACGACATCAGGTGATTGTTATTATTATAATTTTTTGTCTATTCTAATTACTATTCTATTCCTGTACATCAAGTACATACAAATTGTTTTATTTAAAGTATTGCGTTTTAGATAAATTTTATTACATATATGAAAATATAATAATTTCAAGAGCAATATAAAGAAAGGGTAGTGTGTAATTGTATTGATTAATCAGGTTAATGTTAAATTTATTTTAATAAGTAGTTAATGTACTTTTAACATTTTTTAAAGTGTGAATCACACGCTTAGGAAATTGAGCATATAAAAATTTGAACGAAGCTGGATTCGAACCCGCGCCTCTTGGAAACCGTCCAAGCGCTCTGACCGCTAAGCCATGCGTAAGGTTAAAGTAAGGTTTTTTTAGTTAATGTACTATTATTATACATTTAATCATTCAGCTTGCTTTTCCCCGCATAGCACGGTGTTCAGGGAGAAGCCTAGTGTTCGGACACTCCGTTTTCCACTTTCGTTGAGTGCTGGAGCAAACGCCGCTTGTCCAGTTCATCATAGAAGAGAAATTAAAAAATAATTAAATCATGATAACACCTCTTTTAACACAATGAGGTAGTCCAATACCCTTAATTTTTCCAATGATCCAGGTATGGACGGGGTGGCCGAATGTGACGGGGCTGGACGAGACAGTGCTGGCGATGGTCGGCCTGGACACGCCGCAGCACGACCTCACGGTCCAACGGGCGCTCGGCAAGCAGCGGGAGTACAAGAGGGCGAGTTGTTGTTTTCTCTCTTTGGCGTGAGGCCTCTCTAAAATGTGTTTTAACTATACAAGTTTCTAACTTTTGATGCGTAAAATATATATAACAAAAATAAATTTTTAGATCATAGTGGAAAGTTCAGACAGTGAAAACAGTTCTGTGGAGGATGTGGAAGACGGTGACAGTTTTCCAACGGAAGATGACAACTTTGTTGATGTACCTTCGGAAAGGTTGCAGCCACTCAGTAAGTACGCTTTTTTAATATTTGTTTATATTATATATTTTTTTATTTTAAAATATAATTAAATGATTTAATCACAGACATGCCTTGGATCCTTTTCAAAGGTTCTAATTACCAACGAATTTGTTTGATTGTAAAAAACACATTACCTTTTTTTATTTTGTATGTTATTATATTATAATATTGTATTAATTAATTAATATAAATTTAATGTTTTTTTTATTTTGTTGTTTTTTTTAATATTATGCTTAAGAAAAATGGTTATTGGCAAGTATAATGAAATCTAAATGAGAAAGACCATTATGAAATCTTACGAAAACCAATACGTCCAAAACAATCACGTGTTAACTAAATTTTTAACAAATATAAAGAGAGTACAATTAAATCCATCTAGCAGAATTGAACCTACATGCAATGTGTGAAAAATTGTTCCCAGTGTCAGAAAACGTAAGAGACGAAGCATTGGGTTGTATAGAGTTCGCTCAACGATTTCGAGCACGGTACGGACCCAACACGCCCAACTTCTTCGAAGGCACTCTACAAGACGCTATCAAGGAATCTTGCTTGAAACCCGCTAAAGAGGTAATGTGTTCTTTTATTTTCTTTTCATTTTTATCTTTATCAAGGCCTTTATAGTAAAAATATTAATATATGAAATTTTTAAAGTAACTGTACTAAGCTGTTAATTCAAAAACTTTTGACGAATTATAATTATTTGAAATTTAGAAAAAAAAACAGCTTCACGCTTTGTCCCGCAAAACTGGGTAATCAGAGAGAACCTGGTGTCAAAATACTCCGGTTCTCTACTTTCCTCCCAAGATCGAGACATTGGTTGCTGAGTGGTGGACCTCAACGCCGTGCTGTGTCTTGCTCAAGATAATTGCATTATGATAATTGAACAGAGTGGTAATCGAACCCACAATCATCGCATATACAGTCAGACTTAATTTATTATAATATGGTTATTATAATAAATTAACACACTACCATATGTTTGACATTCACTTTTACATTTTGTAGAAAGTCAACGGCCAGTAGTATATTTTATTTATTATCAACACATTTCCCGTTTATAAAATGGTAGACAGAAAGAACCTAGGGTTAAGACCGTCTGTTCTGTAATAAGCTATTATTATTGAAATAAAATATGGTTTCTTTTAATCCAGAGAAAGCTGCTAGGAGTCTACCTCCATCACGAGCAGTCGGTGCTGTCCAATGTGTTCTGTGCACAACTCCTCGGCTGCGAAACTGTGCTGCAGACCCTGGCTGCCAACTTTGTGCTATATGGCTGGGATCTTACAGATCCGTCTAATAATAATATGTGAGTATATGTTTTGTTTTAAATCTGGTTTTATCCAAAATCGAAAAAATATCCATTTAGTTTTTTTTTTTTTCGTATTTTGTAAAGTAGGCAACGTACTAATGGTAGATAGAGTATGCATTTGTTTTATGTATTTTTTTTAATAAATCATAAATATTATTAATTCAGTATGTACAGACTATGTAGAGTACAGCAACTAGTAATATACCTATTAAATAAATAGATCGCATGTATGTTTGTCGTTTTCCCATGGTCATGACCATGGGCTACTGTAAAGCTTTGAATCTTCGATCAAGTATCCACTAGATTAAAGGTTGCATACAAACGGCTCAACGAAATGGCAAGAGTCAATTTGAACAGAAATGCAAAGTATTATTACACATGGACTTATGACATATATATTTTATTTTTATTATTATGTATATATTGCTACACTATTTAAATAATTAGTATTGTAATTAAATTATAATCGACGGACGGAGTTTTTGACACTAGGCCATCTACTACGCTGCTATACGGCAAAAAGCGTGAAGCGGAATAAATATATATATCCATATATAAATATATATGCGAAAGTAATATTGTCTGTATGTGATGTCATCACGGCCGAACCGCTTAACCGATTGTGATGAAATTGTATATATATATACTTGAGGGTTTTGGGATGAACATATACTTTCTACTCCCATTTTTAATTTGTTTTCAGTAATTTCTTTGTTCTTTGAAATATTCGAAGCAGCTGTATATATATGTTTGTTTGTTTGTACACAGGCTTCTATCGGCAATAACGCGAGCACTCGGCCCAGTAGCGAGCATGACGATCCGCAGCATCCCCGTGGAGCGGCTGCCGGCGCTGCTGCTCATCATGCGCATGCGCTCCACCACCGAGATCTACTCCGTTATTAACGGTCAGCTCATGTTTCAAATGGCGAACAATTTTTTATTATCTTAAAATACAGTATTCTTTGGCTTTTTTTTGTCAGTAGATGTCACTATAATAAACTTAGCAAGCTAAACGAAATGTTGCCGTTATCGTGCAGGGCGCACCGATTATTATGAATTTGGTTTTAACGCCGGCTTGTCTCTTTAAAAAATTCATACTTAGCCAGTGGCCTTCATTAGTTTTTCACCATGATCAGTGAAATTGAATTAACAGTAAAAATTTAAAATTGTTTGTGTGGAGACTACTATGTTAAAATGTATATTTTTTAAATTTATGAGTCGTAACGGCAGGCCCTCTTCTGGTGTCAGCTTACCGTTGTAAATACTAATGTTATTTAAAAAAAAATTGAACTGTGGTGCACCCACATAGGAAAATGAAAAACCTTTTTTGTTTTCGGATTCTCATCCTTTTGCGTACATTTTTTTATACTATTTCTAAAAAATATTTTTTGCTATTAATCTTATTTGTTTAAAACAGGTAACGTAGGCGTATCAGAGTTAGTAGGCGGCCTAGTAGAAGCGTTAGAGCGTTTCGCGACGCAGCGTGAAGAGGACGCCCGCGTGGAGAGAGAGCGGGATGCCCGGCAACGTGTTAAACGTGAACAGGACGAGGCGTACCAGCAGAGCTTAGATGCTGATAGGTTTGTTTTTTTTTTATTTGGCCTTTAGCACGGAGTGAGAGAGAACCTAGTGTCCATTTGACATTGCGTGTTGTGTGGCGGGCCTCGATGTTATGTTTTGTTTTAACAGAAGACTATTTAAGTATATTGTTTTCTCTTTACTGGGAATCAAACCCACGTCCAATCACGTTTACAGTCAGACGCTGTCTCGCTGCACCGCGATGGCCTCGTATATAAATAAAATAATTGTTTATTTTATTAATATACTAGGTTTGCCTGCAACTTCATCCGCATGGAATTCTTAAATAAAAGCAGCCTAAGTTTGTACTTATTACATCAGTTATATGCCAGTGAAAGTTCTGTCAAAATCAGTCTAGCCGTTCCAGAGATTAACTGGAACAACAAGCAGACAGATAAAAATTAAATAATTAATTTAGGTATATACACCGTGTATACATAATTATTACATGTGCTTAGTAAATAACGGTTATTTTAATATTGCAAACACTTTTAAGCTACAATTTTATTTATTTTTATAGGTATAGGTTTGATTATACATGAAGTGAGTGTAGATTCGATTCTCGTTTAAGTAGTGTTTTTTGTTAGATGTTAGACTCTGTAACATCATCAACATTTTGTTAGATGTTAGTGTTTTTTTGAAAATGAGAGGACAGGCAGAAAAACTATTGCGATAGTACCCTTATATGATAAGTATTTTGTTTTTTATAATTAAAGATAAAGTTTTAAAAAAATGTTTATTTTTATTGATTTATAATATCAGTCGCCCACTTAGGAAATGAAAAAGTTTTTAGGAAACGTTTAAAAATTGAACGTGGCGGGATTCGAACCCGTTCCTCTTGGAAACCGTCCAAGCGCTCTGACCGCTATTCCATACGTTATATCTAGCTACGTCGAAATTCTTGTACGCTTTTTGTAACTAATAAAAAAAATAAGATGTATCTTATTTTTATTAGTGTTTGTTTGTGTTAGTTTTAGTTCTCATTATTTTATTTCTTTGACAGAGCAAAAGAAGAAGTAAAGAAACAACAAGAGTTGGAGAGGAATCAAGAATTGGAGAGAGCTGAATCAGAAAGACTTATAGAGGAGGCAAGGAAAGAGGTAACATGCCACTTATATATAAAATCAAACATATAATTAAAACAATAAATAAGTACATTTATTTAGAACATAAAAACAGTAGGGCTTTTAAAAATACCTGCAGTTGTTTTTTTTTTATTATTTAACTTCACTTAACTTCAGTCTATAACTCTTCTAATGTCTGAGTGTTTCTTTTCCGCAGACGCTGCGCGCGGGCGCGGAGGCGCGCGTGCCCGCGGAGCCCGCGGCGGGGGGGGGCGACGTGGCGCGCGTGCGCGTGCGCCTGCCGCCGCCGCACCACTCCTGCCTCGAGCGCCGCTTCCGCGCGGACGACACGCTCGCGGTGCGGGTTTTAATTACTTCTAACGTTACACTTACAGTATTTGAGATTGAGAGACTTTTGACCCTAATTATATTTGTATTTCTAAAATACATTTTTAAATCAGTTTCTCTTCAGACAGCTGACTCGATCGTGCAATAAATCAAATTGGTAATCTGGTTTACCGACAGCCGTAGTCAATATTCCATATATTGCCATTATACGTTTTTAATATATACACTGTTTGCACAGGCTTTATTAGACTTCTTAGCATCAAAAGGCTACCCAAAAGAAAATTACAAGGTCATCACTAGCTGGCCTAGAAGAGACGTAAGTTAATTATATTTGTATTGCAATATGGACAAGCCATCGTGGCTCAGTGGCAAAGCGTATGATTGTAAACATAATTTGTGGGTTCGAACCCCACTCAGAGAATGATTTTATATTTAATTTTTTTCTCGCCATTTGCTGTAATGTTTCATACTCTGGCGGTAGAACGGAGTGTATTGACACTAAATTCTTATTTAACATGCTATGCGGGAAAAAAGCTTCAATGGATGAAAAAACAAAATTACAAAATTAAATTGAAAAAAAAATATATTTATTTCATATTGAAAAGAATTAAAAACTTCATTTCATATCTCCGCTCGGGTAAGACCAAGCGCGGCATTAAATTCCGTTAAGCACCATTGCCATGTACTTCGGTTTCGGGCGTAAAGTGGATAGCTGAGTGTCACTAGGTAACAATAGAGAATAGAATGTGAAGAGAAAAATGTCATTTAATTTGTTTCAGCTCACAATGGAATCTCACAGCAGTACGTTGAAGGCATTAAAGCTGTACCCACAAGAGACGGTCATGCTCGAGGAGCGGTGAATAAAGAACACTGGGCCTAGGACATATGTTTCACGAGACACGTCTCACTGAGTTATTCATTATATCTATATTTATTTTAGTTCAAATTTTAATGTAATTTCTAAACACAAAAATTTAGTTTTTTTTTTTTTTATTTCTAGTCTGTGTCCCCGGTCCCATTCACGTCTACAAACATATATGCCATATTGCCGTGTCGGTTTTGTTTTTGTGCTGTGCTTTGTCATCTGTTGCGTCAAAATATGACATTTCAGTCTAAATGTCACCTGTCAACATTTTTGACATATTTTAGTCGTTTTTGTACCACTTTTTCAATATTTTAATGTGATTGATACACTTTAGTGATATATTACATCATAATAAAAGCTCATGTAGTATTTTTGCTACAATATGTATGGTATTATTAAATATCGATTCCCACACGAGTCATTCCATTTATATTCACTAGTACATCATATCAGCGTGAAACATATAGGATCCCGCGGCGCCGGTCGTGTTTCCAAATAGATATTTTCTTTGTACACAATTCAATAGAATTGTTCACCTCAAGAGCTCTATTAGCTTTGCAGCCGTGTTTGATTCATTTATATTTGTATAAATGGTAATGTATGTGAATTGTAAAGGATTTAATAAAATATTATAAAAGTTTAACGTTCTGTATTTGACGATTATTATAATTGATGATTCGGTTCTGATATACGTATTCGATTTTATATTAAAAGAGTTCCAGAAAATAGATTCGATTAATCGAATGATATGATATCGATTCGGTGATTCGAAATTAGTAAGTTGTCCATGTCTTAGGCATTGTTTATAAAGCTGTGTAACTTGATGGTTCTTAACTGCCTATTTCTCATTTTAACAGACGACTCTGATTGAAATGTTATGGAAAACATTTTTAAATTACCTGAATTTGACACGAATTATACAAATTATTTCGACTCGTTTGTGCATATTTAAAATATGTAAAAAAAATATATAAATATTAATCACAATAATAAAGAATAAAGTTTTGTTCTGTTAATCGATTTTAAGATCACATAAGTGTACAACACGAGTGAAATTCTTGAAATTGAAGACCTATTTAGAATGAAATTTTCGGTAAAACTTGAAAGTTTTCTGTTTGAATATTGTATATTGTGTGTTAAATGAAGAGTAATATAAGACACGGTATCAGGTAGAGAAGGCCTAGCAAGTTGGTATTTGTAATTTTACACCTAACCACATTCGCAAATGTATTAAGATATTGTAATCAAATATAATTACAGACGGAACGAATTATGACTTTTATTCCATTTTCCTTTTAGTGGCATTTGCATACATTTTACTAAAATTTCTTCTTCTCTCCGATGATATCTATAAATACGTTGACTTGTAAACATGGGCATGAGTTGCCTTAGCAACGTGTCACTTTGTACAAAAATGTATTTTAAACACAAAGTGTGTGTGTGTAATATTTATTTTATTAATTTAATGTTTATATTATAAAAAACATTGGATTTAAGTTTTTTCCTCTCCGTATGAACTTTTCGTTAATAGGAATCTAGTTTATGATATAATTACATATATTATTTCTAACTACCCATGACAATCATAAAGATATTTCTTGGTTATTTGAATTCACAAACTATATACTAATACTTCCAGACAAAGTAAAGACTATACTTTACTTAGTTAATTAAATAATAAGTAATATAATTTAAATTACAAAAACTGAATATGTATTAAAATTTCATTAATTTTCTCTTTCAGTGTTCTTTCTTTTATTTTAATATAAAAAAAAGAAACATATTACGTTACTGATGAAAGTCGTATGGTTTAACATTGTGTCTATACATTACAATTTCTAAAAGCAATATTAAGACAGACAGAAGCATGCCCAAAGTAAGCATAATGAGGGCGCTTGAAAACTCTCGTATGGAGACTGAAAATACACTGCTGTCGGGAGTGTGCACGCAAGGAGGCTTTGGCTCGTCCCATTCAGATTTCAGTCTGTACATTAATCCAGATTCATATATTTTACGTATACTGAAAAAGAATATTAAAATTAAATATAACAAAGCCTCTGTCTCTGTCTGTCAAGCCTGTTGGTGTGGTTGTAGGTTCGATTCTCGCTCAAGGGAAGGATATATTTTAATTATTTTTATTTCTAACTCTAGGCAGACTAAGCGCGGCGTTCCGCCACTTAACACAAAATGGAGAACAGAGTTGTGACACTGTGTCTCTCTAATTACTCTGCTATATGGGAAACGCTAAAGCTGGAAAAAAAATAGTTTTATGAAACAACGATTCAAACTAACCATTTTTTCAGCTTAAAGTTCTTAGCTATATTATAAAGATCTTAACTTTATCATGAGAATTCAATAACATAAAAGATAGACATTAAATCTAAATTGAATAAAGTTTTAGTTATTCTAGCAATTAACCATATTTGGGCATAAAGATTGGAACGCTTGGCCTTTGAAATATAATTAAAATACATTTAATATTATTTATTTTTTTAAATTAGAATATCGGAGCGCATTTTCATAATAATTAATTGCTATCCGAGTAGGTAGATATATATATATCAAAGTATAAATTAACAATAAGAAACATAATACCCTAATTTACTGGTGTCTTGACTAGGCAATAGGCATCGAACTCACGACATGCATCCTAGCAGTTAAACTACTAACAAACCAATCAAGTTTCAATTCATGAAAAATAAAAGAAGTGCTATTAAAAAATAAGTAATAAAACAGTGAAATACCCAATAACAACATGTTCTCTATACGGCGAATTCTTTTGCAAAGCGGCTGCCATATTTTGGGGTGGATACAAATAAATTTCGTGGGCGTCACAAATCTCGCGTTCAGTAAACGTCTTCCTCATGATACGGTAGGCGCTTATACTGTCAATGTGATAGGCGAAGCCGCCGGCCTTCACTAGTCGCATGCCGACGTCGGGCTTGAAGTAATTGCTGACTTGGCCAGTCACAATCTTTTTGTGATAGAGCTTTAGAGCTATAGGGTCTGTTGTACGCTGTAAATAAAAGTTATTTTTTATAGAAATATGTTCGCAATTAGGTATAATTTTATGTTAAATTTTTATATTTCAAATAATAATATTAGGTTAGGTCTGGAGTGTGGAGATCGAACAGTGGTGGCGGGCGTTTATGAGAATTTTAAAGGGCTTATTAAATCTACACTTGTGTCGCAAGTCCCAGGCGCTGTCCCGAGCTCCTTTCCCTGCATCAATGTACCTTCTTTTAATATAAGTATGATTGAAAATACAATTTATATATTATTTTTAAACCGATATTCACGCAGTAAAATATTTTAGAAAACGTATAAAAATTCAAACTTAGCAGTGTTTTAAACCTCGCCTCTTTAAAATTTTGTAAGCGCTCTAGCCAAATACGAGGGAGCTATACGTTCAAACGGACAAAAGTTTCCAAAAGGCGCGGGTTCGAATCCTACTACATTCAAACGTTTGTTGGGTATTTCAAAAGACCATTTTTTTAAATATATCTAATATATTTATTGTTATTCATTTTAGACGTATAGTAAGTAACAACTATATATGCTTTCAATTATTTTATCGTAATTATAGCATAAACGAAAAAAAATGCACATACCCTAAAATAGTCTTTATTATACAACACGTCCTCCACGCCTACCTTCAAGTTGCTTTCAAGTAAATCTTTCAGATTTCTGATACTCTTGGGTGGTTCTCGTAATAACGTCGATACTACTGTAGCGTTGTAATACTGATACAATGTCAATGAAAATACAAATGTTACGAAAATAACAATCTTTAATGATATCGAGCCTCTATTAAGAGTAGTGCCTGGGAACAAGCAAATAATTAAAATGCGAGGATATAAATAAAGGATGCAACTTAAGGAATAATAATATTCAATTCCTGATCTCCTCTCTCGACCCAAGGGGAGAGGGAGGGCCTTTCCTAGGCCCCGAGAGCCTGTGACAGTGTACTTCCCTCATAAACATGAGTGGTCATGAGGGGGGTCCTTGTAGTGCACCTACGGCCCTGAGGTAGCACCCTACTAGGGATAGGCATGCATATAAACTAATGTCCTTCAAGCTCAGAGGGTGGATTTACATATTTTTAAATAATAGGCTGTTAAGTTTTTGCCGCCGTTTGCAATATCATTTCCAATTCCTAGTTTATTGTTACAATCCAAATCCCTAATTTGTTAACAAGCTTGGACTTCACGTCATGGACTTGGCGTCTGACTATATACCAGATTTTGCTGGTTCAATTTCCACACTCGAAGGATTTACATTATATTTAAAATTATCTTCCATCTCGCTCTGGTAGCCGAGGGCCAAAGCGCGCGGCATAGGTTCGCTACTCAACACGTAATCAGGCTTTGGTTAAAATACAAAGGGATTGAGAAGCGACTTGACAGCAACTTTACTTTATCTACCTAACTAAAAGGCGCGGAATGACAAATTATATAAATAATAATAGTTATTTTTAACTTTACCTTGTTGACTTATAGCGCTAAAAACAAAATGCCAAGAAAGCCATCGACGACGAAGAGGCCTTATCATCCTTGGGTCCTTTAATAGTTTTTATTTCCAACATAATCCATACAACCAAACCAGCCAGGAGAGTCAAAATGAATATGAGTCCAATACCAAACTACATTTGTTAGGGCAGTATATATTGTATAAAAACGCAGGAGGGTATTTAGGGTGTCACCCAAGAATAAAGCAAGGCCTTAAAAAATAAATAAATATAGTTATAATTTGTATTTTTTTAAAATGTTATTTTACTCACTTAGGATATGAAAAAACATGTTTACATATCCTAATTGGGAAACTCTCAAAAGCGCGGGTTCGAATCCGCTACGTTCGAGAATTTTTTATTCATATTTATTTAATTATAGCAAGGCTCTGTGTTTGGCCCGAGCGAGATGAGGATAATACTCAAAGAACGGAGCTATTCTTGGGAACGCCCCGTTTTTACATACCAAATTAGAAAAGAGTTTAGGTGTATTTTAAATAAATTTATAAATAAGTCAATAGTAATTTCATTTTTATATTATATTTTTAAATAGATTCGCTTATATATATATTATAAAAAAATGTTGATTACCTTGATTGCCAAGTAGGTGTCACGTAGTCGATGAACTTTGATCTGTCCGACCTAAAAAATATAGGAGTTCCACCTATGTCTGCATCGCGACGTTGAAGAGAACCCACAAGTCCGTCAAAACTACCGTTGCGTAAATATCCCCAGGAATTGGTCCTCCGAAGTATAAGACTTGTGGAAAATATACATTTAATACTGTACGTAATATCTATTCTATACTTTATGAATTATTTTCATTTCTGCGCTCTGGTACCTAAGATATAACCTGACATGGAGTTCCGCCACTCAACACACAATGTTTTTTCCCGCATAGCAGGCTAGGTAGAAATTACCTATACATGTATTATATATATATTGTTTATTACTTAAAAAACAAATAAGGTAAATAAAACTGTAAAAAAAGTTAACAAAAGGTGGCGCCTATCTCTATAAATGATCTTTTCCGGCAACCTGTGGAAGTGGTAAAGACAGTATAAAGCGGGAAGACAATTGACAAAAATAGGTGACAAGACACTCCGTTTTTCACTTACAGCCCGAAATCGAGACAATGTGGGCTCAGTGACGAATTTTTTTTATAAGAAAATATATTAATTGAGATTTGAACGTTTCTTGCCTTGTTTTTTATATAAACATTTATTAACCAAAAAATCTTAAAAATTGAAATGTAATAAAAATACATAAATATTAATCTTACCTAAAGCTATATATGTTTTGGAGATATTTCACCAATGTATAAAATTTCAGCTTGTGCAAAGAATCAACTAACTCCCCAGGCTTTGTTAGATCCAGATATTGTTCAAAAGTTTGGTTCACTATAGGATCGACGACTACTACGACGCATTTCAAAACGACCCCCGTCAAATCCGCCCTGTTGTTTCGTTTTAAATGCAATTTAGAATCAAAAAAGCCCAAATCCGAAACGATAAAGGAGCCATTTGTATAGAACCCTTTATTATAGACTTCGTATAAATAAGAATCGTCTTGATGTTTACAAATGACCATAAAATCTGAATTTATATCGACAGGATATTTCCCCAGACCTTCAACTGCAGTATTTAGGTCGTCAGCATTTAGCAGCCATGTACAGAGTCCTCTAAAGAATCTGTCATCAACAAATTTAAAGATTTGGTCCCACGCATCACATGATGTATCTATTATAAACCCTAGTTTGGAATAGCTCAAGATTGGTAATAATGTAGAATTCGATATTGGAAAGAGCGACACTCTTATATTATTTTTAATAAAATATTTCTGAGTCTCAATTACGTTTTTATTGCAGTAAAATAAAACTGCATTTTCTATATTTTTTGATTTCAAAATTTCGATATACACAGGTAATTTTAAACCAATTACAAAACTTAAATTTATAATAAATATGACGTTTAATAGATCCATTTTTACTAGAAGTAACTCTTTGAATGAAACAAGTTAAATAAATTTACTGTTTTATACAATCTATTTCAGGTTTTATAATATTTACATATGTGACATGAAAATTGAAGGCAACTTGAATGGCCATTACTGTCAACATAAAATCATGAACTGAACGTAATTGCGGAATTTAAAAAAAAAAACTGTAATAACATGTCATAAATCTTGTTTAGCCGTTTATAGTTTAAAATATGCAACACTTCCACTGCAAACTAATTTTAAATAAATAAACCAGCAATACGACGCGGCTGTTGGTAGCAACCGTTTTAGATGTGTCCTATTTAGAAATGATTCCTAGAAAGTTAAGTTCTTGTATCATTCCCATAACAGTGTTTTAGTAAATATCGATATCGTTTCTTTTAAAAGGTTATTATTATCTGGATATCGATCGTTCCTTTTTTTCTATTGAAAAATATGAAGAAGAATTCCAAAGAATAGGATTAGAAAACTGCTCTACAATTAGAACACTCAATAGATACTGTAATTTTCCTAAATTAGCTAGACCAAGGCACATATCTATGAGATAAGATCGTTCCATATTTTTTATATATGTTGTATTTATTTTGAGTATGGTATTCTAATAAGTATTATTATTTGTAATGAAATATGTATTATTATTTTTCAAAATTACTTACCATATTATTTATAAACTTGCGACCCGTTCGAGGCTTCGCCCACGTTTACTACAAAAACTCTGCGAGAGCACTCTGCTTATTATTAATAAATAGCCCAACGTACCATATTTCAAGAATTACATCCATGCAAATTTCCAACACCTATTTCAACTCTTATCGATAATACTTTAATAAACTATGGAACATGAATTTATTTAATGTTTCCAAAAAATAAAGTTTCATGTTTTTAACACCAAAAATGAAAGACTTATTTCGCAAATTTAGTGGTAGAATTTTCGCAATTGCCGAAATAGGTATTTACTGATTACAAAGGTAAAAAACATATTTGTAACTTTAAAATTGACCCTTTAATAGAATAATAATAATATTCATAAGCAACAACACTAATAATAATTCCACACTACCACACTTCTGGTGACGGTAAACCCATTGGTCCCACATATCAACATATCCAAAGTTTATTTTTGGGTTTTTACATACAATTACTTGTAGGTAGATTGATACGTGTCAAGAATGGCTCTTGGACGTAGGTAATGGCGGGCGAGGAGTCTATAATTACGTCCCACACTACAATCATACATAATAAGTACATTGATTTTCGCGATTATTACACATTTTGAAATGTAACTATTTTAACCGGATTAATCGCGTATAATTTTGGTATTCGAAAATACATTTATAGAACCCATATTTGTATCAAATGACAGACAAGTGCCACCTCAGTCTACCTGTGACCACGGACTACTGTAAAGTGTTCGAAACGTCGGGTTCTAAAATGTACTTTCGAATACCAATATTATACGCGATTAATCCGATTAAAATCGTTTCATTTCAAAACAATCATTCATATTCGCCACTACGGAAGTGACAATGACATCAGAGGCATCTGCAATGGGAAGCAGTGCCTGCAACCTGTGACCCACATGTAGGTTTAAGGGATCACTCACCTTCACTGTATGAACTCATCTCTCAACCTAACTAACACTTGATAACGTTGCGTTTGAAATGACACAGGGACAACGGTAACGAACAGGGTTCTCTCTCACTTCACGCAGGGGAGATTGGGACCGCACCCACGGCAATGTCCTCTTAGCGTGGTGTTTTACGCCACCCACAAATATGGGTGGGAACTGGAGTTGGCCTATGGCCGTGTGGTTAATCTCCCATCAGGGATAGGGAATGGAGAGTGGGGATGAGGTGCCTGTGCTACGCCCCCGAGGACGATGTTCTGTGTAGTTTGTAGGTTATTCTTCCGGTGCGCGCTGGTTACGTACGATTTTGCGAATAAGGCTATGCCATCTGCGAACGCAAAAGCCAAAGTCGCGTCTTTGTGGATCGGAAATTCGTGAGTGTAGATATAATAGAGCGTTACCGAAAATGTGCTCAGACACATCACATTACACATGTCGTCGATCTGTAATATCACTACTAAAGATTGCACATCACTCGCTGCCGAGTTACAATGTCAATATTCGAAATTTCGAACATCATCTACTTAAAAAGCTTAACGGACTTTAACACTTTTAAACTATTTTGACAATTAATATAAATAAGGGTGCAAAAACAGCCGCTCAGACAGCGACAACGCCCCACGCTCCACTGACAAGCAGCGGAGTGAACGTTCATCGAGGGCTGTCGGCCGAAGCCGCGCCCGCCTCACTCACGCTCAGGGCGCCGCGCCACTTCTCCTCATCGCGGCTGGCACGATCTCACACGTTGTGTGGATCTCGAGAAGAGCTTACTATAGAAATGATCCTATGAAGTAAGGTCTTGTCGAAACTTTGGAAATAACCGAAAGTCACTTTCCGTTAGATAATCTTGCCAGTGCGATTCAGATGTCGCTTCAAAAGGTGCACTGCCATCTCGTGGCAGTTGTAGTAAACTCATATTATATCAGAGTTATATTTTTAACGTGCTATGCTTATCTACGCTTGTTTCAGTATATATAAGGTTTCATGGTTGAAATTTAAGAACATTTTTTTTAGCTTTACCTTTAATCCGCATAGCAGGATGGGCAGAGAAAACAGTAGTGTCATCACACTCCATTCGCCGCTTTTCTCCCGCATCCAGGACATTGCGAGTTTAGTGGCAGGACTCAATACACGGCGCTTCCGTTCGTCGAAACGAAGAATCGTGAGTCGAACCTGCAATCCAGGTGCTGTGTCACTGCGTCACGAGGAGCATTCTTTAGATGTTCCGTCGAATTTGTCTGCCTAAAAACACGATAGTTGTCGGTTCTGGCTTCTCACTGGTTGGAATGTTGATTAATTATTTTCATTTCTCGGCTCTGGTGAATAAGATAAAGAGCGGTGTTGAGCTCCACTTACCGCTCCACGGGAATATCTGAGAGAAAAGATAAGAGAATGATTATTACGTTTCCTTTTATTATTCTGCAAAAGGTAGTTGTCATTTGTAGTTATCAGTTACAGATGTAGAATGGTCTGTATCGTATAATATTTTTTGTAAAGTATCAAACAGCCTGATGATAAGTATTTCGGCTTCTGCCAGATGTCCTACGAGACTATCAAAAAATAAGTTCAAATTGCTTATAAACGATCAGATTTTCTCCATGACAGGCATACCAATAGACAAAAGGAAAAAACATATTACACCTGCATTTTCTACAGTGGTGTGTGTGTGTGTAGAAAATAATGCTTTTTACTTTTATATATTTTAACCTTTACAGCACATATTTTTAAATACTTCTTGCCATCTGATTTGTAAGAAATTTGCACACGTGACACAGATGTGATGACAAAGCAACGATATTTTCATATCATGAATCTGATGCCTTCGTCGAATGATCAAGGATACCGTGATAACAATTTTAAAAAGAGTGTTCTTTTTAACACTTATCATATTTCAAATGGATTTTTAAAATACACATGTCGTCGATCTGTAATATCACTTACTAAAGACTGCATATCACTCGCTGCCTAGTTACAATGTCAATATTCGAAATTTCGAACATCATCTACTTAAAAAGCTTAACGGACTTTAACACTTTTAAACTATTTTTGACAATTAATATAAATAAGGGTGCAAAAAACAGCCGCTCAGACAGCATTAACGCCCACGCTCCACTGACCAGCAGCGAGTGAGGAACGTTCATCGAGGGCTGTCGGCCGAAGCCGCGCCCGCCTCACGCTCAGGGCGCCGCGCCACTTCTCCTCATCGCGGCTGGCACGATCTCACGTTGTGGATCTCGAGAAGAGCTTACTATAGAAATGATCCTATGAAGTAAGGTCTTGTCGAAACTTGGAAATAACCGAAGATACTTTCCGTTAGATAATCTTGCCAGTGCGATTCGAATATCGCTTCAAAAGGTCACACTGCATCTCGTGGCAGTTGTAGTAACTCATATTATATCAGAGTTATATTTTCCAACGTGCTATTGCTTATCTACGCTTGTTTCAGTATATATAAGGTTTCATGGTTGAAATTTAAGAACATTTTTTTTAGCTTTACGCTTTAATCCGCATAGCAGGATGGGCAGAGAAAACAGTAGTGTCATCACACTCCATTCGCCGCTTTTCTCCCGCATCAGGACATTTGCAGCGGGATTTAGTGGCAGGACTCAACGCGGCGCTTCCGTTCGTCGAAACGAAGAAGACTCGTGAGGATCGAACCCACAATCAGGTGCTGTCTCACTGCGTCACAAGGGCCTTCACCAGATGTTCCAGATCTTTAATGTTTATATGTCAACGGGTAATGTTCTTCACACTGAACAACTTTTATTAAGGCACCATTTCCTTATTTCTCTCATAGTTTAGCTGGTCCATTATGGTCCATATTACTTTTCAGGAAATTAATGATATCTTTAAGCCTGACCTAGGCTTAGGAGGTTCATTTAAATTGATTGAGTAACTACAAAGATATGTGCAAAAAACAGCAAGCAAAAAATTATAAGAATTATAAATTCATATTCTATTACTTATTTTACATTCCCCTATATTGATTTTCGTAAATATATTACACTAGCTGTGCCCGCGACTTTGTCCGCGTGGAGATCTTATCCAGCTATTTGCCAGTAGAGAAACCCCGTCAAAATCGGTGGAGCCGTTCTAGAGATTAGCGGGAACAAACAGACTGACAGACACAAAAATAGCAAAAAAATAATATTCTAGTATATATGTAGCGCGTGTATATATTGCATATGTATGCATTTAGCATAATATTAATTTATTGACTACAATGGTTCACTATTTTTGGCTTCAATGGCAACACTTAAGATACTTACTTGATATTTTGGTCAATTCACACAATGTCTTTATAACTTGCTTAGCCTATGTGTTATTCTGATGTATAAGCTATATTATTGTAAAAGTTTCATTAAAATCCATACAGTAGTTTTACGTGAAAGATTAATAAACATCCTCACAAACTTTCACGTTTTATAATATTAGTAGGATTTACAGACACAATTGTTCTACTTTTTTATTATAGATATAAATTATATTTAATTAAGTTGTATATTTTAAATAATTGTAAATTGTCATATGAAACCTTTTAAACCTTCAGATAGGTATTAAGAATAAAAACAATAAAATGCCTTCCAAATGTATAAAATGAAACAGCAATTACATAGCATAATATAATTTAAAGCACACAATATTTTTTAATAGATTAATATTTTTGGTTAATTATTATGTTTGGAATTACAAAATGTATTTAATTAAGTGTATGTAGAAAAAACATCCTGGAAGGGGAATTCAGCCTTGTCTGGTACCAAGAGATCAGCGAGGAAACACACAGTACCCGCAGTACCCTCATATAAACTTTGTGGATTATCAGGAAGCCTTGCATCCCTCGAAAACTGATCTGTGTTCATAAAATCGGCAAAAAGTTTGCCTCTTTGAATATATTTCTCATCTCCTGTCAGTCTATATAACAATAAAAAGACATATCCACTTCCAGCAACGCCGTGACATATTCCAGGGCCTTTACGAAGCAAACCCTTATTCCAAACTAATTCACCAGCTTTAATGCAAGCATTGAAGAATTTTTGATCTTTGAATATTAAATAAGCTTTTGCCATTAAATAAATAATTCCTGGTGCACCATGACACCAATGAACCAGTTTATGATCAGGCAAACCAATTTCTTCCATGCAACAAGGCCAATTTCCTTCATCAGTTTGAATTGAAGCTATAAATTCTATTGTTGTTTTAATATCCCGTGCAGCATGTCTATTAAAATTTAGGTAACCAGGTACAGACAACAATATTTGCATAATAAAACTTATACCGTGAGCAGCACCAAGATACTCAGTGTTGTAATAATGATACATCAATGGGCATCGGCTTTTATGATTCTTAGAATATTCTCTGCCAGACAAAACCATCATGTCGCAAATTTTATACAATTCTTCATTTGAAAAAATTTGGGTTTGCAATTCGCGACTTATCCACAAAGCGCCAGCAAGATACCCTGCTCGGCCAACAAAAAATTCGTCGCCTCCACATTTGAGGAATTTTGGATTCAAATAACTAGTATATAAAGCTTTATAAGCTTTTAAATTTTCGGCAAAATCCTCATCGCCTATTTCTTTTTTTAATACGGTAGCAAGAGCGTACGTACCTGCATCGCCAAGCAAGTACGAAGTCTTCTCACCGGCAGATACTTCAAGTGCGGGTGTGAGATATTCTAAGGCTTTTTCAAGGTACACAGTTTTGTTCTCGGAAAGCAACGAATTCCTCGATAAATAATAAAACATAAACGATGCGCCGGTTATCCCTACATACAGGCCTCCGTCTACATTTTTGTGGTTGGGCTGCTGGCGCTTTATAATATTACTGACGTGATCATTGATTTGCTCTATTATATCATCTTTATTAAGGGCTACTCCTGCACCGGGCTTGTAATCTTCATAAGGGTTTGGGAAGAAACGCACCATTTTAACTCCAAAAGGTAATGTAGATAGAAAATTTCGAGAATTACGTAAAGAAAGAACTTTAGAAAAAAATTTACTCATGCAAAATATAGTCAATTTATTAATTCAAAATCACAATATTTCTTTTCAGTTCTCTTGTTTTTATTTTTTAAATATATTTTGAAGTTGAAGTTATCGAATGATTGAATACTCGTACAAAATTTTGTTATTTTAAGGGTCTTTACAAACTAGCAGTTTTGTACTATAATTTGTTTTTAATTTTCATTATAATATACAACATATTCAATTTAAGTACAGTTTTTTTTTATAAATATTATAATATGATTGTATCCAAAATGTATGAGACCTAAATTATTTCAGTTACCAAGCAACGGCAAGCGACTTAAATAAAGTGAACCAAAACTACATTTATTTCGAATTTATATTCACGAAATGAGACTTATATAAAATGGGGCCAATAGAACTATAAATTATAATTGTACAGTTGTTAACTACTGTTAAACTAATGCCTATTACGTATAATCGTGGAAATGTAATATTATATTTGACAAGATTTCTTAAAATTTGTGCTAAAACTAATATTTTTATTACGAAATGTTATAGGTAAGGAAGTTGTCTTTTCGAGCAAGGGGGAGGTCAGCTCAGTGCTCGATTTTAAGGGTGAGACCGAGAGTTGAATCTAGTGCTGAGGTGGTGATGATCATAGTCAATTTCTCCCAAATACGACCAGCTTTTTGGCTGATCATCGTACGCCGACGTTACAACGCTCAAATACTATTCTTACCGGGTAATTAATTTACAGCTTCTCAAATGCTCTGTATTTTTTTTTTTTATATATTTCATAAGACTAGGGCGTATTGGTGTAGATTTTATCAGTTATATAAAGATTTTTTTTCATTTAACAGGAATAATTTCATATTTAAGGAAGATGCCAAAGAAGATGCTATTAATTTACAAGCGGTGGGTGAAGGTAAAGTGCAACTATCTAGAACTCCCCAAGAAAAAGACCGCTTGCCTGATAGAATAAGCCTCGATAGGTATAAAAAATTCGTTATCATCATTACCAAATATAAATAAACCTATTTAGTCTAAATATATTAAACAATATTTATCTACTTTTCTTTGCAAGCTATCGTAAATTATTGTTTTCAGACGAGGTCTCTCTTCCATACCGCACATAGTAGGCGAACCAGGACTACGCTTATTATCACTACAACATAACTTAATTAACACCTTATCTGGGCTGTCTCCGTTAGATTTAAGTAAATTAGTTTTTCTTGACGTGTATGACAATCAAATAGACAAAATATCCTCGTTGGAAAGGCTATTCAGCTTAAGAGTATTATTGATGGGCAAAAATAGGTAAGAATAAATCTAAATTGTTTCGTCTCGTTGACATACAGAAGCGTGTTCTTTACGTTACATTTTTGTACACTACAGAATCAAAAGAATAGAAGGTCTGTCCAACCTCTTAAGGCTAGAAGTGCTGGATTTACATGGTAACAGGATAACAAAAGTTGGTGGCTTATCAAATCAAAGTGAGCTAAAAGTCCTCAATTTAGCTGGTAATCAAATAAAATGTGTTGGCCAAATGGACCTGCAAGGATTGATATCTTTAAGAGAGTTAAATTTAAAACGAAATCGCTTAAGAAAATTACTAGGCTTTCATAACACAATCAAACTACAAAAACTATTTCTTGGAAACAATGATTTGCAAAGGTAAAATATCTCATTATTATATAAAACTAAATATGAATATTTTAATATGTAATGGGCTATTATGGTTTTTAGCATAGAAGACGTGGCATCTCTCGCTGAAGCAACTACATTAATGGAAGTCTCATTAGATGGAAACCCCGTAGCGCTGGGCGGTGACTGTACACCATTTTTAGTATCTCATCTTCCGCATCTCGTAACACTAACAAATATGCATGTTAGCGATCAGGTATTAATATTAGACTTATATTCTACTTAAACTTCTATTCTATTCTATGCTTAAATATAAAATAATAATAATAATAGGAAATGCAGATTAGAGCAACTTTATTTTATTTGGATCTATAACACTCTTAACTCCTACTCTAATAGGTCCGCCAAGCAGCCATGGCTTGGCGAAGTAATAAAGAAGCCGCTCACGCAGCATATTGCGCACTTAGTGGTTCCGCTCAACAAGCTGCTCGTCGTGATCAGATTATACATAATGCTCGAACTAATTGGGAATTGCTCAGGTTTTTTTAAATATTATTAACTCCTTAAATAAACTATAAATAATATTTTCATAAATAAAATACTCGTTTTCTTTTAGATCAGAGAATAAAAGTTTTGTTAGTACTACAAGTCCAGCAAAACAAATCGATATTGATAAAGAACTAAAAATGCAAACATCCTCCGAAGCGGTTACTCAAACTGATGATTCTCAATGCGTTGAAACCGGTATTATTCCTGATCTGATAGCTTCTACAAGACATGTAGATGAGGATAATTCTGTTTGGAAAGTCGATAATAGCGTTGCTTCTTTAAAAGCTAATGAAAACACAAATCCTAATCCTCCATCACGCAAATTGCAAAGAAGTTCAACTGCTCGCAAACCTACCGAAAGACGTGTGAATTTTTCTGAGCGGAGCGCTTCACAGGATACAGATGCCTCGCATTCTACATCTACTAGCAGTGATCTAAGGTTACCTCCAATTCTCTTACCAATAATATCTTCCCTAGAAAATGTTAAGCTTTCAGAAAATTCAGAACCTGTTCTCAAGAGGTGGGAGAGTATTTCAAGCGTCGATCCAATTGGTGATTCTTCAATTAGTTCGTTGCCCTCTTCAACTAGTGATAGTGAAGAGGAAGTGAATAAACGGCAATTCAGGAGATGTCCGACTGTATTAAGAAGACGGGAAAATTTTAGTACGATGCGATCGAAATCTGTGTGTGATCCAGAAAGTCGAAGGATAAAAAGTACCAAAAATTCTGACAACAGCGAAAACGCTAGCAATATTTCTTGTAATACTAACAATGGATCTGTTGGAGCATCTTCTACATCGGGTAGTGATAATAGCAGCAAACATTTAAAAGCACAATCATCTTTACATAATAGATTAAGCAATAGAAATATACGTAGTGCTACAATAACAAGAAGGAATGAAAGAGCTTCATCCGCCCATAGAGCCTCAACGGCTCGAAGCAAACCTGTTAAGCAAACTAACTTAGCGAATTTGAAATCATCAGAACCAGCATCTAAGCAAATTGCTGTTTCAAAGGATAGAGAACAAGGTGTTGATTATTTAGTAGAAGTAAGCGACGGTCTTGTGAGTGCTTGGGGTGCAGGTGCAGTGCGTCGCCTAGCACGGGAATGGGAGTGGGAGAAAGCACGGACTGTTACAAGAGCTGCCTTCCATTATGTTCATTTTAACGCAGTTGCTCAAACATTGCCGGAACTAAAAACAAAGTATGTATAAGGTACTAATAGGAAATAAATTATTAAACAGTACATTTGAACGCTAATTTCCCACATAGCAAAATAGTCATAGACAATCTAGAATCAAGACACACCGTTCTTCACTTTCCGCCTAAAATCGAGACAATGAGTGGCGAAATTCCACACCCGCTTTGTCTCAAAAATATTATTTACCAATTTATTTCCTATTAGAATCAATTACTATAATTTAATATCATACAACAATCATTAATGAAGAATCAAACTAGAATAAGGACATTTATTTTTATATACTTTCTAATCAGATTTCCGAATGTTACTCGCCTATTGGTTCGTGCCACTGGGCTACAGCACCTAGCTAACTGCACGCTTGGTGAGCCGGGGACTAACAGGTCTGACTATAATGCCCGAAGGTAACCCAATATTTCTCAAAACCTGGCGAGAGTATGCGATATATCGACTTGCTCATTGGGGACTAAAGGAAATAAACGATGAACCGGTAAACCAACGATATCAAAGTTAAAATAACATTTAAATAATTATTACAAAACATACCAATATAAATAGTTCATCAATTGAATTGTTTATTAAAATAATTTTACTTATAGATTTCAGATGATGAATTGAAATCGGCTAATCAAGCTTATGTAGGGTTAAGTGATATAGTACTCCGTGCACTGCCTGATGCTCCTTTACAGCCCCTACTTTCGAGGTTGGGGAAAAGTGGAAATGGTTCCGTTAGTGCTAAGGCTTGGCTAAGAGCTGCCGATCCAGCTCTAAGAGACGTAATCGCTAAAGAAGCTTTACAGTACAAGAAAGGGCATGTATCACAGGTATATTCAATTACGAATATCTAAATTTAAATAATCCATCAATTAATTTGATTACTTATGCTTATTCGACTATAGCAGATAACTTATCCGTCTGTGATAGAAACTACTATCTTATGTGCTTTTCGAGTATCTATGCTAGTGGATTGCAAGTTTTCTCAGTAGGCGTAGCGTTAAAGTCGCTGTTGACGGTTTTTGTTCAGATTACATGCCCGTGAACGCTACCGTCCTTCAAGGCCATGTGATACCCCCCACATTGTTTATATTTATTTTACTAGTCTAATATAATTAATATAGAATATTACCATAAAATACAGTCTGCAGAGAACTGCCATGACAATATACTGCATATAACTGTGCAGAAAATTTTCATGACTAAAAAAGTACTTGAAACGGTGTAATTCCGGAGCAGATTATTAAACTTCTTTGTATATATTAACTTCTTTCAGGAGGATATGAGTTGGAGAGTACGTGGTCGTGGTCAACTGTCGCAAGCTATTGAATTGGCATGTGGAGCTGCAGTACGACTTCGCACCCTTGAACTCCAGTGGCCATCTGTATTTGTAGAAATGATTGAAGAAGTCTTAAGAGATTTTTCTGACATGGACTCTCATTTAAAGGATCAAATGCGTATGCTCATGGATTCGTTGTGACACCTTTCGCAATATATTTTTTACAAATTCTTCTTGTACTAAACTTCTGCAATTAACCGCAGATTAAACTAAAGTGTATAAATATAAAAAAAATCTGATAGATTTAATTTTTTTTTTTATAATATATTAAGTGTTGATTAGATGAATGCTATATTAATATTATAAATTATATAAATGCCATGATTTATCATTATTAGAAATGGTTAATATTTCACATAGTTGCTCAATAGATTATAAAGCGAGAACCAATAAGTAATGAAAATATTTTGTAAATCCACGAAATTAGGATTAAGATTGTATTTATATATTATATATTAATAAATCAGTTAATTCAAACGTTTTTTAATTAACTTAAAGTTTTATTGACTCTTCTCAGATCTTTTGATATTTTTGGTAGTCAAGTGATCTGAAGTTACAGGCTAGGAGAATTAGAAGAATAGAGAAGACGGAGAATATTAATAATATTTCTATATAATTTTTGTATACAATTCATTCAAAATCTACATTATATAAAAGTAATTAGGCGTGAGTAAAGAAATATTGTGTTGATAATAATATATGCATAGTCTTTTCTATTGCTTTTATATTAATTTCAACAATTATTTTCTTGGTAGGAAATATTTAACCGACAATCTTTAACACTACATTTTATATAGAATATTTTCTTTATTATTACATATATTAAAGTTTCGTGTGTAAAAATCTCGCTTTATCATCAATTCGCAGTGAGCATAAAAATCAATAAAAAAATATTTTTTTCATTATCTGAAGTGTCAAATATAAATGACAATTTCATGTTTGCCAAATGTCAAATAATCATCAATCGTTGTACCAAGTGTTCGTTGCTTTGCTGCAATAGATACTTTATGTAGCCGTTTCTATTATCTTATACATTTATTTATAGAATTGGATAATGTAATTGCAACAGACCATTATGCGGACGACACAGAGAGTACAACAACATCTGCTGACGAGAACACTGGTAATTTGTGTGACAATCCAACCAGAGACACCTTAGCCGAAGGTCTTTTAGGCCTCCTGAAACCTACTGTTGATCAATCACCTTGGACGATAGAGTTAGGGCCACTAGGTAATATTTAAAAATATATATAAATTCAACATTTTTTCAATATTATAAGAACTAGGCAAATTTTCATTTTCTTTTGATGCTTTAAATTTTTTAATTAGTTCATTATACTTATGTTCAAGAATTTCTCAATTGGAATTAAAACAACAAATTGAGTCTTTAAAAATGAAGAGCTGCAGAAAGTTAGAGAGGCACTAAAAATAACCAATCAGAGTTTGTAATCCTTATGTAAACAGAATAAATTGAATGGGAAGAGCAAACAGTAAAAGTTGTCAGGGTGTTTTAATGTAAATTTTCAGCAGGCATCACAGGTATGTTTGCATTTTAAATTATTTAAAAGACAGACTAATACTTATCGCATTGCTTTATCTTGCTTTTATTTTCTAGGATAGGCTTAATGAAATAAGACGAATGATAACCAAGGAGAAAAGCGTAAGACCTACAGTTGCAGAAGTACCACAAGAACCAGAACAAAGTACGAGTAGTGCTACTGTGTTATCAGAACATGGCAGTATCAACTAAAATTGAAACTCCACACCAAAATCATATTGACAATGAAGATTTCAATTTTGTCTATGAACCAGCAGAAGATAGTTTTTTACTTATTGATGCCTTAGAAAAAGATATACAGTATATAAGAACCAAAAATCCCATTTTTTGTTTGGAAATTGGCTCTGGAAGTGGTATAGTTATTACAGCCTTGGGTATGGCACTCTCACAAACTCTATGCTTCAGCACAGATATAAATTTCAAAGCCTGCTTAATGTCAAAGAGTACAGCCCATCATAATAATGTGTTTTTGAATGTTATTAATATGGATTTGGGATCTTGTTTTATAAACAACAAATTTGATCTTATAATATTTAATCCTCCTTATGTTGTCACTGAATCAAGTGAATGTGGAGGTCAAGGTATTGAAGCAAGTTGGGCTGGAGGTGTCAAAGGTAGAGAAATTACAGATAAACTTCTCAACATGATACCAAAGATTCTGGCTGAAGATGGTACCTTTTACCTCCTACTCATTAAAGAAAACATTCCTCATGAAGTTATTCAAATTATGTCGAAACATGGTTACAAATCCGAGACTGTTATACAGAGAAAAGTTAAAAATGAGCAACAATTAGTCTTAAAGTTTTATAAGTAGAATAATATTTTATTGTTAATAAAAAATATAGAAATAAGAGCATAATATATGTATGATATAAAAAATTTTTTGTTCAACGTGATTTTAGATTTTTCTTTACAAGTTCACTAAATTCCATAGCACCTTGCATGTTTTCTTCAAAATTTGGTAAAATAGAACAATCCTTAAACCATCTTTCTATGTTTGTGAAAGGCGACATGTCCCAGCCTACCTTCTGGAATGAGATAAAAACTTACAATTTTAATTTAAATACACTAGTCATTAATAGATTTTAAAAGAAAATAAAACAAATATAAATATATGTGCATAAAATAAATTAAACTTACAATAATTGAAGATAATGATGCTGCGCAATGAGCATCAGCTATGGTCAATTGATCACCTGCAACCCATTTGTTTCCATCTAGGAATTGATTAAGGAAACCAAGAGTAGCATCCAGATCATTTCTCAACTTTTCAGTTATCTCTGTTACACCCTCAAAAATTATTGGATACTAAATAGACAAAAATAATTTGTGTAATTGAAAATTAATTTTAATATAGGTATATCTGTCTGTTTTTTAATGTTACACTTACGCATATTGCCCTTATTTTTGGATATAAAAAGGAGCTGTCAAAATATAATCTTGCATTAACGATGGCCCGTCGCTGTAGATCCTTTGGATATATATCGTCATTTTTACCGTATTTATCCGCCAGGTAGCAAGAAATCGCACGACTTTCCCACAATACAAAGCCGTTGTCATCAAGCGTCGGTACGCAATGCTGGGGATTAATTTTTTTAAAGCTCTCACTGAGTTGTTCTTTCTTAATTAAATTTATAATAACTACTTCAGCAGGTACTCCTATTAATTTTGCAGCCATAAGCGCACCTCTTGACGGCGCACTTATATTAAAATGGTACAGCTTAATATTGGACATATTCGTTATTTCGTCAAATTATAAAAGCAATAAATGTTAATAACTAAGTAGTAGCAGCTAAATATTAAGTTATAAAACTCTTTTGATAGTAAGTGATGGGTCAATGACCCCAAAAAGATTGTGATCACCGATCACCTGATACTTTAAGTATGTTTTACATTTACGATTATTTATGTTTAAATTACAACTAATACAAAAAATAATTTAATATTGTTATAAGTTTATGAATATTAATTACGTTAATAATTGCCGTTTCGATATATTAGCATAACCTTTCTAATATTTTTATCACACTTTAAATTCCAATTATCTGTTTTTAAACGCCTGTATCATATATGTCAATGTAATACATAGTTGACAGAACAAATGACATTATTTAGTTTTGTTTATAATTTATATTTGAATACTATAAGTTATGACTGAAAATACTTAAATTGAACTTAGATATTATGGAAATGTGTAGGATTTGTTTAAGTAATTATAATTTCTTAACAGTAAATATATTTGATACTCCTACATCAGAAAAGATATATAATAAGATAATGTCTTTAGCTAGAGTACAAGTAAGTTTTTCATTAAAAATATTTATATATTTGTCAACAAATAATAGTTTTAATATTAATATATTTTAATAGATAAAACCGAATGATGGGTTGCCTACCTTAATATGCACAAATTGCAACGAGACTCTAGAAATATCGTTACAATTTATAAAACTATGTGAAAAATCGGACTATGAACTAAGAAATTCTGTAACAATAATAAAAGAAGAATATCTTGCGACTGATCTAAGTAAACAAGAAACATTGCAAAGTTACAGTAGCAAAGATATATATTTCTATAGGGTTTGAAAACCAAAGTATAAAAAAAAAATTGAAGACTAACGCTGATGAAGTAATAAGTTCTATCTGCAATTTAAAAGATAAAGCATAACTTCAATAAAAAAATATTAAAGCATCCCAAAAGCAGCAATGTTTTACATGTGGCAAAATTATGTCTTCCAGGTACTTTAAAGATTAAAATAATTCTATATATTATATTTACCAAAATATAATTTAATGAAAATATTAACAATATTTATTTTAAGTTATTTATTTACTTTGCAGATTTCGTCTGAAAACTCACTTAGCAACTCACTCCGAAGAGAAACCTTACACTTGTCCTCATTGTGATAAGAAATTTTCAATAGTTCAGAATCTTAATGTTCATATTAGAATACATACAGTAATTAGTTTTATACATTTTATATTTAATAGAGCTATTATTATTTACAAATATAAAAATTGAGTATTTATATTACAGGGAGAGAAACCTTTTGTTTGTAAATTATGTGGAAAGTCATTTGCACAGTCTTCTGGGCTGACCACTCATAAAAGGCAACATACAGGCCAAACTCCATACCAGTGTGTGCTTTGCCCAAGAAGCTTTCGTACAATAGGGCATTTACAATATCATGTGAGGTGAGTGATATATACAGTAATGTGTATACAGAAATTTAATTGATTTGAATAATAATAAATATTTTAAAACATACACCACTTAAGTTTGAAAGAAACATGAAAGTCATTAAAATATAATTACAATTTACTTATTACACACTTTTTGAATAGTTTAATTATATATATATATATATATATATATATATATATATATATATATATATATTATAATAACAAACATTTTTAAAGTGGATAATATAAATTGTCTTATCAAATACTTTGTTCTAATTTAAGGCGTCATACTGGTGAAAAGAATTACGAGTGTGACAAGTGTAGTCGCACATTTATTACACGAAGTGATTTGAAACAGCATATTTTGACGCATATTGGAGAAAAACCGCATGTCTGCGCCATTTGCGGTATGAGACTATCCCGAGCATCAAATCTAAAACGCCACATCAAATATTCTCACAGTGAAGGAAAAACATTCATTTGCACCAAGTGTCCATCAAAATTTGCCCGCGAGAGTGATCTAATAAAACATGAAAAAAAACATGTCAGTAATGTAATTAAGGAGATAATTAATAAATAGTTATTTACATATAATAAATGATTTTTTTTTTTATCATCATATGTTACGCAAATGAAAGAAAGTTGTTAAAACCTAAATGAAATAAATTATTAAGTAATAAACTATTGTTTTATACTGGTATATTATTTTCTTATATTCGGCGTTTGTGCTTACTCCTCCTAGGCAGGTCTTAGCAGATTTCGTATTTTTAAATCATACTGTCGGTGAATGTAAAGTTCAATATCTTTTTCTGTTAATTTCTGTATAAAATTATAGAACAAAGAGAACTTTCGTAAAATTAAAATGTTTTTTTTTAAAATAAACGACATCAAATTTTGGATGCGAACGTTCAAAGAAAATCAATTTAATATATATTAAAGTTAATATCATTATCTTGATGATAATGATATTAAGTTTAATATATATTAAATTGATTGTTTCTAAAATTAAGTATCAAATTGTGCCACAAACAAATTTAGCACAATACAAGTCAAATTTTTTAACAAAATTTTCAATATTTAATAAGAATGAAATCAGAGAGAAAAATTGTTTAAATATTATTGAATGAATTGTAAAAAGTAACTTTCGTTTCATGGTAAATTATATTTTACGAATAATTTTATGTGTTAGAAATAAACTTATGTATTACAGATTTCAATAAAATATTCATAAAAGAGTATGTCAATTTAACAAATTAATTTCAACTGAACATTTACATTTTTAAATGATTGTATAAAAGTTGGTTTTCAAGTGTAGAGCTTTAAAATAGTTTCTATAACTGGCAACATTCGAAGTAATTCAAATTTTTATATACGTTAACGAATAGAATTGGCGAGTCGCATTTAAAAAGTTCTAAGTTCTTTGTGGCATTGGAAAACTGTGCTTAGCTTAGCTTAAACTGAAGAAACGCGTTTGATTTGTAGATAACAGTAAGATATTTGTTTTGTTGACACGAAAAAGTGAAAGTCTAATCGAATATGTCGAGGGATATCTATTACTCTGAAAAATACCGTGACGACGAACATGAGTATAGGTAAGTTTTTATGAGTGTTTTATTTTATTTTAAATAATGATAATTATCATTAAAGCATACTTTAGGCATATGCTATTAAAAATAACTTAAAATTTGTCAAAATATACATAAAGACAAGAAAATCTATTTCTATTGTACTCATATAAAAAACTGTTTAAATATTATATTTAAATTATTAAACTATTATACTGGTACAATAAATAAAAACACACATGATTCCAAGACAATCACATGTAAATTTCTTTTAGGCATGTGGTTCTTCCTAAGGAAATGGTAAAGCTGGTTCCAAAGAATCATCTAATGACTGAACAGGAATGGCGATCTATTGGAGTCCAGCAAAGCCAAGGATGGGTCCATTACATGACACACCAACCAGGTGATTACTATAACATTTTTTTTTTGATTATTCTACCATACTATTCATTTTAGTAACTTATAAGAATTATTACTATAAAAACATTACATCCTAGGTGATAAAATAAAAATTGTTCTTTTAATATTCTCATATGAAACTTTTTTCTTTCTGAAATGGTGAATAGAGTGTCTCTTGTCCTCCCTCTGTCTCTGTGTCATGTGGCTGAATAAAAATAAAATAAACTTGTTAAATTTTGGTACAACTTCTTAATTTTGCTACTTTCACATCTTTCTTCATCTTTATGTAACTATTCTATAATTCATAATTGCTACAAACATTAAATATTTACAGAACCTCACATTTTGCTGTTCCGACGAAAGAGGACATCATCAAATGACAAAAAGTAATGGTTTTAATAATTGTTATCAATGTTATGTATGTACAGTTGTCATGGAATTAGACTTAATTAGTTTAGTTTGCTTCATAACAAGCCTTGGACAGTTTTCATTTGATATGAAAATTACTCTGACTATATGTAAACTCTTAGTTACTGTATGCCTATATACATTATGTACAATATTTTCATCTTAATATGCTCATATGTTTTAAAATGTTGTGATTCAATATGTATTGTTGATTGTAAATTTGTATTTCTCACATTACAATAATTTAATAAGAGTTTATGTTCAGCTACTGTCATTGTATTGCCATAGAAGTTTTATAAAGAAACTCTGGACATGGGTTTTAATTTTCAATTGACTTAATATTATTTCTTAACTTAATATAAATATGAAAGTTACTTGTATAATCAACCCATTTTTAAATATTGTGACAAAACCATATTAGTAGGTTCCTATGTTGTGTATACTACAATTTATTGCCATAAATCAATATATTTCTTTGTTATGAGTGTGCGATGATAAATGATCGTTCTGTATTGTTTAAGTCGCTGGTTAAAATAAGTCATTAATTTGTAAGTTCATTCATTTAATTAAGAATTGTTTAATGTATAAAATTTCTGAATTAGGTAAATAAGATTATGAGAATGGCCAATTTATTGTTTTGGGTTGAATGATTAAGTATTCAAGTTATTGATATATTTTTGGCTGTAAGTGTAAATAATAAAAAATCTTAAGTAATCAATCAGCACTGTATCCTTGTCTGGTGTTATAAATTGAAATGAAATTGGGTACAAATAAATTATTTTGGTGCTAAATTGCCCAGTGTTTTATTTATGAAACCCTATAATAATTTATTTAGTAAAGTATCCAATCTGAATAATTGTTTCTCCATTCTGTTATGCCCTTTTTTCTCATCTAAAATTTTTGGACTATTCTCTGCAGAGATGCTAACAACAAATATAAGTTGTAATAAGCATATAAGAATTTCAACATAGCTGGATGTAGAATGCATGGCTTAGTGGTCAGAGCTGTTGAACAGTTTTCAAGAGACGGTGGTTCAAATCCCGCTGCGTTTAAATTTTTATATGTTTTCTAAATGTCTGTTTCAATTTCCTTAGTGTGGGAATAACACTAATTAACAATAATTTTTTAATTTGTGTATAATATAAATTAATGCTTTAATAAATGCTTTTTAATCATTAATATTTTTATTTATAAATGATCAGGATATTTGTGTGATGACTATGTTATATATAATAATTGGAATAATTCAAATTGTTATATATTTATTGGCTTTCTTTGTCTTACCAGACTGGAAGTGAGAACAAATAAAATTCATATAAACATTTCTACCAGTAGTGATAGAGCCCGAAAACCATAGTCAAACTTACTTAAGTGTGAGGTTGCTAATAACTTTGTAATACATAAGTTGAATATAATTTATTCTTTTATACTTGTTGTATGTAAGTTTTTTCTTAGCTGAAAGTACTTGTATTCAAATTAAAATTTGAATATGATTAAACCACAAATTTTACAATTGATAGCTTATTAAGTTTCAAGATTTTATTTAAACCTAGATCATTAATATCTATAATATTATTTAAAACTAATATTATAGTATATTAAGTGATTGTAATCATCTTTGTATTCTAGAAAATAATTGTTGTAAGGTTGGAAACAACTGCACAGGTAACTCGAAATGAAATGAAAAATATATTTTTAATTAAGTTTTATTTTCTTTTTTTCTTTGCATTAGGTGATAATGTTGGTAATTTTGTCATATCTGGTTGTGAGAAGTCAATGGAATCAACTTTTATGTCATCTGTAACAGCATCTAATAACTCAAGACCTTGTAACTGCTCTTGTTCTAAGCTGTGTAGCATTTGAAATCCAGGCTCCAAAGATGGTGTAAAGGCACCATCCAGCACTGCAGGGAAATGTAACTCTGGCACTTCCTCAAGTTTTAGTTGAGGGGCAATTTCACCAATTGTTAAGGCTTCACAGTGATTCCGTTGCTCTTCACATTTACTTTTAATCTTTTCATGGTACTTGATCACTCGGTTCTCATAGAAATCATGTAAGTTGCCAACGTTTAATTCAGTAAAAACTTTTGATATAATGTCAGGGAAACCAGAATTGAGTCCATTGGCCGTCCTATCTACAACTGTTCTCATTAGCTTACACATATTTGACATATAAATATCTAAAGAGTCTGCTACAGCATTCAAAGCACTATTTGAAGATGCGGCAAAACCCACTTGTCCTATAGCTATAGCTGAACATTGCTTTAAAGCTCGTTTATGGCTTTCTGGAGTGAAAGGTAAAATTACAGGGCCTTTTCCTAATGAAAAGTCACAATATTCTTTAGGAAGAAAATGAATAGGAGGTATCGCTTCATGCTCCATTTTTATAACAGGTTCTGGTGGAGCGCTTGGTAAACTTAATGCGTCTATCCTCGCACCATCATATATAGCGGCTTCAGTCCTGTCAATAATAGCAGACAGTTGTCTCGAATATGCATGTAGCTGGATTGTATGTGTTATTAAATTCGGTTTCGGTAACTCAATTGGTGAAGATTTTACTGTTATTGGTATTTCTGGAATATTTTGCATACCTAATTCAATGATTGGATTAAAATTAACATTTTGAAGTACCGTCTCATCATTATCATCATCTTCAATTTCACCCCAAAGTTGCCTATTTGCCATTGCAACTTTTAGATAGTAACAGAGACGATATGGTTCGTCTAAGAGGGTTGCAGGGTGCCAAAACTTAAATCTTTCACAATCACTTTGCTTTGAATATAATATGTGGTTTATTATCAAAACAATGCTTTGAACAATAACAAAATACTTTTGACTTTGAGAGATGACACTTGCAACTACAGATTTTTCGTTTTTGACATTTGACATTGACAAATAAAAACGAACACGTAGGGATGCCACAAAATAATTTAATCGATTAAGCTCTATATTCGCGTTTTTAAATCTAATTTCAGCGATTATGCGATATTAAAATAAAATAGATAAATAAAGAAATTATTTTTTGATCTATTTTATTTTAATCTAAAACTTAATTAGGGTTCAAGTTTAAACACTTGGAATCGATATGAGTATCAACATTTTACAAATAAGTAAACAATTATAACCAGAACGAGTGATTATGTCCATATCCAGACTGAGGCGGAGTTACGAATATAGAATTATTCGGAGTATAGAGACTATATATCATATATGTTTGGTTATAGATTTTTGAGAAATGGGAGTAACTTTTTCTATATTTTTTTTTTATAAAATCCCATATATTCTATTTATTAGTTTTCGCCCATATCCAAAACTATCCGAATCTATTGTTACGGTTACGGATAGTTTTTTGCTTCTGATATAAAAAAAATATATGTTGCACAATATATCTTTTACATACTTACATAATAAAAAAAAATTCTATATATCCTAGATGTAAAAAAATATCCATGTTGTGTATTTCTTTTAACTTTTAATATAATAAAAATAGAATCTATTCTAATCGACAGTATTCTATCTTTTTTAATCGAAATTTTAATAATGTATTTTCTTGGTTTTGGGTAGATCAATATTATTTATTATATTACCGGGAAATTATAAAGCAGCGTGATAGGATATATTATAATTCTTCAATTTGTTAGTTTACATTATATCGAGTTAGATGTATGTTTGCTTTATTCTTTACAAACAAAAGGAAAATGTACTAAGATGTAACTAAGCTCTAAATTTACTTACTATTTGTCATTTGCGCTGCCACATTTTTTATACGAGATTTTCATGTAGACTCCTCTTTACAGAACTGTTTCAGCCTACAGCCTTCCAGGCTGATGGTCTCCTGTAGAATGTTGAAAAGGATTTGTTAAGACTACGAGTACTTCTCTACAAGAATTAGGAGTATTTGACATTAATGTGTGTTTCTATAAAAAAATAGATAGCTAGCGAACATTTTAATATCAATTTATTATTTAAATTAGATCCGCGAATTTAATGAATGGCGTCGGATGTCGCAATTACTAAAGGTCGCAGTCATTATGCGTTAATTATTTTGATCTGGCCGCCCACAGCGAGCCTATTTGTTACGGGGCTGTTATACAATATCATTGATGTGTGCACAATTCTGTAGAAACAAAATTAAAATAAATAATAATGGTATTTGAAACTCAAAACATAATGGAAATATTTTATGCACTGTACGACTAAACCGTGGGTTCAAATCTCATGGTCATACAATAAGTTTCCTAAGTCTGATCAGATGAAGGGCGTGGTTTTCAACAACTCCACACATAACTTTGTATCCATAGGTTTGTTTCAAATGGGAAAATTATTACGATTCAATAAAATTATTTTTTTTCTCCGCAAAAAGTTTAGGTGACCTAGCGCCGCTTTTTGTCTTAGCTATATTTAGTAGTAATTTTCGTCCATATTAAATCATTATATTAACAGGTGAAGGAAAGTCATTGGACCTCTTTAAACCTATTTTCTAAAAATTCTGACGCTTGTCGGGAAGAGTATGAAATTTAGCATAGCTAAAGTTTGTATGGAGATGAAGTGCAGAAAGCTATTGTTTTTTTATAGTAATCCATCGGTAATACATTAAATTAATGAAATAAATATTGAAAAACATTTTTTGAAAATGTATAAAATTTGAACGTTGTGGGATTGGAACCCGCGTCTCTTAGAAACCGTCCAAGAGCTGTGACCCTACTGTGTGCCCGACATAGAACGCATATAACAACGTCTTGTAGAACAATAAAGTGGCATACACGTATATGAATTTTATATAAAGTGACTTACACTTTCCTAAGGCAACGCGTTGTTTACGCGTCCACGAGATATTTAGTATAAACATTTTCCCAAACGGGGAAGAAATTACAGCCGCTATAGGTTTTTTTTCTTTGAGGAAATCCTTTACGGATACCAGACAGATTGGGTACTCGGACGTGGTTATGTGAGACTCCGGACTGTCAGATAGGCCGTCCGTATACCCACTAAAATCTCACGGTGCTCCTCATCGACCGCCACTAGCCGAGGCCACGGGAATCTCAATCTTCCAGGACACCGGTGCCGGGAGCCAGCAAGGCACGTCGCGGATTCAAGGGTGGTGGGCACCCTCGATGACCAGCTAAGAGTAGCACGCGGGAGCGACCAGCGCGCACCTACTCAGCCCAGGTGTATAGGCGATCAGCTTCCCCCGTTCAGGTCGTAATAGTCAGTAAGGCTACCCGACGCTACGCAGTTCACGTTGTTTTTCTCACAGTCGAAAATTTTAAATATATACCAATGATTTTGAAACAAATGACGGATCTTTGTTAAATTCTCTGCCTTAGATATATGTTGATTTAATTTAACAATGTTATCTTGACTGCAAAAGTAATTAATTGTCATATTTTAATTTAGTTGATTTTGTGGACACATGTATGTAATATTTTAAAATGTGTTTAGCTGTTAAATATAAAACAAAATAAAAGTATCTAGTATATGAAACTATTTTTAACCGGATTAATCGTGTATGATATTATTCGAAAATACATTTTAGAACCCGACCAGTCTACCTGTGACCACGGACTATTGTAAAGTGTTCGAAACGTCGGGTTCTAAAATGTATTTTCGAATACCAATATTATACGCGATTAATCTGGTTATAAATACTTCCATTACAAAATGTCTAATAATCAAGAAAATCAAAGAACTTATTATATCTAGTATATGTTAACAGTTTATATTTTGATTAAAACTTGCTTAGGATATAGAATTTCTAGTTATTATAACAAATTCATAAAATACAAAATGCTTTTGTCTGTAAGTTCAATATTTTACAAAAGTTCATATTGCTGGTACAAATATATAGACTAATATAATCGATTTATACTCATATTCGAGATTTATTTCAATATAATCCTATTTTTTACACAAACCTATTGACAATTACTTAATTTTTGGAATATATAGCAAAAGAAATACTAGTAGAGCGCAATCATTATTTTATTGCCAATAACAATTAATCAATTTATATAAAAACAAAAAGTAAAAACTGATTAGAGTTTATTTTAGATAAAGGAGATATTAAGCGTTTATTTTATTTTTTAGATAAGATATTTAATATTAAACACAATACTTTATTGTACAAAAAGGAGAGTTCAGATGTTCATAGAAAAATATATGTATTATGTTATTTCTTACAGGCTCATTAATTGGAGTACCTACTTCTGTTTTATAAACACGTTTATAAAAAAAAGTTTTTATAACAAAGCAAATCACTAGTTTCAATAATAATTATTTTATTATTATTTTTATAAAATGTATAATTCTTCCATTGATGGGGTTTCGTTTTATAATGTGGACTTTTGGTCTAGCACTAGAAAAACGCATATATATGTTGCTCTTCCTATATTGATATCTTTTTCTGACAATACGATATGAATGATTGCCTTTTCTAATTGTTGGTAAAGTAAAGGCTGATTAACTGAACTGACTGAACTGTGACAGTTTATTATTATTATTATTAATAATGCACTAAATCTATGGACATATGGCTTGTAATTTTTATTAACTTACGTAAAATTTATTTTTCGTATTCTATATATACTATTATTCCATTCCCATTACTAGAGGCCATCGTGGAGCAATTAGACAGTGTCTGGCTGTAATCACGATTGGTTGTGGGTTTCCCATTCGGTGAAACGGAAATTAATTAAATTATTCTCACTTTCAGCGCTCTGGTGAACTAAACAAAGCGTGGCGTGGAGATCGGCTACTCAAGACGTAATTGAATTTTGAATTTGGGTGGAAACTAAAGAATTCTCTTCGACTACTCTGCTATGATTAAAAAAGTTTGAAGCTGAAAAATAAAACTTGAAACTAGGCTTATAAGACTTGGCTCTACAATATCCACGACGTAGATAGCGATACTAAATGTAATAAATGACTCTCTTGGTTACAAGTTAACAATTTTACGTCTGTAAACAAGAGCTTGTATGAAAAAAATACTTTTATACATAAGTGCTCCATGTATATTCAGCATGATTCCAAGAGTATCTTGTAGTTACTCTATATAGAGTAGTGCGCTATGTTAGTCAAGTCAGGAAAAGACTTACTATATTATTAACTAAATAAATATATCTTTGAGTGTGATGTTATATCGTTGTGTATGGATGTACGTCTCAGGTTCATCCCAAGCAAAATTTAAACGGTGTAAAAATTTAATGATTTGGCGTCAAAAAATATAAATATCGACAATCTGTGGGTTTTAGAAAGATCTCTCACTAGATTCTTCCTCACACTCTAAATATATTCAATTTCCCAAAGCCTTTGTTTTATTTTCGTAAATTTTATGGCATTTTTGTTACATTCAAAACACGATGACACATTTGTAAATATTATGTACCACAAGAAGCTAATACTACAAGCACACACGTAGGACGGCTTTCATTCAGGACATGAAACGTCGCCGGAAGCAGATCAATCGTCCCACCCCTCCCCCGAGTGCCGAGGATGTCCAGACGGAGTGGCTCATCTCAGTCCACAGTCGGCTCCCGGCGCTCAGTCAAGGAGCACGTGTGTACCAGACATGCAGTGAATATACACGAGTGATTATATAGATTCCCGCTCTTTATTATATACGGTGAGTAATAATAAATGTAATTTTTAAATTAATTATATAAGAATGTATTAAATGCATAAATTTTACGATAAATTTATAACGCAAATTCTACAGTTTACTAATTTTATTGTAACCGGACAAGGCAGGGATATTACTTTTTTGTATATATAAATATTTAATTGTATTTTTAATCTATAGTAAATAATGTAACTCTATATTATTTATGACATTTTAGGTGATGCGCAATTGACACTTGTTGCGATCACCATTAATTGAATACCAATAAATGGCGGGTCATACCGATGAATCTCAATAAGTAGTACTTTGGTAAGCGATAAATCGTTATATATCCAAGACTGCTTTATATATTTAGATTATTAGAACAAATAAGTATTATTTCATAAATATTGTTACTTTATTACTTGGTTAAAACAAAACAATATTTTTACACACTTAAAAAATTGCGTTCAAAATTTTTATAGGTTTTCTAAATATGTCTTTTTTAATACAATATTTATATAGCCACTTATATTGATTGTTTATAGACATACATTGGTTGTATCTTAGATATATTAGATATATCATTATTAATTATTATTCAAAACATGTAATAAAATTACGAGCACAATAAAATTACAAATTATAATAATATTTCCTTTACTTAAGTTGTAAATATACAACTTATCTGTTATATACTTGACAGTCTTGACAGCAGTTGTATTGACGCAGAAAGATCGAGAATATAATGTATTAAAATCGATTAAAATTAAAAAATTCTAGCATTTTGCCATTCACATGTGCATTATACGTACACACATAATAATAAATAATAAATACAAACTCATACCACTTACATATTTTATTGTATGTAATTTTTCAATCTAAATATTCACTTTCAATTGTGGTAGTCTAATCTGTGCGTAAATCTATGCATTTGGTGGGCATGGTCCATTATGTCGGAGGACGTGAAATTGATTCTGCCGTAACAATTTAAAAATATAAACAACTCTATAGCTTACTGTAGTTTAGTTACATTGGCTGTATTCTATAAAACTATTCAGTTTAAACTGTATACAGGTATTTTAAATCTGAATTATTAATTGACCGGTAAAGATCTTAGTACAATAACTTCTAGAATGAAAACTCTACCGGATATAGGCATATTACTAAACTAGTTTATATGCCAAATGTGTATTGTGACAACCATTAAATAAAATAGAAGACAAACCTTTATATACATAAATATAGCTTCAGAGATAATCTAATCAAGTAACCTAATCAAGCAAGCAAATCTTGAAGACATTCGGTTTTTACTCCAGAAGTCGAGACATGCGTCTTGAGTACCGAAACTCAACGTTGCGGTTTGTCTCACCAGAGCGGAAGCGGAAAATGAAAATAGTTTAAATATCTCCCAGTGGAAACCGAACTCACAACTAATTGACGTCGCCAGACGCCTTTCCACTGTGCTACCATGAACAATTACAAAATTTTACACTTAGCGTAAAAATAAAGTTTAAATTCTACCTATGTGACAGTTGTCTTAATCCTCCGGATACACTAGTTAGTCAAATTGCATTCGCCATGCTTGTTGTCATTCATATGATTAACTTTTATGTTAAGGGCTTTGTAATTTCAATCGAAAATACAATTTATTTTTTCACAACATATTTATTTATCTATAATTTATAACTAGCGACCCGCTCGCGGTTTCGCCTGCGTAAACGATTTGACGTTAATTGGTTAGTTTTTCCGCTAGCCCGCGTTGTCAGTTAAAGCACTTTGTTTAAATTTATAATTTAAATGCTTGTAACTTTTTATTTATGAACCGATTAAAAAAGGATCAATTTGTATTAAATTGATAAATACCATCAATAATTATTTTGTCCTGTATATCTTCTATATACAGACAGCGATTAGTTACATTTTTATTTTATATATAGATTAACACACTGTTATTAGGTTCTCCTGTATCTAGATACCCAATACTCATGTAATAATGTAATAAAATCAGCTCTCTTGGGGTCCATTGTATAACTTCTTGCATTAAACCGTGTGTACTTACTCTAAAACTTCAGCAAAATAGCAAATTCACTAAAAGCAAAAAAAAGATATTAGCAAAAAAGACACGGATGCCACATGTATGTCATGATGTATGATGTCCTTGCCAATACGTTCAGGTTATAAAAAAATTAAATTTCAAGCGTATTCCTCTTAGTCCTAAGAAGGAAGAATTGCCTTCTTTTTTTAAATTAATTTGTAATTTAAAAGTTTATAAGTAGTAACAAATCAAAATATTTTGGAATAAGTTTTATTATCAAAGCTTAAAATTTTTTTTGTCGTACCGCAGGTCGGTCAAAAAATTCGTGTCGTCTGAAAGTAACACGTTGCCTGGATTAGGAGCCTCACTTTGGTGGAATGATAATCCTTCCACCCATGTTAGCTCAACATCGATATATGAAAACTTTCTATGAATTGTTTTTACTAACCACTTCGGGTTCATTTTGTTGGTGTGTGTGTGTTGCATATATGCAACCATGGAGTCAATTTCCAGCAACCCAATTGAAATGCAGTCTATTTAAATTTATGAGTCAGTGTTAACACGAGGACTAAACTAAAAAGTTTAGTTTAAATAATTTCTGACATTTCAGGAAAAAAATAACTGAGTGATTGATTTGTTCATATTTCACTATGAAATAAATATTATTAATATCATATGGGTAAAAAGCTCATTATTATTATTATCATTTTATCAAAAACCACACTTATAAAACATCAAATACTCTTTTATGGTTGGTTGCAACAGAACATGCTTTTATTTTCTATTTTTATTGAAACACACGGGTATCGTGTGGAGAGTAACGCGCTGGAAGTCTTACGCAGGCAGTTCGTTATTGGAACTTGAAGAACTGATAGCTACTTATATATTTTTAAAATTAAAAATTATAATTGGTTTTAGTAAAATATTATGTTAAACAGCTATAAATAATAATATAAAAGGGACACTTACATGCAAAGCAAAATTTAACTTAAAAACCTTAGTGCTCAGAATATAGATTTTATATTGTTGGTACCTACAGGTATATAATTTATTTACATAAATGTAGAGTTATAAAGAATATATCATATCGTACTGCTAAAAAGGTTTTTATGAAAATGCATTTTATTGCTTTAACTGATGAAGTTGCTCAAATGAGCTTTTCTTTTAAACAAAGATATACAACGTTTTGATGACAGATAATTTAAATATAATAATATTCCAAGAATAAAAACATCAAAGCAACGTGATGCAATTCGCGTAAACTTAACATAGGATCACGATTCATTATATATTAAAAGAATATTAATTACCATGATCCCATACAATTTGCATATGTAAATAAAATGCATATTTAAATTGTAATTGCCTTATGAACTGTTTGTTGATACATATCTCAATGACGATTAATATACGACGATATATTATATTGTTAAAATAAACGTAAGCTTGTTACGACTTCAAGTTAAAACTAGAGTCAGCTGTTATTAAATTTAATTCAAATCAGTTTCAAGCTTAATTCTAGCAGACAGAGAGAACCTAGAGTCATGAAAATGCGCGTTGAGTGGCGAAAATCAAAGAAAGAGCGGTGTGCTTTCTTTTACCAGGGTAGGAAAATAAAAATAATTCCCCCGAATGGAGATTGAACCCAGAACCAATCTTTGCAATCAGGTGTTGTTTCTCTGCGTCGATGGCATCAATAAAATTTTCATTAATTTAATATAAGCTTTTGGGAGACTTGACTAGATGAGATCGTTTTCTAGAGTCCCCATTTTCATATATGTATTTAAACTTGTTTCATCATTTTATTAGCATCCAGTGTTTCTTATAATGTAAAAACAAATTGCAACTCTATTTTGTCACACGTGTAAAAATCAAATGGCAATATTTTCATAGCATGAACCTTATATCCTTACGAGTACCACCAGGATATTGATAAAATACATAAAAATGTGTTCTTCTTTAAATTAGAATACCTATTATTCTTTTTAAATATCAAACAAGGTCGACATCTGTATCGCTTATTATAACTGTATCTTTTGCAACATATTTGAAGGTATAAGCTTTAAAAACTTAAGTTTAATAATATTTAATTTAGTAAATGGACATACCCTGGTATAGTCTTACAATTGTAAGATACCAAAAGGCCCCAAATTAATGATCAACATTTTGAATAAGATACAAATAATAAATAATTTTGTTTTTTTTAACATTTTTTAAAGTGTTATTTGCACACTAAGGAAATTTAAAAAGACATATTTAGAAAACATATAAAAATTTAAACGCAGCGGGATTTGAACAGAAAATAACAAATATAGTATAAATACCTACCATCGAAATTACAAGCTGATAGTATCATTTTGTTTTTTAAGCTTCTAATAATTTCGACGTAGCTGGATGTAGAACGCATGACTTAGCTGTCAGAGCGCTTGTACGGTTTTCAAGAGGGGCGGGTTCAAATCCCGCTGCGTTTAAATTTTTATACGTTATCTAAATATTTCTTTTTCAAATTATATTGTATTACTATTATTTAATCTTTACATATCTTTAGTAATATGGAAAGTGTATGTCAAATTCTAGTGAACGGACACATCGTTTTACATTTGATCCACAGAGCTTCCAAATATTGGTCGCAATACCTGATTTTTAGTGATGTACGCCAAAAATACAGCATGTAAATACATAATATAAATAAAATGTTTCTCAGATTGAGATTTGGACCCACACAATTGGTTGCACAAGTTAAGTACATATTACGTCACATGCAATGGTTAAGTCATTTTCCTATATTATAGATGAAACTTTTTTAAATAACAATTACGATAAATACCTTTTGACTAAACCTAAATTCTATACTTTAATTTGAACTTACAGACTAAATGTGGCAATGCTACAATTATATAGCCCTCTAAAATGTTGTAGAGCTCTTTTGTACAAATCCAGAGGGCTGGTGGAGGGCTGGCTGGTGCTCTTGCCTAACTTATAAGAAATTAAGGTCTCTTATTTGTTGAATCGAGTCTTATGTCAAATTGTGAAAAATTATAACTTATTAAAAGCTATAATGCGAAATTCGCTTAACTGATTTAAAAAGTTTATATATACATACATTTTTTCACAGTGACATTGGATAGCGATATTTTTACCTACAAAACGTTAAAAAAATACACTGAATCCTTTTTTAATAAAATTTAGGACGAATGAATAGAGTAATTAGGTAATTTCAAATGGGTTGTGCATGATTGAACGCGGTAGTATGCGGTTCAATCCCACTTATTTTATGTTAATATTTATTAATAGATGTAGGCTGCAATTTCGTTGGTGTAAAGTGTAGACTGTATAATGTAAAACGATGTCTTTGTCTCGTCCCGAAAAATTATCTGTTATTGCTCTTTTATACTTAACCAACTCCCAGCATGTCAAATTTCATCTATCTATATCCTGTTGTTTCGGCTGTGCTTTATCTATCAGTCATTTAGCTGAGGCCTTTAGGTGTTCTGGTCAGGGAAAGTAGTGTAAGAATCCGCTGGCCACCACGCAACTTTTTTAATATACACAAAATCAAACGTTTGTGTTATGACTATTTGTGTCGAATACCTTCCACTTGAGACATACTCTTAGTCGATCAAATAGTGTTCAGTGTAGATAACTGAAGCTTAAGTATTAGGTCGTGTGAACTTAATAACTGTTTTGTATTTTCGGAAGCCTAAACCTTCCGTTAAACAAAGAAGTTCCTCGTAAAAGTAAACCAAATTGAAGTAATAGTAAACTATGTTGATCTCAAGACTATTAAGTATCTCTATATAAAATTTCCTCACAATCGGTTCACCAGTTTGGCCTTGATGACGTCACAGACAGAAATCTAGAGTTACTTATCATTTATAATATTAAATATAGATACATTTTAGTATATATTATATAGCGGTGTGATATATCGTGAACAAAATAATAAAATTAACGTCAGATCTATTAAAACCTTGTGAATAGGAATAAAGCTCTTTTATCCCCACTCGTCCCCTTTTGCTCAAAATTGACAATAAGCTTCGGCCTCCATTGGGGATTAAACTCGTGCCGCCTTACAACACCCTCCTCGTTCTGTTTGAGCTCTGATCACATTTAGGTTTTATCATTATATTTTATTTAATTTTACATATATATATATATATATATAAAAACAATTATTTTGATTTCTCCGCTCTAGCTCCGCTCTCCGTGACAAGACAAAGCTATACTATTCCATATTATAATATTATACTAAAACTCGTAACGGAGAGTTTAATAATACACATTCTGTATTTGGCATTGTAGGCAGGCAAAAATTACGTACTCAATTTTTTGCCTATTTAGATAATTGCGTTTTGGGGACCGAGATCCAACGACGCACTTAGTAAAAACGGAATTGGAAGAACGTCTTTGCTTTAAATATAAACGATATGCCGAAGCAGTTTTGACTCATATTCGTAGAATTAAATCAAATGTGTCTCAATAGGGATTGTGTATTTTGTTTAGAGTGGTCTCTATACAAAATTTTATGTCGAACACGTGATAGATATACTTGATGTAAATTATTCGATATATTATGAAAAGCGTAAATTTTCTAACTTCAAATGTGGCAAACGAATGTTCGAGATATATTAAATATATATATATATATATATGTTAGATATATTCCACAAATTCTTAATAAAGTTTCTTATGACGGACTTTTATATAATTCATTTCAACCCCTTGGGGACAGAATTTCCATAATCATTGTAATGGGTATCAACTTAATTTCAATCATTAGCCCAACAACAAAGTGTTTTGTATGTAACAGACTTTCTATACAAATATTCAACCATCTTTGCCCTCTTACGGGTAGAAATTCCCAAAATCCAAAGTTTCGTGTTTCTAATTTTATTTAATGACAAACTTTTTTTATACAAACTTCCAATCCTTATTTTATCTACTTAGGGTTTCATTTTCCAAAAAACGCCAATGACTCGTCACAACCTATTTTTATTAGTAAACATAGTTATTTAATAGAATTTATTCTTTTAAAATTACAACGGAACAGTTAACAATTATAAAACTAAATATATTTGAACCTATGTGAAACTCTACAGTTAAATATAACTTGAACTTGACTTATCCTGTTTGAAAATTTAACATAAAGGTACTATCTCCCATATAATAAATTAGGCAAAAAATACTTGGTCTTAAGATTTATATAGTCGACCGATTACAGTCAAACACTCCCTGATCGAATTACAATGGTCTCTATAACGAATATGATTGTATTGTACTAATGTTTTAATTTGACCATATCATTTATATAAATTAATATATATTGGATTGACTAGAAGACTTTCTATTGTAATCAGTTCGTTAATATTTTTCGGTTAAAAAGCAAGTAAGGTCTTATCGTATTGAATTGTGGTAAAAATTCTGCAGACTTACCCTTTAAATAAAATCTATAAATATTTACAATATATCTACATATACAATTAAATAAAATTCTGTATGTAATATCAAAATAACTGCGTTTTACTAAACACAGATGTACGCATATTTAATATGTATACATAATATAATAATTTTTACAATTTTAATGCTTCTGTCTCTCTGTAGCCGCTGGATTAATTTAGACGGGACGTTTCGACTTTTGGACTGACAGATATCTGATGTAATAAGCAGGAATTTAGGATATTTATATTTTAGAATTCAACGTGCATAAAGTCGCGGGCACAGCTAGTGCTTCATATAATTTATTGATTCAAATTAATAATAATTAACACAGCCCAACTCATATTTGTATTAAAAAACATAAAAGCTATTCTAATTATTTTGTCAAACATAATGAGAACAGATATATATATATATATATATATATTAACATTTTTTACAGTGTTATTCCCACACTAAGGAAATTGAAAAAGACATATTTAGAAAACGTATAAAAATTTGAACGCAGCGGGATTTGAACCCGCGCCTCTTGAAATTTTCTATATATGTCTTTTTCTATATGCGCCAGTTTTCTAAACATGTCTTTTTAATAATGAGAACAGCTTTAAGAGAAAACAATTTTTTACGTATATAAATAAATACTATATAGGTAAATACTATAAAAAAATCGTAAATATATATTATAATGTATGAATCTGAAATGAAAATCTGTACAAAAATATTTAATTGATATAACAATTTGTATTTTTTTTAATTACAAAATAGTAATGCGTATTATGATTATATCTTCCGTATTATACAACATGTAAAGCAATTTTCATTCCTATTTTTTAACATTTTTTAAAGTGTTATTCGCACACTCAGGAAATTGAAAAAGACATATTTAGAAAACTTATAAAAATTTCAACGCAGCAGGATTCGAACCCGCGCCTCTTGAACGGTGTGCGTTTGCTGCGTTCGAATTTTTATACATTTTCTTAATATGTCTTTTTCAATTTTTGTTCCTATTTTTTATATGGAAACAAACAAATATTTTCTTGAACATAATTTATTATATTTAAACAATAGTGGTCTGATACAAAAAGCCTTAGAATTTAATGCGGGAACACGTTCGTCGCAGTCGCTCGTTAGTGCGTTTGCAATGTTTTGTCAAAATATATTCACGGTGCTCCTCGAAGTAACATAATATTATTTATAATTATTGTAGAAGCTTCACGCTATTTGTAAGCTTTGTATTTTCATACAACTTTTAACTTTTTCAAGTTTAGAATTAATTAACACGTTTTATATTTAAATTGAGTTTAAGTGATCAGTGCATGTAAAAGTTTGATTTGAAATATAAAAAAATATATAAAAAATATGTAACGTTCGAAGAAGTACGAACTTCTTATTCATGACTTGGAAACCTACGAAATATTAATATATAGAAAAATATGTAGATTATATGAGTATCTAGATACAAAAGCCAATTGTTTAATTTTACCGCCATACTCTTAAGGATTAAAGCAGAATCGTAGAAGGTTTTCTCCGGTTATCCGGTTTCCACCTGAAATCAAGACATAGTGTGTTGAGTGGCGGAGCTCAGCGCCGCGTTTACTTTTAACAGAGCGGGGAAATGCGAATAATTTAAATATAATAATTATATTTAGATTATTATAATCGCGTTTTTAGTTGGCCGCTGTCACATTGGATGGCCTCAAATGTACAGAAAAATAAGTAAAAAATTGATAGTAATAAACGCAAAATTCAGGAGATTGCATTACTTGCATTGTGGTTTTATATTGAAGCGTCATTCGTAGTTAAGACGTTTCCAGTGTGTTGTGTGCTATATGCATAATAAACAAAGTTAAAATTAAAGACGAAAACATTTACTCTAGCGACCTTCTCCGATATATAGCAGAGAAAAAAAAATACCTGATAAGATATTATTTTAAGATGCTTTAACATATTTAAAATATTCTTATCTATTATAATAAAACATGAAATTTTTGTTCAACATTTTCTTCGCATGGCTATTTAAACTAGTCTTATATGGAAGAGTAGAGTTTCAGAATATTATATGCTTAAATAATTGTATTTTTCTAAAAATTGTGTTGAACGGCAGTGTCTAATAGACCTGTTAGGGTAGCTCATGATAAAATTTTGTTACTTTAGTTGGCGTGCTTGATACAGACCAGGCAAGTAGAGTAGTTTCTTTTGATATTGTAGCAGGTTATATGAACATTCACGATTCTCTGGTCTGATTAGAAAATGTCGAAATCTAGAAGAAAAATAAAGAAAAATGTCGGATGAGTGAAGTAAAAATATTGAACATACTAAATTATGTAATACTTATTTTACTACATATTACATAATTTAGAAGGAAACTCCTTAGCATTCTATAGAATGCCATTCAGTTTCTTCTCTTTCCATCTCTTCTATATATTTTTTTTTATTATTCACAAATCTTAGGCAGCCCTATAAATGTTTTCGCAGCCACAACCGGCCCATCTATACAAGTGGCTCTATAATATAATTGCAATGTCACGGGCACTGGCAGTGCGCTCCACTTACGAGTCCAAGACGTTACGTCTAATGTAATTACTTTGGTTATTCACCCTTTACCTCTAAACAATGATCAGCAGTTCATGTACAGAGAAATGCAGAAGTTTTTGGTTTAAAACTTATTATTTTATATAACAAATCTTATATTAAAAAAAATATAATTTGATAAAAGCATATTTTTAATATCTATTCTATATATGGTTATGTTAGTTCTAACTACTTGATATGTAAATATTCCTCCAAAACTTAACCTATTTGCTTATTATGTATATATATATATATATATATAAAAAAATCTTTAATTATTAGTATTTTTATCGCAGTTTTATATTTGAATGGAGTTTAAATTGGTCACCGCTAAAAAGTAAAAATTTAATGTTTTAAAGTATTAAACAAAATTTAGTTTAAGTATTATAATGATTTTAGAATTAGCTTATCTTCTTTATTTTAAAGTGTATTTTAAAGTGTTATTCACTCACTTAGGAAATTGAAAAATTTATATTTACAAAACGTATAAAAATTTGAACGCAGCGGGATTTGAACTCGTCTTGAAAACCTTTCAAGGACCGTTGAACGTTTTACAAGAGACGCGGGTTCAAATCCCGCTGCGTTCAATTTTTTACATGTTTTCTAAATATAAGCTAATCTTCTGTTTATTTTTATATTCAGAGAGAATTTATGGTTCCGTTTTTCTATGTTTAGTAAAATAACTTAACGTTTAATATATAATATAATATATAACTCTTTGTTCGTTCAGAAAGTATAAAAAAACACCCAAATGATAACCGAACCTATAATCATAGTTGCACTACTATACCACAACTACTAGTGTCAACAATACCCTAATACCACAGTTTCGTCATCCCATCAATACAATAAAGTTTAGTAGCACGAGTGTACATTTCCAGCCAGGTACGTAGTTAGGCGGATTGCAGTGCGTGTGACCGAGGGGAGAGTTGATCGCGATACTAAATAAAGATTTCCGCGGTGACATCCGCGCGGGGCGGGTTGAATCCCACGTGTAGATAATGCTGAAACTGCTACCGATTTTTTAAATAACTATTAATAACAATTATTATTAGTAAATACTTCTAAATGTTAAATGTTGCGGAGTGGAGGATGATATTCACCATTTCTTAGTGGAATGTCCGTAATGCCGGGGCCCGTCAAGATTTGATTCGTCGATATATTTTAAATTTAAGAGATGTAGGTGTTTTCCAATGCTTATTGGCTGAACCTTGTACTGTGGTAGCTAAGATTTTGTATAAGTTTAAGTATTAATAGTGTTCTTAGAAGATCAAGGAAATGCTTTATTTGTGTGTTTGAAGATTGTTTTAGGGAACGATGGGGCTGACGTTTTTGTATTATTACATAAAAAGTCCCAAAATAAAGATAGATTAAAAAGAAAAGAAAAACAATTATTATTCTTGAAACTCAGTTTTGAAACATATATCCTTAACCGATTGAGCTTAAATTTTAATATAAGTTTTGTTTGGATGACAGTACGTGGGACGTTATTCTTATTCCAACATGGCGGAACACCCAAGATGGCGATGGTTATTTTTAATGCATAACTATAAAATAGATACTAAATTAAAGAGTTTGCAAAAAAATATTCAAAATAAGCTTGTGTTTTAAAAGTGTTTTACTTTTAATTTGTTTTTATAATGTGTATGTGTATATAAATATATGTAAATATAATATTATGGCTGCTGACTAACATATATAACGATTTTTGTAAATTCATATAAAAACTAAGTTTTTCTATGAATTGTATTTGAATTATATACCTGTAAGCAATATGAAGCAATATGACATCCTAAGATATAAATTTATAATATTATTGTATGATTTTTGCAAACGTTAAAGATTTTGCAGCACTGACAGAGCAATATGGTGACACAATAGGAAATATATTTTCCAGGTTTCGTCATTTCATCAAATGGCGGTGACTTGCACGCTTTCCTTAAGACTTCAATCGTTTACCATATATTTTAAATATAATTTTATTAATAATTAACGACATGTCTTAAAAGTTTTACTATTAAATTATTATAATGTTTATTTGAAATTATTACGAAAAGCATTTTCTTTAAAATATTATTCTCTCAATAGCTTTTTAAAAATAACTCAACAAAGCTTTTTCCCATTAATCTATACTATAATTTAAAAAAAAACGTGCCATATAAGTGCGAATGTGTTTGTGCCAACTTGATTAATTCCTTTATTACTGAGAAGTAATTTATATAATTTTATAAGCTGTTAAAGTCATAGTTAAGAAAATTGTAATTTGAAAAACACATATTTAGAAAACGTTTAAAATTTTTTGAACGCAGCGAGATTTGAACCTGCGCCTCTTGAAAACCGTTCAAGTGTGGGAATATCACTTTAAAAATATAAAAAAAATTCTAATTGTTACAGTCTGGTAATGTTAGAAAAAGGTTTCAGCTTCACGCTTCAGCTTTCGGCTTTTTCCGTATAGCAGGGTATAGAGAGAACTGAACTGTCAAGACACTCCGTTCTCCACTTTTCGTCCGAACCCGAGACATTGAGTGTTGAGTGGTGGCACACAACTGAAATACAAATGAAAATATAATCATTCCCTCGATTGGGAATCGAACCCATAACGTCCAGACGCTGTCACACTCCACCACGATGGCCCGGAATTCTTAGAATTGTATGATTTTTAATGATTCATTGCTGCCTACATGGTAGTATAGGGAATAAATTTTTAGTGTGATGGCGCTAGATTGACAAATAAACTGAAACTGCGTATACTAAAATATCGTTACAAAAATTGTTTTTAAATTAACAATTCTTGGCTGACTTGTAAATTTTTTATTCCTTATGTTACTAGTACGTATAAAATTACATATAAATAAATATATAGAAATAAATATTGATACTCCTATTTAGTGAAAAGTCATTTCTGATGTAACATTTAATTCAGCTTAATCACTGCACGTGAATTAGCTGCCAAGCGACGAGTATATCTATGCCAATTTACTTGGCTATTATTATCTTTACAGTAGCTCTAAATGAGAAACTGTTGACTTTTTAATTGAAGATCAAATAACAATATGACCATAAGTCCATATACCTAAAATCTAGCTAACATTATTTAAAAAGAAACTCCTTTATCATGTCACAACCAAATATAAAAGAAAAACTAACGACAATCAAGACATTATGTGTCGAATTCGTCCGGAAAATGGAGAGTGCAGTGTCTGGATTCTAGGTTCTCTCTGACAACCATGAACGAACGAATGATGAAGCTGAAGAAACGACTGATTCTTTAAACATTAGAAATACTAAATATGATTTGATAAATAAATTGACTTTTTGTATTAACTACTGAAGAATTATATGTGTAATTTTTGGAAAATAATAAAAGAAACAATATTTGAAAAAGACATATTTAGAAAACATATAAAAATTTGAACGCAGCTGGATTTGAACCTGCGCCTCTTGAAAACCGTTCAAGCAAGTTCCGTGCAACCTTGAACGGTTTTCAAGAGGCGCAATTTCCGAAGTGTTCGACACTTTAAAACTTTTAACACTTTAAAAAATGTTAAAAAAACAATATTTGATTTAAATTGTTTCATTATATTTCATTTTGAATTTAACGTTCTTGAAAGAAAGTGTTTTTGATGTCGTAGGCGGTCGCGATATTTGAAAGCCAAAAACACGTGTGCGGTGGATCCTGATAGGTATTTTGTTTACATAAATAATTTTCTTGTTGATACTTTGTCTTGTTGTAAAAAGGTTAACAATCCCAAAATTATCTAACTTAGATTTATATAACTTCATATTACATTTCATTAATAATGATTATGGATTTTGAAAAATGTTAAGTCTTTTTATGAATCCATTTAACTTTCACAATATAATTTTAACTTTGGTAAACGTATTTCATAATTTTAATTTACACGTACAATTTAACAAAAACGTTACCAATATAAACTTGAAATATATACCCCTTTAAAAGTTAATTTGAAAGTTATTTAGTTAAATGACATCTATGATTTTATGAGTAAATGAAAATAGCAATACCTACTTTTAATTAAAGATTAAGTTACTGGATTTCAACAAAGAATTACACACAAATGTCTATATTAAGTGACACGTACCCGCTCGCGGCTTCGCCTGTGTAAACTATTTCGATAATTCACCCGCCCGCGTTCTTACTTAAATCACAAACTTTGCTTAAATTTATAATTTAAATAGTTATAACTTTTTTATTTATGAACCTTTTGAAATATAATAAACACTAAATGTTACGGGAACATTACCAAAATACGGTAGTTAAAATTGTGTTTTATTGGTTAAGCCGCACTTGAGATTAGTGTGCACAAACGAACAGACAAACAGAAAATAAAATTAAAATTCATTGTTTTGAGTTCTATTACATTGTTGAATGTCTATAATGTCTGCAATGAATAATATTTTCCGATATATCTTCCATGTACTGACGACTATCATTTAGATTTACATTTCTCTGATATAGATTTAGTTGAAAAACATATTTTAGAACCTTGGAATCCGTCCAATAAGCACCGGTTCGAATCCGGCGTTCAAATTATTATACGTTTTCTAAAAAATGTTTTTCAATAACACTTTAGTTTTATTAGACTGAGATAGTTTAATAACCTAAATGTGTGAATAACACTTTAAAAATGAAAAATAAAATAAATATAGTTATTTTACATTGGTTATATATTAGAATATAGTCTATGTGAGGGGTCTATGATTATAACAGCCGGAAAGCACTAATAATACCTAACAATTATATAATCATGGCAGATTAATGTTAGGTCTGATTAGTTAATTTTATAACAATAGAAGACCTTATCGACAATATTCAAGGCTGCCTAATCAAAGAATGCACCATAAATTTCATATACTAAAATATATTTAACATTAAAAAAAAGTTTTAATACTAATTTGGTTCGTTTCGTGGTGTTTTCACATGTATGCATGCATGTTTTATACCCACGGACACTAGTCCCATTATGCATGTAAATATAATGGGGACTCGTGTGCTAGACTTATAAACTTTAATATTACCTTACAAAAATTTCATTCAATTCTCAGTTTTACATAAATAGTGAGTATTTACTTACCTAATATTAATGTGAATAGCTTTTCTCTCCAAATAGCCTCTGTTTATTACAATGAGGTACATAAAGATAGCCGTTTGACGTTTCATTACTCTAGTTCTAGTTTTCATATAACAATTTTAGTTTAGTAAAAGAATAAATTTTATTTTCCACAGAAACGACGGTGCCCAATCAAGATGCCGCTGCAAATCAGAAGAAATGGGTGCACATCATTTCTTCGTGAAAATCTACTTACCATACTCACCGTAATAGGTGTATTGTCTGGCACATTATTGGGTTGGGGCCTGAGGGCGTCTGGATATGAGTGGTCGAGACGAGATGTCATGTACTTCCAATACCCAGGAGAGCTCTTCCTTAGAATGCTCAAGAGTTTGATAGTACCACTTTTGGTCTCATCCATTGTTTCTGCCATTGGGTCTTTGGATCTCAGTTTGTCTGGCAAGTAAGTTGTTGTTTTTGTTTTAAAACGTAAATTTAAGCGCTAATAGACATATTGTTAAGAAGTTGGAGTTAAATTCGTAGTACAATGACTGCCTTATATACTTATAATGATTAAACTTAACTAGAAAATTAAATTAAAATACAGTATTGATCATATTAAAAGATAACTTCGTACCATTTAAGTGACTGTACTTGCCTTGTGGGTTAGATCTTGATTCAGAGGAATCCTTATACTTAAATTATGAATTCCTACAAGACCTACATCAGTGTTAGGATTGGTAAGGCAAAAACTGGCATACTGCAGTGTTGAGTTCCGCCTATTAACATTCCTTAAATTCGGATAGACGATGGAACACATCTTAATTTTTCACTTTCCTCTCCGCGTTCTGCTATATGCGAAGAGCTAAAAAAATCATTTGAAATCTTACTTTTTGATTGCAGAGTTGGTTTAAGAGCCATCATTTATTACATGACCACGACGATATGTGCAGTAATGCTTGGCATCGCGTTGGTAACCACCATCAAACCTGGCAAGGACCCTGAAGCCTATAACCAACCAAACTCCACCAAGAATCTGGTCACCAAAGATACGCTTACTTCGGATACCCTATTGGATTTGTTAAGGTAGGCTTAAATACTAAATTATTTTTATTGTCTTTTTTAGCTTCGCTCTTCTTCAGTAGTCAGAGAGAACTTGGTGTCAAGACACTCCGTTCTCCGCTATTCGCCCGAATTCGAGACATTGTGTGCTGAGTGGCGGTACTCAACTTCGAGCTTAGTATGAATCACCAGAGCGGAGAAATGAAAATAATTAAAAAAATATCATTCGTTTGAGTGAGAATCGAACTTACAACCAATCGCGATTACACTGTCCCACTGCACCATGATGACATTGAATTATAAAGGATAAAATAAGTATATTATTTTTTTAACAATTTCTTAAAAAGTATGTGTTTTTGTCATTTTTAAAGTGACACACACTAAGGAAATTTAAAATGATTTTCTAGAAAACGTATAAACATTTGAACACATGGCTGGTCAGAGTTCTTGGACGGTTTCCAAGAGGCGCGGGATCGAATCCCGCTGCGTTCAAATTCTTATACGCTTTCTTAAAAAAAAAATCTGTCTTAAGGTACACGTGTTAAATACCTTGTACAGCCAAAATACCCAGTGTAACTACCCATTGTAAATACCCAGTGTAACTTAGCAAAATCCTCTGGAATATAAATAGTACGTCTATATATGGTCTATATAACATTATTATCACTTGTTTACACCAATTTCCCAAATGACATATTTTATCGACTTTTATATTTTTTTGTCTCTAGTCAAATCTCAATCCGTATTTATTAAAAATTATAAATCGTAGCAGAAATAGAATCAATTGAAGTATGTAGCAATTTGAACTGATAGTCAGATAAGTAGATTATTTCCGGTTTTCAATAATAATTAAAATTAATCTATATCAAAAGTTTGTAACATATATATGCAAAAAATTCCGTTCTGTTTCCAATGCTACTGTTCGTAGTTTCTCATGGATTATTTAATTTCTTAATCATAGATGCCCTTTAATTAATCCGAGTACGAGGAAATGTAAAGTGTGATAAGTGTACTCTTGGTACGTAATTACCAATTGTTATAAACGATCAGATGTAATATCAGACGTCGCATGCTCATACCCGCCATTTGATTGGCTCAATGAAAGTGTTAATTTTGTCATCCGGGCGAAATTTGCTAAAAAAACCTATAAATAACGTAAACAATACGCTTATCAAGAGTAATTATGTTTGATGGCTTCTATTTAAAATTTAGGCTTTTCTATTTAATAACTTTCAAGGTTAACCATCATATATGATAACATTTTTAGTTTAAAGTGTCACATATTTAGAATATGAGAAATATTTATAGAAAACATATAAAAATTTGAACGTAGCGAATAGAGAACACGCAGATATTGGAAAACGTCCAAGCGCTCTGACCGCTAACAAGCTCTCTGTAGAGAGATTATTGTAAATTACTATTGCTCAAAGATTATTTCTACGAACAATCGCTTGACAAGAGCAAGAGAGAGGAAATATGCAAAAAACACTTTCTACAGTGATGCTAACTACATAACAAGTTGTAATAAGCGTACAGGAAAAAGACATATTTAGAAAACGTATAAAAATTTGAACGCAGCGGGATTTGAAGCCGCGCCCTTGGAAGCCGTTCAAGAAAAGAATGAAAAGATAGAAAAGTCCGAAAAGAGGCGCGGGTTTAAATCCCGCTGCGTTCAAATTTTTATACGTTTTCTAAATATGTCTTTTTCAATTTCCTAAGTGAGCGAATAACACTTTAAAAAATGTTAAAAAAATAGCGTACAGGAATTTCCCCTTAGCCAGCAGATTGGCTTATCGGTCACAGCACTTGGAAGGATATCAAGAGGCGCGGGCGCGTGTCCGTTCAAAACTTATTATCCGTTTTCTACAAATGTAAATGTAAAAATACATGATGCTTCTTTACGAAGGATATTTACTAAATTCATAAATAGATTACAATTAGAATTGGAAACAGGATATTTTTAAAGTTGTTCAAATTAAGGACGACAGTTTGCCTACTTTGGTTTTAGACATGTCCGACTTAAAGTGACATTTGCCTGTTGCCTGTTACTTAGCTTATTGGAGAGACAAGGCAATAGCAAGTCCTTCTTAATTTATACCTGACAGGCTAACTAGCTTTTAATATAAGCCATCAGGTATTTACAGAGTTTAGTTTATTTTTTTCTTTCGTAGATGTGTGTTTGTAGAATGAGACCAATACACATAGAATGAGAACATAAATTATATAATACTTTAACAAATGATTTTACAAAGAATTGACATAAGACTGTGCTAATAGAATCCAATCACGGTTTAAATAATGTAATAACAAGCTGTATTTGAAAATTCATTATATAATTAGAATGTTTTTATTTAATTAAATAGAAATTTTGTATTTTATGTATATAAAGGGATGAAATAATCATATTAGGAACATACAAAAAAGAGTTACACTAGCCTAATCAAGGCGCCAACGTCCGCGCGAAGTTTCATAGTAATTGTCAATTGTCAAGAGAAGCGGCGCAAGCGTCGGTTCCCTCCTCGTCAGTCTTCATCAGGCCGCGCTATTTATATTGCGCCCTAGATACCATTAGTAGGGCTGTCTGTTAATCTGTAAATAAATTTGTTGTGTGTGAAAATTTAACGAGGTTATTAGCGACCTTAAAATGCTATTACTTTAAATAAACTATATGAATTTCAATGAATATATAACGATGATATAAAAGAAAAACTATTTTTTTAATTTTTTAATGTGTTAATCACACACTTAGGAAATTGCTAAATATATTTACAAAACGTTATAATTATTCGAACCCGCGCCTCTTGGAAACCGTCCAAGCGCTCTGACCAGTAAGCTATGCTTTCTACATTCCAGCTGCGTCGAAATTATTTTCTTGTTAGCATCTCTATACGAGTAGAGTGATTATTCTACGAACAATCGTTTGGCAAGAGAGAATGCTATTTATTAAATATTTTTAACATTTTTTAAAGTGTTAATCACACACTTCGGTAATTGAACACTATTATACGTTATCTAAATATATTTCTCAAATAATAAACCGCTTCATGCTTTTTCCCTCATACCATAAGCTAGACAGATAACAGAAGGCACTTCGTTCTGAAACTTCAGCCGGAAATTGAAACTTTAGGTATTTAATAACGGAACTACACGCAGAAATTATTGTTATCAGAGGGAGATGAAAACATAAATAGAATAGAAATAATATAAGATTCGATTAAACTACTACTATGAATCAAGTAAAGCTGAGCCACTACCCGTTCTTGTTATTCTTTGCTTTTATAACCATGCTTCTTTTTTTTTTATTAAGCAGACCAGGCAGAACGTGATGGTGCCACGCGCTGTATATTCGTTGGCGGAAACTATCGCTTAAACTTTTGCAACCAGACCAGAGAAATTAATATATTTTATATTTATACAAAAAATAATACATGAGTACAAATTGAAACCTTATGTGGTGTCTCTTAGAGTAGTTAAAATGTATTACTTATATATTTTAGTGTCTCAGTAATTTAAATAATTGATTTGACACTGTAGTCAATTGGTTGTGTATTGGTTACCTGTTATTTTTGTAATAGTTGATTTTTGTACAGCAACTCAACGTCGTTCTCTTTTTTAACAGAGCGGCATATGGATATAATAAAAATACAACCATTTGCCCGAATGCTCGTCTCGTTTACAAGTAAAAGTTATTCCTCAGCGGCACGACGGCCTCATATATAAGAAATTGGTTTACTAAATTGGTTGAATTCTATTACATACAGTGAAAAATAAAATAATGTACTTTAATACTTGACTCTGGTGTGACCCTACATTACCAATGAAATAAAACAACAGCTTGTTGAACAGATCGTTCGCTGGCAGGTGACATAGGTTATTGGATCGTCTAGATGCTTTAGCGCTAATCACTGAATAAAACCGTAATAAAATGTGATGCATAAACTAAATTCAACCGTGCAGCTTTTAAGCCAATACAGATTTATATTTCTTACAAAACTATTAATTACAAAACATAGGACAAAAAAATTGGTAAAAATATATAATTTGAAATTAGAATATTATAACAGTTTATATACACAGGAAGTTACCGACCTTGGCTTCGACAATTGACCTACAATCTATTCATAAAACCGCTTACCGTTGATTTTTACTGCCATCAGAACAACACACGTCAGGTGACAGGCCACTTTTTGTGACTTCTAGAATTCTTTTCATACATTGATGTAGCAAAATTTTGTGTGTTGAAGCAAAATTTTGTGTACCGGCTATAAACCAAAACTATAAGAAGCCAAAACTATAAGAAGTAATCGAAGGAAAATCGTCGGGGTTTAATTATGGAATATGAGGTGTATGAAATTTGGCACATTTAAAGTTTATATAAAGTGGAAGCATAATGTTTTATAATAATGCAATAGACATCTAATAGATATCAGTATTTTACGCGTAATCGGGAACTCCAGTTTCCTGTAATAATTGAAAGTAGCTACAGACAACATTTATTTAATTGTGAGGTCTTGTTTTTTAAAAAAAGTAATACTTAATTGATTTAATTTTATTTTCAGGAATGTATTTCCGGAGAACATAGCGCAAGCCACAATTGCGTCTTACAGGACCAGATTGGTTTATGACCAGAACGATACTAAAGCGGTTAAAGGTATATTTATAAAATTACTTTAAATTCTATTAATTTTTGTATTCCAAATTATATAATTTGTACGTATTATAAACTAGATAGCTTTGGCATTTATATTTTCTTTATATTATGTCAAAGCTCATCTTGAGACATCTTTGATATTATTCAATCTGACCAAGCAATGCTACAGGTATATCATATTACACTCTTACATTTCGTTCTCCACTTTCCGCCCCAACTCGAGACATCGAGACCCGAACAGGGTTTTGAGTGGTAAAAACTTTCGCCGCGCCGCTCGAGCCGCGCTTTGTCTTAAGTACTAGAGCACATCAATTATTTTTATAGATAATTAATCATTCCCCAGAGTGGGAATCGAACTTAAAACTGCAACCGATGGCCCTTATACATATACTTGATATATATATATGTACATATATGAATTAAACACTCATGTGCACAATTTAAAGATTCTGCTCAATTTTGACTTAAACTAATTAGCTACCGGTCTGACATGTTAAATGTTATAAGGAAATATATTTCAGTTGAAAAATATAAGTATAATATAATAATTATGTCCGATTCTTGAAGCTATTAATTTTATAGCAGCTTCACACTTTTTCTCGCATAACTTAGTGTCAAGACACTATGTTCACTACTTTCAGTCTGCGACATTATATGTTCGAGATATTGTGTGCTGAGTAGCGGAACTCAACGCTGCTCATTGTTGCACGCGTTGCACCAGAGGGATAAAATAATTTAAATATTCCTCTGACTGGGATTGAACCCACAATCAATCGTGTTTGATGCTAGACACTGTACCAGACCACGCTGTGTCACCATAATCTTTTTGTTTGATAGATAGTTTTTCTATAATAATGAATTTATTAATAGATTTGTTTTAATTTTTAGGTCATTTGGAAACATACAAAATAGAGGGTGGTTATCAAAGTGGGAGCAATGTGCTAGGGTTGGTGTGTTTTAGTATTATACTGGGTATAACATTAGGTAAAATGGGTGAACAAAGCAGGCCCCTGCAAAACTTCTTCCATGCTTTATCAGAAGCTATGATGATCATTACTGGATGGGTTATTTGGTAAGTATATTTCTTTTTAAGTCATGTTTAACTTTTTAATGGATAATTATTAAGTTTGTTAACAAATATTCATTTTACAAACGTAAATTTGCCATTTATTTCTTTTTTAAGCTTCATGTATTCTGCATATCGTTCTCCAATTTGGCGGAACTCAAACAGGGATATGAAAATAATTTGTGTATCATTTCTCCGAGTGGGTATCAAACCCACAACCATCGCGTTACTCTATCTCATTTTTCTACGATAACAATCATTTTTACTTTTCATAAAGTTGATTTTATATTGTATTTAATATTATATACACTTTTCTTATTAATTTAATATATTTTTTAAACATTTTATATGAATAAATAATATATGTGAATGAAGCGGAAAACGTTCGTTAATAATATTATTATAACGCATAATATTTTTTCCAGGCTATCGCCCCTCGGTGTTTTCTTTTTGGTCACAGCAAAGATCATGGAGATTGAATCGTTTGCGGAATTAGTAGGTCGACTAGGACTTTACTTTATGACAGTCCTTCTTGGACTTTTCATCCATGGTTTTGGTACTTTGAGTATTTTGTTCATACTCGCCACTAAGAAGCTGCCGTGTCGATATATTGCTAAGATGGGACAAGTTATGGCGACTGCATTTGGCACGGCTTCCAGGTAAAATTTAATGAACGACCTGATTATATTGTTTTTTTTAAATGTATATTATTATTTTAGTGTTTATTGCTTGAATAGTTATATAATATCAAGTAATTTTAGTTTATTTAATTTTCAACTAAACTGAACTGAACTTGTTAACATATGAGACAAACTAAAGGACAAATGTGAGGGGAGAGGAGTAATCGTATTTTTATTGTATTTTTTCCAATAAGCTTTTGTTGCTGCTTCCTGTATGTTCATAATATTTATTTATTATTATAGTTCTTCTGTATGTTTATTTATATATATTATTATAGTAAAATTTGTTATTTTTTCAGTTCAGCAACAATGCCTATAACAATTGGTTGCTGTGACGACATGGGTCTCGATCCTCGAATCACACGCTTCGTAATCCCCATCGGTGCTACCATCAACATGGACGGCACTGCGTTGTATGAAGCTGTGGCGGCCATCTTTATTGCTCAGTTGCGAAAAGTTGACATGTCATTTGGCAAAATTGTTGCTGTCAGGTGCGAGTTTATTTGTGTAGTAAAACAAAAAAAAATATTAAATTAAAAGTTGGAATAAATTACAGAATATGTAGTTATAAAAACATAAGAAACCAATACTTAATACACATAAGCATAACTCTTGTTTTATGACAAGATATAAAAAAAATACTTCTGTAGATGCCCTCAGTTGCTTAACAAATTTACCTTATGCATTTGCCAATGAGGCTCCCGTAGTAAAATCACTCCTTTGCTCACCACCACGAAGGAAAACAGTGTTTGGATCAAACTCTCCTGTTCCTAGGCTCTGCAAGGGAGTTTTGTTAGCTAAGGTACAGTGGCCTACTAGATTTTAACGCTGATTCGACAAATAAAATTCGACTCTTGTTAAATAATAAACTCCGATCATCTTAAAAATGTATGTATTATCCTAAGGAATTGTCTTTTATTTCATTTTGGATTAATTCTTTGGTTTGGTTTGCTGAAGCTCGCCTAAGGAGCTCATTATGTTTTTTTCTTTCTTGCATGCTGTATCCGCCTGTAAGTGTTTGTTACTCTTAGTTTAATAAAAAATAGACAGTCTATGCCTAGTAATAATTCATTCCAGTGCAACAGCTACATTTTTTTTTAATTTCCAGTGTGACAGCTACCGCAGCTAGTATAGGCGCTGCGGGGATTCCCCAAGCGGGTCTGGTTACCATGGTGATGGTGCTGGATACCGTCAACTTGCCTGCTGAAGACGTGTCCATCATCTTAGCGGTCGACTGGTTGCTGTGAGTTATCTATTACACATTTTGAAATATTAATTGAGCCTTACACATAATTATAAATGCATATGCATAGATGTTACCTAAGTAAGTGAATTATGATATATTTTTTTAAATTATCAGTTTCTTTTTACATTAATAAATTTGAATTCACAACAGATAATGTAACTAGAATAAATCAGATTCTTTTGATTTTTCTAGAAAAGAAACAACTATTACATCTATATAAATTTAATTTTGTACCCTGATTGAGAGCTGTAATATGAATGTTGGGTATTTAAAAATATAGTTATTAAGCTTGCTCGTATATTTACACGTCATCAGTATAGTAAAAAGAGTACTGCCACTCAAAACAAATTATTTTCCATATTCTATTAAAAATAAATAACTTATTGCCCAGTGACCGATTCCGAACAACAATCAACGTGGTATGCGACGCCTTGGGCGCGATCATCGTCACGTCTCTATCGCAGGGCGACATCGAGAAGACGCGCGCATTACACAACGACCGGGAAACTGCGCCTGCGCATGAACTCACTGAACTGGAGAAGGGGGAGCATTAAACTGACTTTTCGCTGATTTGACCGGATGCCGTGAATATCGGAACATTGTTAGTATTGTTTTTCTATGAGTATATCACTATTTATGAAATATTTACATAATTAAACAAAAAAAAAAGGTATAATTTTTGAGAACTTATTTAAAATCTAGAACAGGTATTGCAATTCATAATTAAAAACAAGTTGTTTTTACGTTTTATCCCTATGTCGGCCATCTTTTAAACTGGCTCTAAAGTCTATAGTGCATAGTTTAATTTAACTTGCTCAATTTAGTTGCCGAGAAAATAAGTTCTTAAAAAAAAGCGACCGTTATCCCTCTCTTCAATTTATAATGTCATCGCTATCTATATATATATATATATATATATATATAGCCTCGTTGTTAATAATTATAACGGTAAGGATAATCCTTTGCTGTCATAAATGATAGTGAATGCACCCTAAGAACGATATACTCGTATTTTGTTTATATTATATGTATTTAATATTAGTAAACTTTAATAACGAATAATTATTTGATGGTTAGGTTTTTAATATATAATTATATTATGAATTTTATATTTTTATATCCTATTTTGTGTAAAATCTCAATTTTATACTATTTATTTATATATTAGAAGGTACCGGTCAAGTCTCTTGACGTTTAGGAGTTTTATGTTCAATAGCGTAAACGTATTTCGTGTCAAGACAATAACGTACAAGTATTGCGAGTTAATTTGTGATTTATTTATTTATTGAGTTACGTTCGTTTATATTTATATGGTTTGGGCTATGATTGACTCCTCCTCCTCCTATGATTGACTCCTCCTCCAATCCTCAATTGAAATCACTTGACACTTTTTAAAATAATATTTATTTAGCAAGAAGATAGAAGAAAAATATAACTTCTGCAAATTTTAAGACATGTGTCAACATAAAAAATATAAAATCTCTTTGGAAAGATGCATTGGGTTGATGCATTTTTATGTGAGTTAAAATATTTTTTTCTAACAGTTTCCATGAATGAATATTGTCAAATTTATCACGAGTAGTTCTGTCGAACCAACATCGATGTGTAGAGTATGTGTTATATGTTTAAATATTGTAATAAAATATTTTTAGTATATATATTTACGTTTTGTAATTTTCATCGTTTAGTGGTCTGTATCCGTGTGTTCGTTTAGCCAATATATTGTGTAGAGCAACTCTAGCTATACTCCATTCTAAAAATATTCTTATAATCCTATCGAGAGCTAAAAATATATTAATTTTCTGTACAAAATATATTTGATATTGTTCTAAAACTTAACAGATATGTACAGTGCGATTATTAAAATTTTCACCAAAGATAAAATCTCCGACAATAAATCTTTTCTTATATATATATATATATTAGTTTATTGTTTAAATACAGTGAGTAAACCTAAGAAGCTGTCTGTTTATTTTTGTATGGAAGTATAAGAAACTCCACAAAAACAATTTTACTTTTTCTATCTTATCCAACATGCTTATATGTATGTATATATCGATTATATCGAATAATAATTGAAATGTATTAAAATTCGAAAAATCTATTTTCATCAGTGTAACGATGCGACTAAGAAATGAGTTGTTATTCTTTATAATATTACTCATAATGTATACTTTATATTTTGTTGACATTTTTTAAAGTGTTATTCCCACACTAAGGTATTTTCTAAATATGTAAACTTTAATTAAATGTGCCATAATATAAGTGCGTAGTCTAGTTCTGTAATCAGTCAAGCCATTGCATTCCAATAACATTTAGAAAATTTGTTGATATTTAATTGTTATATTTATTTACGATCGTTAAGAACGATTTAAAAGTTGAGATTATGTATGAAAATGCAATTATTGTGAAAAAGTAGTTATATTGGGTTTAGAATGAAACGAATCTCAGATTTGTTTCAGTTATTATTTTTATTTCTTTATTAATCAAGTTCATACCATTACATTTATGTTGTACATATTGTACTAAAAACTATGTTAAATTTAAACTATATCATTTTAATACAACTAGCGTATATCAAAATTATTGACAAGTAAATGAATTGTAGTATGATTTTCATCTGTTATAATGAGAAATGGTCAAGCCAGTCTTACATTAATTTTATCTAATACCACAAAAAACCCCCTAAAATGGCCAAATATTAGTATTTAAGGTAAATGTCTAGATATGAGTAAGTTAAAATTAAATTCTGTAGTTGTCAAATTTATTTATATGACAAGTGTAATCAGTATATAGAGTTAAATTAGTTTAGTTATTTAACTTGTTATTTATTGTAAAGAGTTTTTATTATCGTTTCTAACAATTATGTGTACTTTAAACATCGTATTATTGTATTTAATGTTTAATTTGCATAATATTTTTTCGATCGGTACTGCCAGTTACGACCAAAATATGAATACAAAAAGAAGTGAGTACAAATCATTGTAGATTTTTATATCAGTGTTTATAATATTTATTTTTAGTTCATTCTATTGTCGTCTTTCAAGTTTTAATAAATACTTACTGTAGAGCATTTCTTATTTATTTATCGCTTTTAAATTGAAGGGCAAATTTTAGGCCAACGAGTGGCGTGGTAAAGCGTCTGATTGCAAACGCGATTAGCTATATAGGTTCGATTCCCGGTTCGATTTTCACGTTCTGGTAAGATGAAGCGCGGCGTCAAGTTCCGCCACTCAACACACAATGTCTTCATTTCAGGGGAAAACGGAGTATCTTGACACTAGTTCCCTTTGACTATCCAGATATGCGGGAAAAAGCGTAATGCTAAAAAATATATTTAAATTTAATAAAAGACTTTTTGTTTTTATATTTTTTATTTATCAAATGTTTGTTGCACTTTGACTTAAGGCTTAACGGTATAAAACCATTTTGACTATTGAACCAAGTCTCTTATCACATCACAGCCGACGTCCACTATAAAGTACGTAAGTAAAATATTACAATCAGATACAATGAGTATTTTGTGCAGTATAAATTATAATATTAAACAAAATTTTAGGAATGCATCTTAAATAAATATCAGTATGTTTATAAATTGCATCTATAAAGGAATGTGAATAACTAAACTCTACTTAATGAGAACTTTTCCAGTCTATACTAAGCTTTCAATATATTATTTTGATCCCAAATAGAAGTAATATAAGACATTGAAATTGGGATAAAGGACGTTTAAAGGCAAGAGGTTTTAGGTATATATTTTTCAATAGCTATTTTCCAGTTTTCGTTTCAAATATCGCTACAATTTGTTATACATGAATAGTTCTCTTACAAATTTTGGTATATTCCAACTGATAACATTTTAAGTCTGCAACTTTAAAATACAAAAGAAATTACTTAAATTTAAATAAATTACAATGTTTTTCGTTATTTTAGCTTTTTACATTAATCTACAATTCCATGGTTTAACAAATTAATTTGTTTCAGTATTAGACATAACGTTTACTTCGTATCTACCAATATGCTACTTTTTACAAAAACATTTGAGTTAAATATAGAGTTATACGCATGTACAACTAATTTAATTAATTTTGCTGAATTAAACGTATAAAAATTTGACCGTAGTTGGGCCCCGAACCGCCGAAGAGGCGCGGCACTGAAGGTTTCAAGGACGCTCCAGTTCGAGGTCTCGTTTCGTTCAAATTTTCATAAAAAATTGCGAATAAAATTTAATAATTTGTTTAATTACATTATCCGTGTTAAGAAAACGAAAAATAAGCAACGAAACATTTTCTTTTCTAACGCATTTACGCGTACAATTCGATAAATATATCTAGCAAATCAACAGCTTGGTACATATGTACAATAGTTACGATTTAATTAACACAAACATTCGCTTACTTACCTATCTTCATAGATTATAATAGATATGTATAAACGTTTTAAAGCTCTCTTTCAAACTAGTAAAAATAATTATGGAGAGAAAGAAAGATTTTTCTAACTTTATAATAATTGCATATTTCACTATTAACAGCTATACGGCGCACTTGTTTCACGGTAACGACGAGCAAGTACATATTTATCTCGTTATCGAGTCCGTACACGTCTAATACCGGCGTTTCGCTAAGCAACGCCGTTGATGCTATAATCGTTGTTATTGTGGATATGCTTGTGGGATCCGTTGTGGGTGAACGAGGAGTCCCGCCGGCTATGCCTCTCGCCTTGTATGGAACTCCTCGCTCTGGCTAGAGTCGCTGCGGATATTTCCATAGAATCTCCGTGGGGGAACCGTGAACCCCTTCTCAAGCCGTTTCGACATCGTATATTCTGAAAAAGTGAGAAATGTATATATATTTATATAAATTTTAGATACGTAGGAAATAATATAAATATTAATTGTTAAAATGTAATTGATTTCTATTCTATTTGGAATCACGATATCGTATAATCAGCCTTATTTTTTTACGAGTCTTTAATAAGTAGGTACAGTTATTGTTATTACCGTTATAATATAAATCTATGGTAATATTAAGAAAGTGGACAAACAATGAAATATAAGGCTTAGTTTAAGTAAAAGGTACGTACCAAGTTCCTCAGTTATTAGATAAAAAAGTACAAAAACAAAGAAAACAAAAAACTAAAAACTAATGCAATTATCTTTTAACAGTGACGCAGTGGGCATCGTGTAAATGCGATTGGTTAAAGGTTCGATTCCCATTGATCCAAGAGGGAATGATAATGTATATATTTTTATTTCGATGTTTAATTATTTCAGTGAGACAACAAAAGTGATTCATTGTTGAACTTAAAAGATAAAATTAACTATTATACATATCGTCACGTTACATAAACGTCTATTTTCCTCATCTGTAAGCTCTTTCATATAAGCTCACGTTATTTGTACCGTGCGATTACTTTTTTTAGGATATTTTATGGTTCGTCAAAGGGTTCTTTGACGAACCTACATATGGTAGTTTTTTTTTACATTTTTTAAAATGTTATTCGCACACAAGGAAAATTGAAAAAGACATATTTAGAAAACGTATAAAAAATTTGAAAGCAGCGGGATTTAAACCCGCACCTCTGAACGGTTTCCAAGAGGCGCGTGTTTAAATCCTGCTGCGTTCAAAATTTTTATACGTTTTCGAAATATGTTTTTTTTTATTTTAGGGCTATGTTATAAAAATATAAAAAATATGAAAAAAATATATATAAATAGATCATACAAACTTAGTTTATCCACGCCGTCATGGCATAGTTGTATTGTTAACGATAGTAGTAGGTTCAAAATTCACACTGGAGAATATTTTCGTCCGAGTTCCACAACTTGCATGATTAATATGAATTTAAATCATGCATGATATATCGTGTTTTAAAATTTTCGCAGGTTCATTTAATTTTATTAAGCATAAATTACAAAACATACTAATACGAAGATAATATCTTCATAAATGTTTATTAAGTAACTTTGTTATCAAATGTACCTTTAAGAATAACAAATAATCAAAGTTTCATTACGAAGTACAATTTCGTAAATATTCGTTTTTGATCTAATAAAGTATAAAAAATAAATTATAATAACACAATTTCTCTACTATTATAACAATACTATAATGTTAAAGTGGTTTTAAAATTTTCATACAAAGCTGACAAACTTCAATTATATTTATTACACAATGAGTTAGGTATATTTGTGAGGAAAGCGGAGAGCGGTGAGCCTTCACCGGCCAGCGCTACTGAAATTCTACCGAAATTCAATTAATGTTTTGATTATGTATGTATAGAAAAGGGAAGGGTGATTGACCGATCAATTAAGAAACAGCTGGAACCATTTGCTTAATTTCATTTAATTTCCTTTAAATACGGCTCAATCTAACTACTCAAAACAAACAAAATATGTTTTCTTTTTGTATCAATTATACCAAAAGTCATATGTATAATTTCAAATTATTGCTGATTTATACGTTATAGTTAAATAGTTACTAAAATTAATAAAAGAGATATTTAGTGGATCCAAATCTAAAACAGTGTTTTAATAAGACGTAATATTACTGTAAATTAAAGTTTGTGATTATAAAAAACACAATTTTCTCTATGATTTTGGATAAGCGAAGTGCAACAATGGCTTCTGTCATTCAACGTGAAATGTCTAATATAAGATATTACAAAACAGACATGGCTAAGGACAAGGTATTGTATGACAGATTCACAAAAATAAAAAAAGAACATCTTACTCACGTGTCCCGTTCGCCACGTCCAGCGGTTTCTATTGAACGCGCCATATACTATAGGGTTGGCGCATGAATTTGTACAGGAAAAGAGCCACATTGCCTTCTGGAAAGCAGGATCTAGACTCTGTACTGAGTCTTTGTCTATCCAGTACCTGTTGAAAGAGTTATTATTGTAATAAATATGAATATTAATACTCTGTACAGTGGAGCAGGGTCTGACTGTCAGCACGATTGGTTGTGGATTCAATTTCCGCTAGGGGAAATGATTATATTTAAATTATTTTGATCTCCTTAATATCTTATAAGCTAAAGCGTGGAATTGATTTCGTCAGTCAAAACGCAAACTTATATAGCTATGGCTTGAAATAAAATGTGAAGCCGATTTATTAATTCTAAACCCCTTATATAAAAAAAAAGTTATAACGCGAACTGCCTCATTCGAGAAAGTATTATATTTATTACATACATACGTAGTATAATAGTAATAAATATAATATTAGTAATAAATTAAAATTTTATATGTATTTGTTGCAGAACATGTTAAATATTTACAAATATAATTCTACAAAGCTTTATAGAGATAAAATTTGAAAAATCTATTCAAGTACTTGAAATGATTGACTCACCACATACAGTAGCAATAGTAAGGGGACCAGCACGTGAAGAAGACTAGAACAATAGTGACTGTCATCTTGAGGGTCCTAGCCCTCGCTCGGCCGAGGATGCCCACTCCGCTTCTACGCATTTTGTCTGAAAGAAATATATTTTTTACTCATTTATCCCAGGCAAGAATAAAAGGCTACTTGTGGTAATTCACAAGCTTGATTCAATATACGATAAAACTCAACTTATAAAGAAAAATATTACATGTAATGTACGAAAATTATTAATATATGTTCTGGCATTTTGTTCTCGAACTATATTCTTTGAAAAGTTCAATATTATGGTACTCATACTAATATTATAAATTGGAAAGTAACTCTGTCAATCTGTCTGTCTGTCTTAGAATTGTGACACATATTGTTTTATACTGTCTAGTGTCTTCTGATTGTAAGATATTAAGACCATGTCCAAATAGCCGTTTTATATATATGTAAGATTAGTATTTTTTATTAAATCATTAATAATTTTCCCTGTTTTGAATTTAAACATATCACGTACATTATATGATGTTTCATCGTCCATTATCACTTTGATGGTGCTTTTAAATTTATTAAATCTTGTTACTAGATTTATGAGTAATAAAAAGAACTTATAGATAGATGAGTGTTGGGAAAAATATACAAGAAAAATAAGTATCGGAATTTGTCTTTCCTGGCTTTTGAAATCCAAAGGAGCCTGAAATCATTATAATAATACCCTTTTACAAAAATTATGAAGGAGTATGGAACTTGGCACTGTTATAGTTATGATAGAGAAAGAGTGCCGAATAATTATTTTATATCATTTTTAAATAATACGTAAAATTTTAAACATATTTTTTAAATTTTGAATAAGATTTCAATTTCCTAAGTGTGTTTAACACTTTAAAAAAAATTTAATAAATATAATTTGTTAAAATATCTAATAAATATTTAATAAAATATTTAATAAAAAAAAAATAAAATAAAATAATAAAAAATAAAAAAAATTGTTCGTAGAATAATCTTTGGGTAGCAGAAATTTGTCTCAAAAAGTTTCTCTACAGAAATGCTAACAACAAAAATAAGTTGTAATAAGCATATAAGAATTTCGACGCAGCTGGCCGTAGGCCGCATGGCTTAGCTGTCAGTGCGCTTGGACGGTTACCAAGAGGCGCGGGTTCGAATCCCACTCCATTAACTTTTTTACGTTTTCCAAAAATATGATTTTCAATTCCTAAAGTGTGATTAAGACTTTAAAGAAATATTTTTTTAATAAATATTTTATTATATATTTTATTTAAATAATACGTAAAGAAACGTTAAATAAATAAAAATAAATGTAACACATGTTTATGTTTTAAATACATGGAAAAATGGTAAAATGTCATACACGTTGCTAAGGTAAAGAGTCGAAAGAGTCGTCGTCGTACTGGTTATAATTATTTAGTGAACTTATAATTTCATATCTATTCATATTAAAAGTAAATATAATATTGTTATATTATTTAAAGCATAATTCAGAAGCCATTCTGATGTCTCATTATTTTAATAGTGAAACGTCTAATTTCTAAATTTCTTTTTTATTTTGTCTACGAAATGTCTCATTATTCAAATAGCAAGAACAAACTTTAAATAATCTTGAAGCCGAAACACTTTTTAAGCTGAAGTTAATACAGCAGACAACTGAAATATGTATGTGTATTTTTTAAAATATAAAATAATGTTTCAAGTAAAACAAAAACAGATTTAAATGGACGGTAAAAAGACAGTTTTAGATTTCATTAAGAACAAGTCAAAGTTTTATTTGACAACCACTTTTATTAAAAGTTAAGGTTAAGTAAGAATTTTTGGTTATAGGCAAATACAAGCCACAAATATATATATATATATATATATTTATTCATGCCTTCTGTTTCACGCTTATTCCCGCATAACGGGGTAGTCAGAGACAACTTACTTTCAAGACACATTTTCCGTCCAAAATCGACACGTTGCATGTTGAGTGGTGGTACTCAAGCCCGTGCTTTGTTTTAGATAACAGATAGGAAAAATAATATATATATAGTTTAAATATAATCATTCCTTCGAGTGGGAGTCGAAAGTCCCATTGCGCCATTATGGCCAGTATATAATTATTTATTATTTAATAATAAATAATTATTATTTAATAATAAATAATTCTGCTATATTAAAAAAAAAAAAAAGGTTTCTAACTTTGTTTGTTTGTAAGGGAATACTGACGCGATCATGAAAATTCTTTCACTGACAGAAAGCTAAACTGTTCAGGAGCAGCAAAGGCTATATTTCATTCGCTTCCGCAGTGTTTTTATATTTAACGCTAGTGAAGTACATATACACAAGTACATATACATTGGCAGAAATAACGCAAACGGTTATTGTTGCCTTTTTAAAGAAATTTATTTTACGATGACTTAGAAGCAAATTATCTGATCCCTATATTTTTTTATCAACTTGAACTACTAGAAAATTCATTACATTCATTTACTTAATGCTACAAACTCTCGAGAGGCTTCGAACAAAACATTATTCTAACCTTTAATTATAACAGAAATAATATACTTTTATAAAGGTATATTTGTAAGAATGTATATTTTATATTTATATTATTTACATAATGAAAAATTCGTATTGTATGAGAATTTTTTTAACTTTCCGCTCAAGCATAGCGTTGAATAGAAAAATATTTTTTTCTTTTGTAACAGCAAAATGCTCAATTTTGCATATACGTTTAGTTTGTATGTCAACTCATTGTTAGCTGTGTGACGGTATTAAAACCCCAACATGGCGGGCCATCCAAGATGGCGGACTAGTTATTTTTAATGCATTCCTTCAATATGGGCGTGAAATTAAAGCTGATTTTATAAAAGTTTCAGACATTTAAAATATAATTCTTATTATTATAAAATATAATTCTTTATAATAAAAAAAACCAGTAACGTATAACATACAAAGTCTATTTATCATAGATTCGCCTCACAGCCGTCTTTGTGTCCTTTAAACGATATCATCATTTCGGTTTGACAACACATTGACATTTCTGTACCGTACCTATCTAAGAGAACATTTCAATATTCTATACAGACACACGTGTGCTCACTAAAGTAGGAAATCGATGTCACATGAATTCTCAAGTATTTTTCCCAATATACCAGACGTTTTAGATACAAACATATATTAATAATACAAATGGCTGCTTGCGTGATTCGATATTTGTTGTTTAATCATGTAACTGAATAGATTTAGAATAAATTGATTTTGTACAGAGGGATTTATGAATATTTTTTGAGTATTTCTGTCTGCTGCTGGTATTATTTATTTCATAAGGGGCGGATGTTTGAGTGAATTGAAAATGGTTAGATCAAAGGATATAGAATAATGGCAGTGTATTTAATAAAATTAATATGGCATAGCAAGATCAATGTCTTTTGAAATAATTTTATGAAAAGATATACATGTAATTTACTGGTTTTTTCTATTGCTAAGACTTTAGACAGAAGCATAGGTTTAATTCCGTAACGAATTCCTTTGAATGGGTGAAAAGTGTAAAATGAATTGATTGATTTTAAAAATTTACAAATTGCGTGAAAATAATCAGCTGTTTAATGTTATTTAAATTACTCAAATATTTGATGATAACATATATAGTATAAATACCTACTATCGAAATTAAAAGCTGATAGTACCATTTTCTTTTTTAAACTTATAAGAATTTCGACGTAGTTGGATGTAGAACGCATGACTTAGCGGTCAGAGCGCTTGAACGGTTTTCAAGAGGCGCGGGTTCAAATCCCGCTGCGTTAAAAATTTTATACGTTTTCTAAATACTATCTATAGTCTTGATACTATCATGTTGTGATGAAAGTTTTCATACTATCGATTTTAAAAAGAATTCTACGAGGAAAATAATAATGAAAATCTTCCACAGAACCGATTTGGTTCGTGACAGGCATTCCGACACAGATCACGAGATCATACTCCCGAGGGTTCAGTAATAAGCAAGCAATTACAAACGAATTACTATTGACAAATATTCTTGTAATAATTTAGGTTATTCCATACTAATGTTCCCATTTTGTAGGGTTCATCGGACCAAATAGGGGACAATAATTTCGTGCTTAATCTGAAGAATATATAGGGAAATGGAAAATTATATAAATGTAAATAACCGATTATTATTCTATTTCTTTCATAAATAACACGTACAGTTAACAAACATGTGTTTGTGTTAAATTTTCATATTTATTCCGCAAATTATGCGACCGTTAAAGCAAATGCCGCGAATTTAGTACTAAATAAGAGTAACTAAGAGTACTCTTATATAATTAAGAGTACTCTTATATAATTAAGAGTACTCTTATATAAAATGATTACGACTTATATAAAAAGGTATTCTTATAACAAAAACAACTTTAAATAAGTATGCCTACAACGCAGTGGCGGATTTACATATTTCCAAGTAAAAGGCCTTTAAGTTACTTTATTTAGTTACGCCCTTACCATTTTCAGTTCCTAGTTTATTCTTAAAACCCTGTAATCTCATGAGAATTCGATGACAAAGTTCGTTATATTATCTTTTTGTGCGAATTTTTGTAATAAAATCATCGACAATATGTTCATAAGGACTTTTATTCATTAATTCCATCTGAATGTAAGCTACAGCTTCTTATTTTTTTTTTTTTGGTTAGGGATCTAAATAAGCTTGATTTTTCTAAAAAGAAAGGATTAGGAAAAGTACGTTATGTATACCAGCGTGAAATTGTTTGTTTCCTTTCACACGTGAAGAGCTATGTCCAAGTAAGGAAGAAATATGGCTTTGAAAATATATATATTTTTTTGAAATGAAACTATTTTTAACCGGATATAATTTTTATATTCGATAATACATTTCAGAACCCGACGTTTCAAACACTTTACTGTAGTCCGTGGTCACAGGTAGAGTCTACCTCGAATACCAATATTATATGCGATTAATCCGGTTAAAAAAGTTTCATTTTAAAATGTGTAATAATCGTGAAAATCAAAGAACTTAATATATACATTCTTGAACTGAATTAATGAATATATCTATAGAGTACATTTTTTGAAATGATATTGAACTTGTTGTAAGCCTTCTGCCGTTTTTCTAATTCAGATACGAGTCTATTAGCGATCGCGAGGACTGTGTAAGCATTGAAAGTATCACTCGCGTTCATATTAATTTCTTCGTCGTACTTTACATATAACACGAATGAAACTCAACTAACTAGCTTCTCTGACCATCTGACCATTAAATCGCACTTTTCACTTTTCACTCATAAAATCAGCTCACTTATCTCACTTTTCAGTTATAAAGTGTGTTTGCAGAGGCCAAGTAATGGTGGGTCTGCAAACTAGCTATTTTTTTGCAACTAGATTTTTTCAGTCAGAGACATCGTAGTGTCCTTTCTCACTTTCCACTTTCTTTTTCACGAATTCTAGACATGCGTGTTGAGTGGCGAAAATCAACGCCGCTTTTTTCTTTTTAACAATAATACGGAGAAACTAGAACAAATAAACTACGATAATTGCACGGAGTGGGAATAAAACCCACGACCAATCGTTTGCAGTCAGACGCTGTCCCACTGTGCCACGATGCCCTCTAAGCTCTTTTACTTTAGACTATAAAAGTTTGATTGACCTTTGAATGGATAAAAGACAGTGAAGAAGGACAAAATGTTTAGAAATTTTTAGCACATTAGAAAACTGTAATGTAAAAAAATCTGTATGACGCTTAGGAAGTAGCGAAAAAATTGGTCTGAAAATTTGCCGCCCCTAAAAATCTACTGCGGCTTAAGCCTACTAAGCCTGGTGGTAAATCCGCCACAGCTACAACCCTGGATTTGGATCCCAAAGTGCGTCTATATTGAAAATAAACTTCCATCTGTTCGTACACGACAGTGTTTTGTTACATCGCATACCTACTACATATCAAAGATAATACTGTACTACGATATATTCAAGGTAGAAACCCCAATTTTCGTAGCGTCTTCGCACATGAAATGATTTCGGTTTTGAGAAGTAAATTGGCACGTCAACCCTTGAAAGCAGGTAGGGATTTTTAAAATCAGTGGAGTAGCGACCGGCTTTAATATATCTACATTACAGAACAAAATACATAGAAGTTTTTTGGCGTGTGTGTTTGTTTATTTATGTATCAAAGAATCGACAAGTTTACGACATATTTAATAATAAATAATTATCTTAAAGTAGATATATGTTTTTCCCGTATATTATGATAGGCATAAAGAATCTAGTGTCAAGACATTATTGTACTCTGTCCGTACGAAATGGAGCGGTTGAACTGAATGCCACGCTTTGGTATCGAACCCACAACCACAAAAAAGTTTATTGTAAAACGGCCAAGATGGTGTCCTAAATAAAAAAGATACCTATTCAGTTAATAATAAAAAAGAAACTAACAGGATAGCAAGGTTATAGAATAATGATTTGGGAACAAAATGACATAAAAGGATAAGGACGCTTTATCTTAGATAACTGTCAAAATGGAAATATTGGAAATATTCCTCATATTGTCATGATATACAAATTTTAATTGTCCTACGAACGTTTCCAAAGTATTTTTTTCTTATTATAATTTGTATGAAAAATGAAAAAAAAAGTTTATTTAACTTTGCGACACTCGTCAGATCCAATGAAGAAATATATATAAATAATAAACGTTAAAACAAATTTGAATTAATGTTAATTAAAAAATCTAATGTCTTAATTGAAGATAAGAAGGTACAAATTAATTGGCAGCTGCTGGTTGTACGCGATATAATTTTCTAATAACGTGTCGGAGACGCAAGAAAGTAAAGGCTAAAGTGCCCTTTATGATTTAATGAAATGAACAAGTCTATTTTGTGAAGTTACTCAACCCAGCATGTTAAGGCGAAAGAAGGAAGGCTCTGTAATGAAGAAGTTTTTGTGAATATCAACATTTTTTTTATTCAAGACGTTGCTTTGATGTAATGTTTTTTTGAAATTTAATATTATATGGGCTGATAATGAATGAATATTTGAAAAATAGAATATAGTTTGAAAAAGGACCAAAACGAACACGAAAGTTTTCCTGGCAAGGATACCAGGTTGATAACATAAGAAAAATATAATTTTAATTGTGTGCAAATTCCCAAGCAAACCAAAAAGCAAGATGTAGGTAAAATGCTTGGCAATATTTTCGTACATTGATATGTAGAGTTTATAAGCAAGTTTTTATTGAAATTTCATATAAAATTTAAGAATTCTTAGAGTACATTTTGAAATTTATTATGAAAACTGTTATTTTAGTTCCTTGTTAGTTGAAATAAGTAAAACTTTACAAGTTTTACATATTTCTTACGATTGTCAGTATACATATTGTATTGTCGGCATACGATTGTCAGTCATATTGTATATTCATATTGTAATAAGATAAATGTAGTACATACATATACCCAACAATATTTGATCTAGAAAAACCTTAACTAAAGGTCTATAAAAGTCTAATATATATAAAAATAGTAATACTTTGTAGTGTCGTGTCTAACTTCATACAATCTTCAGTATTGGATTTCAGATGAAGAATGTCTTTTTTAAAATGCAAAGCTGCAATCAGGTTAATAAGATGTTAGGTTGTCATACTCACCATTTGAAGTGTTGGCCCTTCTAATAATTTCTAATAAAGCCGCTGATGAGCAGTAGAGTGTCGAGACTAGTGGCGCGACGTACATCAGGGCCATGTTCAACAGGAAGTACGCGAACTCATGTCTCTCCGTCGGCAGCGAACCGTAAGATACGCATTGAAAATACCTGAATTAATAAAATTTTATATTTTAATATTTTATAGTATTATTCTAACATTTAGGAAATTGAAAAACATTTTTAGAAAACGTATAAAAATTTAAACGCAGCGGGATTTGAACACATGCCTTTTGGAAACCCTCCAAGCGCCCTGACTGCTAAGCCATACGTTCTAATATGCTTATTAAAATTTATTTTTATACTTACCATCTCAGTAGAGAGATTTTCACAAATTTGTGTCAAAGCTCTTGGACGGTTCCCAAGAGGCTGCGTTCAAATGTTATTTGTGCTCGAAATGAGGTCTAAATCTTTTCCTTCACGTACGTTATAATATATAGTTAATCTAAGTGTTACTAGTTGGGCAAAGTACGGTGTTAATTCTGTCAAGCAGCGCGCAATAATTCAATTTTTTTTTGATAACGTCGTCTGCCTACTGTATAGTCGCTGTAGAATTATAAGTCAAATATATAATAGTTTATGTATAATTATTTTTCTTGCTTACTTGCTTACAATATTGAATTTGCATTATTTATAAAAGTAAGAAAATAATAAAGTTGCATAACAACATAAAATACCTATGTAAAACGTTTAAAAATGAAATGTTTTTTTCAGATAAGACCTACTTTCAAGCTTTATTATAATTTTAATAATTTACAAAGATACTGACTCATATTATTAATCCATTAAACTAACACAGTATTAGGATACAGATTGTATTTATAGCGCACTTTAGATACGTACTATAATGACAGTAATTTATGTGTTTGGCAAATCGCCCGAGCATCCACAACGAGCTTTACATATCGATATAACATTTTAAATGAAGAATTTCGTAATGCTTTGTTTTTTAACCATATCCAATTCTCCTGTTTATAAAATGAAAGCAATGGGAAAAGCCTAAACTGTCTACTGATAAGTCACTAAATTCTACGCTTATTTTGAGAAAAATTTCTAGAATCCAATACCGTTTGTTGTGTAAATATATACAGTGTAAATATATAAAAATATACAGTTAAATATTTTTTTAATTATACTATGGTAAGCTTCACCCTTTTTCTTACATAGCAGGGTAGTCAGAGAGAATCTAGTGTCAAGACACTCCGTTCTCCGCTTTCCACAATTCCTAATCCTAGACATTGCGTGTTGAGTGGTGAAACTCAACGTACAACCAAAGTCAAACGTTCCACTGCGCCACGACGACCTCAAATCACTTACATCATAAAGAATTAAAACCCACAACCAAACGGTCATTTATAAGAGAAGAAACTCCTTATAAATCCATGGATTCAGCATGCGGGTGCCGCTTCCATTGCGTTGCAGATAGAAGAGCTTGGAGCATTTCCTGAGACTTAAATCCAAGTATAGACTTCAAAGGGTTCTTTGAAATGCATTAACGCTCGCCTCCACTATCCGAGCTCCCTTCTTTACATATTATGTAAAGAAGGGAGCTCTATATAATCTGCCTAGATCCTAAAAATTTCGCTTCCGAAATATGTGCTAGAAACGAGCTGATGATAGTTCTAGACCGATATCTTTTAGTAGGTTATAGACCGATTTCGTCGTTACACCCCTCGCATCTACTTATACCGCATATACATATTACACCAAACCTTTTATCTAACAAATTTAAATTTGGTACGAATAATTACAATGCGAATTTATATGAATATTTCATACTTTAACGACTTTATGACGACTAATTCTCCATTAATATTTGTAAACAACCCAAAACATTTTCAGAAGCAATTTAGATACTAAACGGCACTCTCGTAGTCACCGAATAGGAGATCGATATCCGGACAACTTTTTAAATACACCTACCTACTAAAGCAAATAAAATTAAAACTTCGATAAGCGTATTTGAGATTGAATAATGGCTTTTGTATTTTGAATATTTTTTTGTTGGTTCGTATATTGAGAAAATAGATAACGAATCTTTTCTTTTTAACTTTTTTTATATTTTAATAAATAATAATATTTTTCAGGTTTTCTACTTTAATAGGATCTAGATTCTAGGAGATGGATTAGCTATGCTTGGAATTTAAAAAATATCCTGTGAATTTAATAAATTAAGAAAAATACTTAATAATTTCAAATTGTAATGAAATTTTAAAACTACTAAGCTTGAAGAAATTTGACATTCTAGTGTTTTAAAATGTATTAACTGAAATGCCAAGATAAATCCAGTGCTAAATAATTAAAATTTTCGGACCGTACAAAAAAATATATACATATAAGTACTATACTGAATACACGATAAACGCAAATCGGAAAGCAAGGTAGTGGAAATTTCTTGTAAATTTTCTTTTTCCTTTGGCTTTGCGGTTATGAGACTTACCCTCTTACTTCGGGGTGTTCCTCCAAGTGGAAAATGAAGCTCTGCGGTAGACTGGCGAGACCCGCGCAGACCCAGGCGATCGTCAACGCTCGCCTCACCCGCGCCTCCCACGTTACGTTTAATGGTTTAAGGATGGCGTAATATCTAAAAGTGAATTATTTTAATATAAAAAAATCTAAATCTAAATTGAAATATGAGGAAGCTCCTCACATTTCCTCCTCTTTATGAGGAAGCTTTGTATACATACGTTTATATTAGAATCTTATTAAAATGTATAATAATTTTATTAAATATATTATTTTTAAAATAAACATAGAATAAGTATATGGTTTAAGAATACTGTAGTATTGTATCTTGAAGTATATTATTTTGTTAGTGGAAAAAAAATTATATAGTAAATTCGAAATTGACAAAATGTATACTCGAAACTTACAATGTGTAGTGGTGGTGTATACATTATATTAGAATGTTCATAAACTTTAAATAAAATATAAATACATAATATTTTTATTGCTGCATATATTGAAATGACGTCGGGAGTCGAGGCCAGCTGACGCGTCAATTACGAATCCCCAAACAACGTGTATATATATACATTAGTATATTATTTTGATCTATTTGTACAGTTATTACTTAAAATACTGCCTTTCTGAAGAAAGGTCTAGTAGAACACTTTCAGTATGTAGAGATGGTGTTTACACCATCTCTACATACTTAAAGTGTTCTAAATTTCATACAAATTCTTAAGCATTGTTTTCATACAAAATGTTTATGTAATAGACGAACGAGAACATGTATACTGTACGTTTTATTAAAGATTTAATAACTATATATAAGCAAATATAACTGTAATTTTTTTTTTAATGTAAAATTCTTGATGATGTAAATTATTACAAAAACCGAAATATTAACATTAGTGATATCTGGATTTATTACAATTTACGCAGAATATATTATATATTTCTGTAATACTCACGGTTATTCTATCTAATACGATGAGAAATCAGATTTTTCGAGGAAAATTATTTAATATTTCTCGGTCGAGAGACGTAAATACATAAATGTAATAAAACGCTATTACCTACTACAATCTATCTACCAACATATAGTACAAAAATACTATTTATAATACAAAAATAAATGAACATAACAATTTACTTAAACCATACACGTGACCATATTTTGTTTAATTTCTTAATATATTAAATTAATGTATAAAATTAAAAATGGGATTTCCGTAAAAGAATTATAATGATATAGCAGTAAATTTTAATTTTGTAAACTACTGTGGAGAACGGAGTGTCTTGACGTTAAGGTCTCTCTGACTACTCTGTTATGAAAAAGACATATTTAGAAAACGTATGAAAAATTAAACGCAGCGGGATGTGAACCCGCGCCTGTTGAAAACTGTTCAAGACCGTTTGAGAATGCATGGCTTAGCGGTCAGAGCGCTTGAACGGATTTCAAGAGGCGCGGGTGCAAATCCTGCTGCGTTCCAATTTTTATTCGTTTTCTAAATATGTCTTTTTCAATTTCCTAAGTGTGCGATTAACACTCCAAAAAATGTTAAAAAATACTCTGTTTTTTTAAATGTATTTTATAATTGATCCTTGAAAATTGTTGTCAGTGTTTTGATTTTATCTGACCGTTCAAAGTGGATAAAAACAGAATTTAGAATCTGTCATTTTTATATGATTGTTCATTGTGTTTTCTTATTTTCGTGCCAATGTATTGTAAAATATTTTGTGATTTTAAAATAGAGTGGGGTGATAAAGAGAATCGAATCGCTATTACTGCATTATATAAAGCAGGTATGGTGCCAAATACAATTTTAAAGACCTCCATACGCATACTACATATTAGTTTAATGTTTGCGTACCGGGCTATTGATAGGTACAATGAAACCTCCTCTATTAGTGACATTAAAAGATCTGGCCGTCATCGTATTGTTCGTATAAAAATGCGATCAAACCAGTACAGGAAGCAGTTCGAAGAAATACTGTCTGAATGCAAAACGTTTTATCTCGGGACATGAGCAGCACTTTCTTAGGATTTGCAGCCTATAAGAGACGCGCTGGTCATTTTTTAACTGATAATTTAAATAAGAATAGGGTGGGTATAATCATGAGACAAAGGGAGGTCTTAGAAAATTTTTGTTTACGAAGAGAAAACTTTTACAACTAAGCAATATTTTAGCAAACTAAATGACAGCTTTTATGCTGAAAAGTCTAAAGATGTCCCTATCCCGATCCCAATAATTCAACAGAATGCATTAGGCATTATCAGATTTCAGCGATGTTTTGGTGGGGTGTTAGTTATGAAGGAGTGACTGTGCCATAGTTTTGTAAAAAAGGTATCAAAATATCGACACAATTGTAACAAGATACAAACAACTCTTGAGAAGGTAGTTCAGCCCCTTACAACACCATTTTCAATAACTAGGAATGGTCCTTTCAGCTCGGCACCGGGTCACAAAGCTCAATCCACCCTATCTTGGTTAGAATCGAACGTTCTGGACTTCTTCCAAGCTGACTGGCCGTCATCTAGTCCTGATCCTAATCCACTGTATTATGATTTATGCTCAGTTTTAGAGAGTAAGGCTTACTCTAAACTCCAAATTGGAGTCCCTAAAACAATCCATACGATTGACCGTGACGAATTTGTCGAAGTGCGTGCTGCTATTGATAACTGGCCTTAACATTTAAAGGACTGTATTGCAGTAAATGGAGACCACTTCGAATAAGCTTTATATATTTTTAATATAATTATGCTAATATATTAAACTAACACATTGTAATAGTAATAAATGTTACGTACAATATATATTTTTGTCTTTGTTACAATATTTATGGCAAGAGTTATATATATATATATATATAACTCTTGCTATAAATATATATATATATATAGAATATAAGCGTGTTAAAAATACCTGTCAATGGCGATACATATGAGAACAAAGCTTGATAGGTAGAGTCCAAAAGTTCGTGTGAACATCATCAGCCGACACATGAGGTCGCCCGCCAGCCACTGGACCGTCCCCGCCCACGCGATCTCCAACGGCATCATCAGGAATGTTACCTGCAGATGCGCACTGTCGCAGTTTAATCAAAGAAGCAAGTTTTATATTTCAGTTTTCACTACAATTTTAGAAAATTAGTAAATTTGATGAATGTAGACTAATTTTATATCTAGATATGTTGAAATAAACGCGTTTTTAAACGATATTCTGTGAAAATACACATTTTAAATGAAGATCAAAGCTGTTGTTATTGTAGTAGACTGTTCATGTGTAAATTAGTCATTTAGTTAGTCATGTGTAAATTAGTAATTTAGTTATAACTTAGTATAGTAATAACTTAATTAAAACGCGTAGTATTGGAGCTGAAGCTTACCATAAGATCAGCTACCGCTAAATGCATCAATAGTACGTCAAGTCTGCTTGCTCTACCCATTCTTCTTCGTCTCACTAACTGTGACAGTACCGTCAAATTTCCAGCAGCGGATATCATCATTAAAACACTGTACACTGTTATCGACACCATATGCCCGTGATTGAAACGCATTTCCAGAGGTAATTCTTCATTGCTAGTATTCCAGTGGGTCCAATTTTTTTGCGAGGCCCCACCCGGCCCTGAAACTTTTTCATCTATATCCATTTTTGTGAAATACGTAGATCTTTATAATAAAACCTTATTCGTTTGAGACACGTGACGCTGGCTTTCCGCAAACATTTCTTTCAAGCAAATTTTACCGAATTGCCTGGAACAAAAAAAGACATGTTATTTTTTTAGGATTTTATTTTATTACAATCAAAGTGGAAATGTTTTCGTCAATGTAAGGCAATGCGTCTTATTCAAAGAATTTAAAAGCTGTACTAACAATTAAAGCCATCGTGGCGCGGTGGGACAACGTTTGACTGTAAACGCGATTGTTTGTGGGTTTGATTACCACTCGGGGAAATTAAATTATTTAAATTATTTTATTTTCTCTGCTTAGTACGTAAGACTAAATACAGGGTGGAGTTCTGCCACTCAACACTTGATTTTAGACGGAAAGTAGAGTCTTGACACTAGGTACCCTGTTATAGAGGCAAAAGCGTAAAGCTGAATGAAAAACACAACTATTATAATATTTTTGTATAAGAAATAGTTTATATACATTTTTTTTGTATGTTTTTCTTATTTTGAAGATGTGTAAGTGGTTACAATAATTATTATCAAATATTTTTCAAATGTAGCAATGATTTCAATTATAGCTTGAATTGTTGAAGAGTTGAATGGTAAAATGTTAAAATACTTGTTTTGCTATAATCAATCTCTGTCTACAATCTCTGTTGGCGTGTTAATAGAATATATTATACAAATAGAGTGCAGTCCTAACTTTTGAGTGACGACTTAAGAGCTATCAAACTTTCAACAACCATCTTTGCATAATGTCCTGTACAGGGTAAGTAAAAGTTCAAATATTGGAATAAAATATGGACTGAATTACGTAATATTATTCTCTCGAAGTTACATTATTTTTTAGTGTCACGCAGAATTTGTGAGTTCTGAAAAACTAAGTTCTCTTAGTGTCAAGGCACATAGGTTTCCACTTCGCTATAAAAAAATCAGCTGATTAACTGCGTTTTGTTTTATAGGAGTGGGAAAATGGAAATAATTAAAATATAATTTCTCCTCCGAGTGGGAATCGAACCATCACGTTTTCAGTCCGACGCTCTTACATTTAGCCACAATGTCATTATAACAAATTATACCATAATTTACCTTGTCTTTACATCATCACCATCAAAACAATTATTTTTAATTTTGTCTGTCTGTTTTTCTATTTGTCTGAGCGTTTGTGCACGCTAATGTCAGTAACGGCTAAACCGATTTAAATGCAGTTTTGACTATTGTATTTTGGTAAACTTCCTTTAACATTTCAGTTCAATCGATTCATAAATAAAAAAGTTACAACGTTTGTGATTTAAGTAAGAACGCGGGCGGGTGGAAAGACGAAATAGTTTAGTTGTGTATACGCAGGCGAAACCGCGAATGGTTCGATAGTATTCTTCATAATTTTCTTTGCCATTTTACATGACATTTCATTAAATTAAAAATAGCCCCTTCATTTGCCAACTATTTACATATTTGTAAGGATCTAAGAGCTCTAATGTAATAATACCATATATAGCGTCCTCTCGTAGAGCGCAAAGTTATATTCTATATCCTTTATGGAATTTATACCACGTCCTTTCTATTACTTTTAATGTAAACGTTTAAAACTAATACTAGTTTTAAACGTTTTTTTAAACAGGAAAAGAGAAATAAATCTTTCAATCATTTTGAATAAAAATATTCCTTTATGTTTCAACGCGAATATTTGTGACAAAGACATTATAAATTAACATCGTTAATTAGAATTATAGTTAAATAAAATTTATTTGGTTTTTTTCTCTCTTATAAAACAGCAGAAGCTAGTGCATACAAAATCTAAATCTGCTACATCCTTAAAATCTCTTATGTATACAGTTATTAACAGTACAAACTACCGTACCCAATACCAGTGAAATTTTCATCATTGAAACTCAATACCGATATGTTTCCTTATATTTTCTATATATGAAGTCTGTATCACAATGGCGACGCGCCGTCGGCATTATAATACAGGTACTGCTTAAATAGTATTAGAAAAAAGAAAAACGAACTATGTCATTCATTTAGGCGAGTTTGTGCTTTGTTAGAATTTTAATAACTTTGGTCTGTAGTTGAGAATATTTCTATGTACATAGAAATATCCATTTCTAACTTTTTAAAATATGATCATAATTTTAACATTTAATCAAAAATTATCATTTAATAAAAATAATTTATTATATTTTCATATTTTTTTATTACATTTATATAATATATTGTTATTTGTGTTAAGTAAACGCCGATATAATATTCATAATTACTTGTTTGTACTTGTCAAGGGGAGTGTCTCGATACTATTTTCTCCGCCTACCATCGCTTAATACGCGAGTGAGTGTGAAAGTGTGTAATGATACAAACTAATGTGTACAAATCATCACATGTATGTATATTAATATAAATTGTACACGAATACAAACTGTACGACACTAAAAACTGTTTGTTAAATTGTTGTCGGCTCCATCTTCACAGTGAAAGTACTTATAGGTTTCTTAGAATTTTGCTCTTCATAACTTTGGAGGCTCGACAGAATACGACGGTGAAGACAGACAAAGTCATCAAAATAAAATCTTTTAGACATATTTAGAAAACGTATAAAAATCTTGACTGGTTCTCATGAGTCGCGGGTTCAAATCCCGTTTTTTTTCAATTTCCTTAGTGTGCGAATAACACTTTGAAAAATGTTAAAAAAATATACTCCGAAATTATAATGGAGCTAATATATAATCTATTGTGTTAATAACACGTTAACGTTGTATTTATTACAAAAACGTATAAGTTAGATTAAAGTTCATTTCATTATTTTTTTTTATAAATATGAAATAAAATATATTGGATTAAATAATATATGTTACTGTCAAAAACATTTTTCAAGTAATACTTAAGATTTACCAAGTTTTATGGTAAAAGTCCGAACTGTTTCTAACGTTATGAATACTTACAGTGATTTTTGGAGATAAAAGCTACGAGTAAGTATTACCGAGATATAAGCTCGAAATGAGCACATTTTCAAAGAACTTTATTTTCTTTCTTACCATGGAGGTTGGTAAATCCTAAGGTTTACTGGAAAATATTAGAATCTACTGTAGTTAAGAATTTGCAGTAATACAGTGTTTTTAGAACTTAATTAAAATAATGATTTTTTAATTAATTTTAGCTGTATAGTAGTCTAATTACAACCTCACTATTTTGTGCTTGTAATATAGACTTCAATTTTCCCAAATGAATCTCGAATGATTAACTGAATAGCCTAAGGCTAAAGATGTTTAATTAAAATCATACCTATTTAGGGTGAATACCGTCTACCTATTTATTAATATTAGGAAAATCGGCAATTAGATATTTGAATTTATATCAAAAACTAGGAAAACGGATTACTTTTGTAAACAAATGCACAAGTCAATAGTCACTGTGACTTATGGTACACAGAATAAATAGGAAAGTTTGTTTTGTCATATAATAAATAAATGCATAATATTAGAATATACCACAAAGGATAATGCTCCATGTTATTCAAATGTCAACATATATAAATACAACTCTTTGCCACTCACTTCTGAAAATTTTAAGCCCTAAGTCTATCACACCAGTTTTCACTATACAATATATCAATTATCTGAGTTAACGGACAAATGTCACCACACATAACACCAGACTAGTGTAATTTGTAGGGAATGCTGGCTTGATGCTAGTTATTATTAAAAAAATCAGTTACACAGTGTTCATATGTAATATTGTTTCCTTCAATATTGACTACAAAATTGTTAATTATCACAATTTTATACCAATCAAGTGCATTAAATTATATTTGTGTATAATTTATAACATAAGATTAAATAAGTGTTAAAAAAATAATTTTAAATACTATTAAACCTTGAAGTAGAATTACTAGAGGTCTTCTACAGTAAGATTATTGATCAGCTACATTTTTCCATAAATCATTTTCTTTGATAGGTTTTACAGTTTTTGACTAAATATTCGTGTAACTGAATTCTGTTAGTATTGAATAAATGTTATTAAAAGTCCTGATATTTTAATAGCAAAATTACAAACACTTCTAAGCTAGAGTGTACCCTGCGGACAATAAAATGTATTGAACGTTCGCGTTATTAGGAAATAACAAAAGAGGAATTTTAGCTTAAATCTAATGTTCCATAATATCTACGGCTTCTGTTTTCCGAACGAATAAACTGGGTCTCAAAAGGCTTTCAATATTTGCCGAATTATGAGTGGAGTGGCTCATTTTACTATGATTCCACTCAATTTGCCTAAAAGCTTATTGATTTATTTCTGAGTTAATATTCCTTGCCTATATATTAAAAGTGCGCTGCTCTTGTAAACCGACACTTTGATTCTATTTATAGAAATACAATTCATTGTTTCTGAACAAAAAAAATACCATAGTTGAAAAACAAACATTGTGGCAAAAACTAATTATACCTACAACCATAACTTACAAATATTATGTGCAATTAAATAATAGACGCCACCGTGGCGCAGTGGGACAGCAGCTGATTGTAAAGGCGTTGTAGGTTCGATTCCCACTGGGGAAAGTTATATTTAAAATATTTTCCTTTCTCTTCTCTGGTAAAAGACAAAACAAAGCGCTAGGTTCCGATACTTAACACGCAATGTCTCGATTGCGGGCGGAAAATGGAGAACGAACTGTCCTGACACGCTTTTTCCCGCAAACGCCCTGCTATGCGGGAAGCGTGAAGCTTTTCAATAGAATAAGACATTAAATAATCAATTTTAAACAATTATAACTAAAGAATTCAGAACTAGTCTTTCTTTATTCAGAAGTAGTCTACATCTTCAAATATTGTGTTCCAATATCTATATATTCCCGAACCCTTACGTTCGTATCTCAATAGCGTCACGCCCTTGATACTGTCAGAGAGTCTGTTAGACAATTTGCATATTGTAATTGAATTTACTCTTTGTATTCTCTTTGCCCTTATAACGATATTAATATTTTCTTAAACCTTTCTATTTATTTTATTAGTCTGTAGCAATCCATGGACTTTTTGCTTTAGTAGTAAGCGACTGTGACTGCTAAATCGATGAATGTGGGCTTAATCCTCATTTAGATATGATGTCGGGTTTTAGCAGTTTCAAGCTTCTATGTCAAGACATTACGTTTTCCAAGTTTCCGCGGGAATTCGACACACTGCCTGTTAACGAAACTCAGCGCCGCCATTAGACTTACTAGGAAGAGGAAATGCAAATAATTTATTTATAATACAATACTACGTGTAGAGATCTAAGCCACAACCATCGTCTTTACAGTAAGACGCTATACCACTGCGCAACAACGGCCGCTACGAGTTTTGAAATATGACCAAAGATTTGCTATTTTTATAATACAACTGTAGACTAACTTTATAATATAGTAAAATAAACTGTTTTACATATATACGGTATAAAATATATAAAATATAATAATGTAATTATAACTCAATTATAACTTAATTTAATGGTTTTTAATGGCTGGCATTTACCGGCTATACCTTCATAGTGAATTTCTCATAATATTTATAATTTTAAAACTGTAAATGTCAAATCGGCAAATCTATTTTGTTCCCAAAACAAGAACATATAAATATTTTTTTTATATCCTCATGACTTATGGTGATGATATTGTATTAAATAATGAACTCGGACATCAAAGGCGCTCTTCTATGGGCTGCGGTTCTTAACCGTCTTAGTTTCCCGGTATACATTTTTATTATTTCTTAAATGTATATAAATAAATAACTAAAAAACGTATTTTATTTCCTTTTTTTATCTGTTTAATTTTTAAGATACAAAAAGCCTTCAGTTCTAACAGGTTCATTCTGCAAGAATCTAGGGCAGTATGCGAGGCCACTAGAAGCCGCCGTCGATAGTTTAATATATAATAGTAGTTGTATTCACTGACAGACGATTTCCACATCAGTCTACCTGTACATGACGGTGAGCTTGGAAGTGATAGGAAAGTTAGGTTTTCTAAAATGTATTTTCGGTTTTACGCAAATACCAATACGCGATTAATGAACTACTCGTATATTATTTTGACATGCTTGCTGTACACAATACGGACACATCAATGTTATTTATGTTAGAAATCAAATTCAGCAATTTCAACTAGGGAATCGATTAAATTACTAACCAGGGAATCGATTAGACTAGAAACGTTAGAGTGATAAAACTTTTATTATCTATTAATGCAACGATTTACCTTCGCGTATTACACGCATCTTTTAAGCCTCAAATTCGATCTTTCTAACTTCACATTCTTTTCTTTTATTTACTCATTCATCCTATTCAAAGAAAAAAGAAAAATCTAACCTATATGTATATGTAATGTTGTATTAATTTTAAGTACTTTTTCTTTTAGTCTACAATTAATTCCATTTTTTATTTTTCAAGAACATAAAAAATGGCAATAATTGAACAACAAACATTGTAGCAAAAGAATATATCATCTACAACCATATGTTATAAATATTATATGCAATAAAATAATACCACCATCACCATGGCGCAGTGGGACAGCGTCTAAACGATGATTGGTTGTGGATTCGATTCCCACTGGGAAAATTAAATTTAAAATATTGTCATTCCTCTGCTCTGGTTTTCAAAACGTTGAGTTCCAAAACTCAACGATACCCGATTCCGGAAGGAAAATGGAGAACGGAGTGTCTTGACATAGGTTTTCTTTTACTACCCTGCTATGCGGGAAAAAGCGTAAAGCTTTTCAATTGAAATAGAATAAGAAATCAAATAATCAAATTAAAATAATTATAACTATATACTTATATGTATATTAAATTTGTTTCACATTCACAAAAAACTTTTTTATACGTTATTTGAAACCCGTTGTAAAGCGAACCCAATTATAAAGTATACGCTTTCATTAACTTCAAAGAAATTACAACAAATAAATTTGTTAACTCAACAAAAATTTTATCCTGATTAGTAACTACTTAAATGTCGAAATTTTCAAAGATTCTTAAACAATTTTACTATAAAAGATTTTAATCGCGAAAAGAGCCATTTAATGAGCGCATTTACTTTAATTTATTGCCTTGACCCCGACTTATTCATATATTAACGCGACTTCAGACGATATTTATAAGATTTGTTGAGAAATATTGAATAAAAGTGCTGATAATATTTCGTTAGACCACCCAGTAAGTGTATTGTATATTTTACATAAACTCTGATAGACCATTTGATCCTCTATTATATATTAATTTCTTTTATATATTGTTAAGTTTTTCGCAGGTTCTTCTTAGCAGAACTGTTATTCTCTAGTTCATTGACGATTCGAAAAAAGGCTATATTTAAAAATTTCAATAAAATAAATCCTAAATCGTTTTATTCTTTGCATCACGATTTATCCCTAGCGGGGTAATCTGAAAGGGAGCGCCAAACGCTATGGTCCCTGCATATTTCTTCCACCTCTTACCGTTCTGTCTTAATATCAGCACTGGTAAAAATCAATAACAAAATATTTCTCTTGTACATTTTTTTTAACATTTTTTAAAGTGTTATTCGCACACTAAGGAAATTGAAAAAAAAAGACATATTTAGAGTAACGTATAAAAATTTGAACGCAGCGGGATTTGAACCCGCGCCCCTTGGGCACCGGTCAAGCGCTCTGTCCGCTAAGCCATGCGTTCTACATCCAGCTGCATTAAAATTCTTATACGCTTATTAAGTGCAGATCACAACTTTCTGCAGGTCTTATATTAAGTAATTATATCATTTTTAGAGCAGCACCCCTTTCTTAGGAGATTAATTTGATTTTATTCCAGATAAGGAAAGTGAAATCATATAAGTAGCACAAACAATACAATTAAGGCCAGAAGGACTGAAAGCGCAAATAGTTGTGGGTTGAATTCCCACTTGAAAAAAATATATTGAGTTCTGCCACTCAACAAGTATTTCTCGATTTCAAGTTGAAAGTGGAGAAAGGAATATTTTAACACTAGATCTCACTGACTAACCTGCTATGCGTGACAAAAAAGAACATAGAATTAAATCATATAATGCACCAGTTACTTTGTATTTGTAATAACTTGTATATTTTATATTTATATCCCATCTACGCGGGTTCTGCGAAGAACACCGCGTATTTACTTAGATTCAAAATGGAAAAATACAACTGATACAAATATATTCATTCCTAAATACCAACGCTCTGTTGCGTAGGTACCTACATATTTCGTATTGTATGGGAATATATATATACCTATTTAGAAAGCAGATAAAGACATATCGTGAAGTGAATTATTGACGCGGAAAAACGAGTGACATGGGCTTAGCTGAGCTTCGAAAGTAGTATTAAATACTTGAGTAAAAAATAGATCAATGTAACGAAAGAATCTGTGAAGTTCTTTTAATATGAATTCAAGACATTAAGTCCCATTCCACAGATGAGTAAGTAATTTGGGGGCTGTGATGTAGTATTATTTGTTTGTACAAAGTTAAGAATACGAGTCCGATTTCGATACAATTTTTAGTGATAGATTTAGTAAGCATTTGCTTGTGCAAAACTAAAACTACTATTCCGATTTCGAGACGATTTTTAGTGAGAGGTTCAGGTTTAATTGGTGCGTGTTATATGTTATAGATATGTTACGTCATCGTAACTCACACTCAGGGGGCGCTGCAGTATGTGTTAGTTCAAAGCTACGAGTCCGATTTGGATGCGATTTTCTGTAATAAGTTTGGGTTCAGGTGCATGTTCTTAGGACTTATTCACTTAAAGGAATGATTATTATTATATCACTTTCATTTCCCCGCTCTGGTAAGTTGATACGCGGTGCTCTTTGCATAATAAATATTCTTTTGTAAAATAAAGTTCGTCCAGTGGGAACAAGTTTCTATTATATATATCCATGCATAAGTTACTTAAAAAGCAAATTTAATTACGTCTTATTTGCTGGTGATATTAAACACAGTAATCCTACTGTTCGAATTTGTATTTGCTACACTTTCTTATTAAAGGCCTAATATCTCGGGGTATATGAACTACTCATATATGTAATGTGTGCGAAATTATCAGGAAAATAGAAGAAAATTTCATCTATGTTTACTAGGCCAATATGATTTTCGTAAAGGGACAGCCGCGCCAATAAGGTTGTTTGTTCATATTAAGCTATGGATGAAAAGCAAATCGTCGTCGTGGCGCTATTCGACGTTATTGCTTATACGCAGTGGCTTCGAGTTGGACTTATATTTTTTCGGAAAGTACCTATATTTTATATATATCTCCAATCTCGTTTCTGTCCACTTTCAGCCCAAACTCGAGACATTATGTGTTGAGTGGCGGAACTCAATGCCGCGCTTTGTCTTAGGTGCGGAGCGGAGTAATGCAATTATTTCAAGATTGATTAATTCCCCTGAATGGAAATCGAACCTACGGCCAATTACGGTTAAACGCAGATGCCGCCCCATTGCGCCACCAGTGCATTAGCTGTTCATGGTAAAAGTAGGGAGTAGAATTATTTATCGCTACGATTTTTCTGTGTATGCCTTCAGATGTGTGAATGTAATGTATAAAACTAAATGTGACAAACGAACTTAAAAAAGTCCTTGTAACCAAAAAAATGGTTAAAGCTTAAACTTAGCATTTTAAACTGATTCCTCAATAAGACTTACTTTGAAATATAAATATTATATTCTTAATAAGAAATATTATTAACGTATTTATATTATTATATATATATATATATATATATATATATATATATTTCAACTTAAAACTGTCAATTTGTTAAATATGATTTTTGTAGTTAAAACTTTGCAAAATAATCCTCTATGCCATAAAACAAACATTGTATTTGTGAACATTTCCTATCGAAGCCTTTATTAAATTTACAATTCAATTTTTTTTACTGAATGTTAGGCATAGAGTGTTAGAATAACAAATCAAAGAAGCGCTCTTAGGTTACAATTTCACTGAAACGACTCTTTTTTGGAAAATTCTTTTAATTTTCCTTATATTTTTATTATTTTTGGTATTGGCATTGGTAAGAAACACTGAAGACGACACAAGAAGGGCACACTTATTTGTAGCATTGGCGTCGCATTTCATCACTATTACGTGAGCAGAGTACGTGGGTACGAGTGTAGTTTTATTACTATTAGCGCAATTACAATAGAATTTACGTATATAATTTTTTTTTACTTATATGAAGTACCAAATCTTGTGGAATTTTAAGTATATATTAGGAAGTATATATTTTTAATATTTTTTTTTTAAATTTTAATTCAAACACTTAAGAAATAGAATAGAATATAAGGGAATGAAAAAATAGATTTTACGCTTTCCAGTCGATACGGATGAGAGTTTTAAAATAATATTAGGTATAACAAGGTTCGAAGTCCACTCAAATGAAATTATGAGTGAACACTAGTACCTATTGTAAACAAAGCAATATATATAGTCATTAAGTCGAAGCTAATCGTTTTATTTATCATTGTCAATTAAAGAAGCTAAAGATTCTAAATTTTATATCTAACTAGATATATTTGTCCACTCCATACGTGGTGCAAAATATATATTTTTTTAATAATGGGTTCGAATCCCGTTGCAGTTTCTGCTTTTCCAAAAATGTTTTGTCAATTTCCTGAGTGTATGAATAACAGTTTAAAAAAATATATCATTTTGGTTAATATTCCGTATTTTTTTACGATAACTACTAAGATTATTATTATTAGATACTAAGATTTGATTCATTGTGTAAATGTATGCCCAGGTCTGTGTGCAAATGTTAATAACAAACAAGGGTGATGACAGATTTCGTAATTGCTTCTGGACGCGATAGTGACTAATGAGAAAATTGAGTAATTTATGGTATAGGAAGTTATTTAAGTCGTTGTGGCGCAGTTGTACAGTCTGTTTGCAAGCACGATGATTATTGGTTCGACCCCCAATCGGGGAAATGATTATATTTAACATATTTCAATAATCATTGATTAATTCGGGTGGAAAGTAAATAACAAACAGATTTGACACTAGTTTCTCTCTGCCTACCTTACTATGTGAGAAAATCCATAGAGCAGCTTTAATTTTGTAGTAAGTATACTACAAAATTAAAGCTGCTCTACAAACGCAGTAGCGTTACATATTTGTAGTATAAAATATTCATATATAAAATGTGCTTTAAGTTAGACAAAATATTGGGAAACCATTTTTTTCAGTTTTCAGTTACAAAATTTTTGTGGAAAATTATTTAATTAACAACTTGCTGTGTAACCTAATGCTAATATTGGTTTACTTAAATATATAAAGTTTAATGTACAATACGTTCTAGTAATATATATATATGTTCATAAGATATTTAATAATAAGCTTTAACCGTTACCCACATTTATTTTGTTATAAAAAGTGCTCTCCTCCAATCTTGAATAAAATATTTTATTTGATAACATCAAAAGAGATAAACTTTGCAAGAATGTTGGGATCTAAAGGTCCAAGGTTGCATTTCTACAGCTTCCATCTTTTATGTTTATGAGGTGTAAGTTCGAATTCGAATATTAAATGAAATATGTATAATATTTAACTCCTTGTCGCGTTGACGAAGTATAAAAACTAGTGTGAGAAGCTACAAGAAATCCTTAGGGGGGAAAAATTTGAAGGTTTATTAATATTTCATATTCAAGGATAATGATATGTTAGTGACAAGGTCGTGTTACCCTAAAAATTATATATCAAAGCAACCATACTTATTGAGTAATTACCTTAATTGCTACTATTATAGGCAAATAGGATGAAAAATTATTTTGGCTATATGTGTTAATTTGACCTACTTGCTGGTCTATTTTATTTTCAAGGGAAAATTCATTAATGTTCTGCCTGGAATTTTAAACAACGCAATAAATTGATTTTAAATAAGGACACTATATTAAAAAATATATACGAAGATTGTTTGAGCTTAGACTCTCTGACACTGCCCTGATATGCGAGAGAAAGCGTGAAGCTGCAAAAGATTATTTTTGATACGATATTGAGAAAGCGGTTATATTGAAAAACAGCTCAATTACATTTATATTCAATGTTTTACAAAAAAAAAAAAAGTTACTTACTTAAAAACATGTAATGTACAAGCAGACATATAACATAATAAATTCAAAAGCACCGAAGCAATTTGAAAAGTACTCATCGCTATATCATAATACAAAATGAGCTTTCAAATAAGACATTTGTATGTTTTTAGAATCCAGTGATTCTTTGATGATCGTAATACTGGGAAACTTTAGTAACCGCAGGAAAATTTAAATGTTTCACGTTTGTAATTCACCGTGAAAGAAAATAAAGAGATAAATAATAATTTATTTTATGTATGAAAAACATGATAGCCAGTATTATATGTGTTTTATACGTTTAATATATATATATATATATATATATATATATTATATTTTGTATTGAAAACCTTAATAAGTGAGAAATATTATTTTTTTTATTTTATATTATTATAAAATAATTACTTTACTGTTATCATACTTTAAATTTTGAAATGAAACTAGAGGCTAGAGACTAGACCACGGACTACTGTAAAGTGTTCGAAACGTCGGGTTTCTAAAATGTATTTTCGAATACCAAAAATATACGCAATTAATTCCGTTAAAAAAAGTTTCATTTCCAAATATGTAATAATCGCGAAAACGAAAGATCTTATTATAGAAAGAAAGAGACCTATTAAATTTGATTTATAGAGAAAGAGTCCTATTAAATTTCCAAAATATACCAACGGTTTTTATTAATTACAAGTAATAAAAAAATTACATTTGAATATATATGAATATTTTACTAATAACATCTTGTAAATTGAGACGTTTCGTCACATAAGAATTAAAATTTTTAATATCTATGGATGTTAACTTGTAAATAGTCTAAAGACAATTTCAAATATGCTGCTAAAATTATATAGATTTATATCAAAATGTATAAATAGTACTAAAACTATTTAGTTTAATAATTAGTTACACTATTCTTTAAGGCCTTAGCTAAGTTAAAAAAAAAGTAGAATGTGATTGCACAGTTCAGACGTAACGCATGGCTACGGCTTCGAATTCTACTTAACGCACCTCTATTGTTTTCTAACATAGGCGTTTCTGTTTATGAAAAAGCAAAGTATGGCAAGAAATTCTGCAACTTAACTAAACTTTTTTCATGTGATAACTTAATTATAATAATAAATACTACATTTCCTATTAGTTATATTGTCGAAATTACAAATATAATGCAAATCCGTTTTTTACAACTTTTTTTACATCAGCACGTTACCTTAAGAAATTAGTAAACTTACGAAATTGAACATGCATAGTACAAATTTGACATAATACAAAACAATAGTAAAAACGATATTCCTTATAATTTAAACTAAGTTATCTGTAAAACAAAAGCAGCTTCACGCTTTTTAGCAACATCGCACGCCAATTTGCTTGCATTAATGCTTTGCATTAATGCACGTTTCTAGTAAATTTCAAGTAGATTCAAAGATAGATACTAGTTAAGTTTGAGCTGAAACTACAAAGATATCGTTAGTACTTTATTAATTTATTATTATAATTTATTTATCACACTACATAATGTTTTTTAGTTGTATTATATGAAAATTATTATATAAAATGACTTATCACTTTTTTCATAGTATAGAACTTTCGAGAAGTATTAAATGTCTAACCGAAACAGAATTTGCGATACAGAATTAGGTTATATTGTAAAAGTTAGTGAACATTGTGTCAGTACACAACGAAAGTAATAAAAAGGAAAAAGAGGAGGATTGAAAAAAATAAAATGTATTATATATATATATTTTAACATTTTTTAGTGTTATTCGCACACTAAGGAAATTGAAAAAGACATTTAGAAAACGTATAAAAATTTGAACGCAGCGGGATTTGAACCCGCGCGGTTTTCAAAAGGCGCAGGTTTAAATCCCGCTGCGTTCAAATTTTTATACGTTTTCTAAATATGTCTTTTATGTATTGTATATTTTTGAGTCGTAGTAGCGCATTGGGGCAGCGGCTGACTGTATAGCGATGCATGTAGGTTCGATCCCCACTCAGGGGAGAAATATTATATTTAGATAGAGTATCATGGCCTCTAGATTCTCTGCCCGATAAAGCGTGAAGCTGAAATATTATATTTCAAATAATTCCAGTATTATAGAAAATGTGAGTAGCTTTTTAACAGCTTAGTTGACAGTAGATTGACAGCCTGCGTCAAGACGAAATTTCTATGCGACAATTGCTTCCGTTTTTCTATTTTGTGTTCATAGTTCTTGGTACATCATTACTTTCATTAAATAATACCACAAAATACACGTGAGTCGTTCGAGTCGGGAAAATACATAAACGAAAATATTTATTTATTTTGGTAGTAGATTTATTTATTATGAAAGTTGGTTTCCCCACCCGCTTCATTTGTCATTAAATGTCTAAAGCTTATCAATCAAAACTTATCAGATTCAGTTACCCGGCCGAAGAAATTGGACAAAGGTCGTTGTGACCTGTGAAGGACAGCAGGTGAAAATGATGTCATACCAATATGTGGAAGCTTCGAGAAAGTTTTTAGAAATTTCCATAATTGCAGGAGAAAAAATGAAGGAAAATTTTGATTTCTTTGTATTATGTTACATATAATAGTTACCTATTATTGTTATAATTATTGAATTACTCAACAAGATATGATAATTAACCAAGTAAAAGCTTTTGATATCAAAAGCTGTGTATTTAAATAAACTACGATTTAATACTCGAATATTGTTAATTTGACTTGGGTTTTGTGGGAATAAAACTCCAATATAACCAGATTGTCTATTATTTTTAAAATTTTTTAAAGTGTTATTCGCACACTTAGGAAATTGAAAAAGACATATTTAGAAAACGTATAAAAACGGTTGAACTTGAACGGTTTTCAAGAGGCGCGGGTTCAAATCCCGCTGCGTTTAAATTTTTATACGTTTTCTAAATGTCTTTTTCAGATTGTTTATTATTTATTAATATTTCTTGACTCTTTTTCTCTTTTAAATAATACTAGTAACCTTTTTGATGCCAAAATTACACGTTTGAACCTTAGTCCAACCTAAAATGACTACGACTTCTCCAAAAAAACTTTAACTATACTAAATTTCACTCTCCGTCCGCAAAGCACTTGTAAAAAATGATCCAAGGTTCTTCATGTATGACTGTATAAACATAATCTCTAGTGGAAATGGGACACAATTATCGCTTACAGACACATCTGGAAGGCGCTACGACAGCCGGCTCACATTAAAAGAATGAATGGAGTGTGTAAAACACATTTGTTTTTATCTCTTTTCTTACTTATTGAAGTCTTTTTTCACATATTTATATATTGAATTGAAATTTTGTTTGATATTTAACAGAGCTCCTCTTTTTCAGCGAACGGAACTGTCATTTGTTCTTGATATTTCCTGATGCGTATCAACTGGTAGGTTTACAATTGTATAGGGAAAAACGTACAGGCGTACATATACTCGATTTGTTGATAAGGGAAAATAAACGGATGGAAATAATGCAGATATATGGAGAAAACATTATAATATAGAATAATATATTTTTATAATTAGTCCTTTTTTTTATAATTAATTATTGTACATCTACTTGATGCAAAAAAACGGTTATATTATCAAAGTTACATTCGTCTAAGATAGTAAAAAAATTGAAGAAATATGTAAACATATAGCTTGTGTGTTCAAAGTTTTTTTGTATAAATATATAAAAAAACATTAATGATATTCAATATAATAAGTTCTTTGATTTTCGCGATTATTACACATTGTGAAATGAAACTATTTCAACCGGATTAATTGCGTATAATTTTGGTAGTGTACCCGTGACTAGTGTACCACGAACGTGAAGTGTTCTAAACGTCGGTTTCCAAAAATATATTTTCGAATACCAAAATTATACGCGATTAATCCAGTTAAAATAGTTTCATTTCAAAATTATATTCAATATCAATTTTTGAACATCTTAGTTGGCTAGATGAAAACCTTATATACGTTTTATTTCACCTAGGTATATTCCTAGAATAGAAGCAAATATTACCATCAAAGTATCCAATCCCTAGAGTATTTATTGTAATTGAATGAAATCACAGAACCTTTAGCTGACCGTCCGCTGCAGGGTGATTTTGTCTCGACCCGAAGGTTACTTGTCGTTATATGTCAATGTGCATCGTTAGCGCTGAATGCTATCGGGAAATCACTATCGAAGCATTATATTGTAACAACTTGACGCGATGTTTTGCTACTATTGGTTTTTTCTTTATATTTCGACATGTTTTCTGCAAATTGCTATAATTTGTTTTTCATAGATAAGCGAATTTTACGATCAATAAACTCGTGAGCTCATTATTTACTGTACGCTTTCGTGTTCGCGAAACAAATACGAAGTACACAGATAATATTAATAACATACAACATTTTTATTACATTTTCTACTAATTATGTTAATTGTTTTTATCATATTAAATATTTGTTTGTTTTTTATTTATAGTATTTAAAAAATACATAACTTATTAGCAATGAAAAATTGGGCATTCCTCTCTACTTCCGCATGCAGAGTCCTATACATATCGATTTTAAATGATAAGTCACTCAAAAATCGATTATAATTCTAATGTCTTTAAATAAGAAAAACTATAGTTACTTCCTTTTAGGTTGCATTTGATCAAGAATAATTAAGCAATCCAGGGGAAAATTATATTGTAATTTTTAATCCCGCATAGCAGTGGCGTAGCGGAACTCAACACCGCGCTTTGCTGTCTCACTGGCACAGTGATTCTCTAAAAAATTCAATCCTCTAAAAACCTTTTGGAAAATAAATTATTTTCGCGTATACCTATCAGACCGGCAAGGCGTCCAACTAGGTTTTCTTACGTAAACAAAATAAACAAAATAAATTAGGATGTAAAATATAAGAGGGTATAATATTTCTTACACTACTAGTATTAAGCTTTAATCTCTAGAATAAGGACCTCTCAGGTTTGTTAATTTATAATCTACATATATTAATACACTGCCTATTTTCTTACACGCAACGCCCCTAATGTACATAACTCGTACCACGTTTCATGAATTCATTTAATACACTGAAAGAGACCTAGATTATTGAAAATCATTTTTTTACAAAACGTATATTTTTGGAAAACGAATAAAAACCTTTAAAAAATCGTCCAAACCTTATACCATATAAACCATAAGGCTATGAATTTTGAATTAGAATAAATTTATGATTTTCCTTATACAGGAATGCTTAGTTAGTTACATTCTGCGTATAAAATACTGTTTAGTTTTTACACACAAGTAGTTTAAATTATTGAAGCATGAGTTAGACATTATTAATACATATACCTATAAGTTATGGAATAATCAGTAGAAAAGAATTAAATGTAAAACTCCCCGTAAATGTTTACTGTCCGAGAAAAATATAATTTTATTCTTTTTGTTATAATATATACATACACAAATTATAAGTATACACATACACAAGTTCGGCCATTAATCAATGTCTCAATTTCGGGCGGAAAGTAGAGAAAGGAGTGTCTTGACACTAGGTTCTCTCTGACCCTATTAGACGGGAAAAAGCGTGGAGATGCAAAAAACAATTATTTAGAAAAACAAATACATACTGTTATCTGATAATAATTGGAAATTTAGGTTTAAATTACGTTTTTAAGAGAATACAATTAGAAGAATAGCAATGGTGTAATAGTAACTAACAAATAATGAATATGCAAATATCCAGACCGTTCCATAAAATGCTAAATAAGGGAATAAAATTAATAAAATCTCAGACTTTTAAATTATTTCTTAAAAACAAAAAAGTATATATAATAATAAGGCCATGTCGTAATGTGACAAAGTCTAACTGCAATAGCGATTGGTAGTGAGTTCGACCCCACTCGAGGGAATGATTAAGATAAATTATTTTCATTTATTCACTCAGGTGTTCACAAAACAAAGGGCTGCGTTGAGTTTTGCCATTCGACATACAATGTCTCGGTTTTGTGGCGAAACGTGGAGAAGGTAATGTTGTCTTGACACTCGGTTCTCTTTGACTACTTTACTATACGGACAAAAGCGTCAAGGTACGAAAAAAAAAACAAATCCACACCAATCCATAACCAGATTTGTATAAAATACTTTATGGGATTAACGATATTTTTTTCGTTATAAAACTATAGCATATTAATGTCTTTACTATTTAATAGCACGTAGAAAAATAAAAACTATTAGGAGCGCTCCTTATAATAGTTACTTACTTATAATAGTATAGAGAATTAGTGGCCACACCTAATGACCAACTCAAAATTGAATTAAGAGTAATTAAAAAAATACAAAGAAAACTTTTTAAATATTAAAGATTAGTGTAAAAACTTTGGCAGATATTTGAAATTAACAAACTAATATTATTTTTATAACAATATTTTTGCTTATACCTACATGTACTCTTAGAAATATATATAGGTATGTAAATAAATATTAAATAATAATTCTGTTTTTGTAACTTAGCCTCTTTGATATTAATTAAAGCGATAGCTAAATAAGCATTAATCTTCATTGAATTTCAAATTCGTTAATTTAATCTTGAACGTGGAATTATTTTAAATTCCAAATTCTTCCTTTTGAAAATATGAAAAGTATTAAAAAGGATGAATTTGCAAACCAAAAAATTTTTTTTATAATTTTTACTTTGATTTTCATTTTTCCTTTGATGGGAAAGAAACAATTTGATGTTCGAAGTTCGTATGTTTTAAAATAATACAATATTTGGTAATTACCTAAACTTGTCCTATTTCGCCATCTACAGTATATCAGACTATGATGAATTTTTAATATGATTTGTTGTTTGATTAAGGTCCTTTGTGTACCTAAAATTTTATCCATATCTGTATTATAAATGCGAAAGTTACTCTGTTTGTCTGTCTGTCTGTTTGTGATGAAATATTTCTCACATCACCAAGTTGGAGTAAAAATAAGAACTTTATAACAAAATAATTAAACCGACTAGAAAGTGACTGCGCAATCATCCCCTATTTCTCTACCCTTAGGGTTACAATTTTTATTTAAATTTAACTTTGGACCAACTTCGTTATTAAAAAAAGAATGATCAAATTTGGCCTACTATGTAAAAAATATACTAAATTGAGAACATTTTTTCGTCAGTTAATAATATTTTCTTATGCATAAATTATATTTTACAAAATGCGCATATCAGAGTGCAGGTCAGATTTTGACCTTCCAAAAAGATAACACACATTTTTGGTGTACTTGTGTTATTTATCACTCGTTTAGATAACATATAATGCGTTGTTAATTGGGACAGTGACCGTACCGACATCGAGACTGCACGACAATGTAGCTTTAAATACGCCTTTGTGATCAATATAGTACCTATATGTTACTAAAACACACTACTGCTTCTAGTTTAAAACATGTGTTAGATGCAGGGTTTTGAACGAAATCTTTTTTTAGGTAAATATTATTAAATAAACTATGATAATTATTTTTTTGTCTATGTCATATTTTTAGTACTTTCGCAATGGAATTTATTTAAATAATAATTTTAGAAATTTGTAACCAGTACAATACAATATAATTTATTTATTTAGTATCGTTATGCATATAATATTTAATCATTTCGAGTTTTAAATAATCATTTCGAGTTTTAAATAATCATTTCGAGTTTTAGAGAAGCTTAACATTCGATTTCGAAACGAGTTCAATGAATGTTAAGCTTCAGAGGACATAATTTAGTGTACTGACGAAAACATCTCAGGGGATAGATAGATTATAAGAATTTCTTAGAAACAAATTAATTGTTATTTTAATCCAATCGCCGCGGTGTTATCGACCTCGAAATACAATAGGGCACTCGCTCGTTACATTAATTTGGGATTAGGATTCGTTTACGAAATAAACAAATTAAGTAATTAAAGGCCATGAAGATCACGACTTTTAATGTCTCCCGCAAACCTTTTTTCTGATAAATAATTTAAAGACCATACAAATGGACACCAACAACATTTCTAAGAAAGTTTACAGTCAAATATAAGAAGGAATAAGAGTTAATAACGCTTTAGCCAAAGAAAAAGCTTGGTCTTTTATTTTATGAATGGAAATAAAAAATAAGCTATTGTCTATTCTTTATAAGTATCTTTTTGTGACAGATATACACAACCGAAATCAATTCGTGTACGGTAACTTTAAGATTTCTATGCCTTTAATGTATTATTTTCTTTTACAAAATTGTATGTCAATGAGAAAATAAATTATTAGATGTATAAAAAAATATTCATAAAAAATTTTGAAAGAAATTGAATTAGACATTTTTATTAAATTAAAAGAAAGTTACAATCTATGAAAACTAAAATAATCGATATATTAACACGTCAAGGGTCATATATTAACACTTTGCACTTCTTTTTAAGAAAATTATGAGAATTATGTATTTCCTCGAGTTTAAATCGAACCCTCAACCAATTGCGTTTACAGACTGATGTCCCACTGCACCACGATGGCCGTAACATAAAACGTATTAAATGAATATAACACACAACCGTTGCTACGGTAACGTTATTGGGTCTTAGTTTAAATAAAATACAAGTACAAAATAATAATTGTTCCTCGCTGGTATAGTCATATTACAATATTTATGTATCAATGATAATGAGATGTCTAAACGTCATACAATTTCGTAAATTAATAGAATTTTTTAAAAAATAACAAATAAAGAAAATATCCTATGGTCGTATACAAAACAAATAATACAAGGTTTGTCAATTCATTTCTAAAATAAAATGGCGGAATCGCTAATTTATCTACCTAGATTATAAATTATACCATTTCATATTTTTTCTGTAATTTCATTATAGATTTTCTACTAAGTTTTGGATAGATGGGATTGATTGACGCCATCAGAGTCTCACAGTAAACGCGATTGATTGTGATTTCGATTCCCGCTCGAAGAATGATTTAAAATATTTTTATTTCTTCGCTCTGGTACCTAAGACAAAGCGCGGCGTTGAGTTTCGCAACTGAACACGTAATTTCTCGATTTCGGGCAGGAAGAGAAGACGTGTATGGATACTAGGTTCTTTCTGATTATGGAAAAAGCGTGAAGCTACTAGATAGATTTTTTTTGTCTTTACGTATCTGCTGACCTGAATGGTCCTCCATTTTCCGCTTGAGTGAAACATTGAATATATACTATTGCATAAGTACTATTTCTCTTCAAACGAAAAAAAACACTATTTAACAGGTGTAAATTTATAATTTTTTTAAATTTTTATTAAATTAATTATAAGTTGTATTAAGCGTATAAGAATTTCGATGTAGCCGGATGTAGAACGCATTGCTTAGCGGTCAGAGCGCTTGAACGTTTTTCAAGAGGCGCAGGTTGAAAACCCGCTGCGTTCAAATTTTTATACGTTTTCTTAATAGGTGTAAATTAAGTTTATAACGACCGAAACAAACAATTCAGAATTTGATAATCCAAGTACATTTTATATCTTATAATTTGACTCCATGAATAGTGCATTTATCCCGTAAACACACGCATACAAGCCTTTATAAACAATCTGTACGTATGGAAATTTCTTAATTTTAAAGTATAATATATGTAATTGGCCTTGTAATTAAAAAACTTTGTCAATTCAAAGGGTAAAGGAACCGGGTAGAACAGTTTCTCGTGACGAACTTTGACTGAAAGGTGATTTTGAATTTTGATCGCATTTGAGGTGAGTTTCGATTAGAAGTATATTAATATATATAACTTCTTTAAGGCATTATTAACATAATATCAATCATGAATGGGATTAGGAAATTGGTTTTATGAAAATTGGTTCAAATAATAAGTTCTTTGATTTTCACGATTATTACACATTTTGAAATGAAACTATTTTAACCGGATTAATCGCGTATAATTTTGGTATTCGAAAATACATTTTAGAACCCGACGTTTCGAACACTTTACAGTAGTCCGTGGTCACAGGTAGACTACCTGCCTTATGCCTACCTACCTGTAATTATACGCGATTAATCCGGTTAATCCGGTTAAAATAGTTTCATTTCAAAATGCAAATTGGTGGTAAAATAAAACTCTAATGGGTCTGATTTAAGGTAATCTACATTACAAAAGATATCTGGTTGGATAGACAATTATTTGATTTCAACAAAGGAGCACTCACTCGCCTTATAATAATAGTTACTTTGTAAACTCATTCATAATGCCTTAGATAATGTGCTCATTGTCACAAATAGGTTCCTTCTCGTAACACAGACGACAAAATTGTAGGCTACACACTTATGCACTTTTCTTACGCCCTTACCTATTTTGTCTCATTATTTTTGTAAGAAAATATGGCGATTATAGATGAGCGTAGTTAAATGACTCGTGTATTTCACATATTAGGGGTACCAGATAGAGGTAACTTATATGAAATTTCAGAAGAAAATATAAGTAAGTTTAAATATATAATAAATAAATATATATAAAAGTCCCCGGTGATATTGAGTTTCTTAGTGTTTAAATTAACATGAAATAATAGATTTTACAAAAGGTTTACAAAATAATTAACTATAAAACGTATAAAATTTGGACGCAGCGGGATTTGAACCCGTGCATCTAGGAAACCGTCCAAGCGCTCTGACCGCTAGCCATGCGTTCTACATCCAGCGTAATATGCGTAATATGCGTAGAAATTCTTATACGCTTATTAACTTATTTTGCTGTTAGCATCTCTGTAGAGAAATCTTTACAAATATCTGCTACCCAAAGGTTATATTACGAACAATCATTTGGCAAGATAGAATACTATTATATAAATATTTTTAATATTTTAAAGTGTTAATCACACACTTAGAAAATTGAAATGCATATTTAGAAAATGTCTAAAAATTTTGCATATTTTTATACTTATTTACAACAGGAAAATAACATCCGTTTCAAATTGTATTGTTTTTTAGTCTTCTTATCAAAACTGTAATTGGTTATGAGCAAGTATTACATAAACTTTACACTTAACCTTATTACTAATCGTTTCATCGTTCTATTTGTCGAGATACCCCAAATTTCCCTATGCTATCCGCCCACAACTTGTAAAATTGTATAGATTATATCGCCTTCATTTCCATTTGAAAAGCCACAGTGAATCCTTATTTGATTTACGCATTTCCGCAATAGATATTTACAAAATACTATGTAAATATACACCATTAAATAAATCCAGATACATTATCTCTGAATGTATGTAATGTATATTAGAAAATGTATAAATATTTATTTAACTTGCACGGTTTTCAAGATTTGCGTGTTCAAATCCCGCTGCGTTCAAATTTTTATACATTTTCTAAATATGTCGTTTTCAATGTATAAATATATATGTATATATAGGCATAAAAACTGCTTCTGTCTTTTCTTGTTTTGTTTTCTTTTACTATTAATTATTTAAATTTGATTGAATATAATGTAGTAATAGTAAATATTATAATCTAAAACTTACTCTTTACATTAAAGCAAAAAAGCTCTACTTAGTAAATGTCAGCTGTTAGTGACATAGTATAAAAAATTGGGTTTCCGATGTAAAAACCAGTGCCATGTAGATGTTAAAGAACATTACCGGCTTAAAAGATTAATAAAGTTTTGAAAGCTCCACAAAGTAAAATTGGATATTTTGTTTCGCGATCCATTATATACGGCGAGTTTAAATCCATTGTTATAACTTTTATTATAAGACTAGCGACGCGTTCGGGGCTCCGCCCGCGTTAACTACGGCTGTCTCGTATTTTCGGCGGCATTTTCGTAAAACCAACCAATATGTCGTAACAGACAAACAGACAGTTGCTTTCGCATTTATAATAGTAGAATGGATTAAAAGCATGTAGACTCGTGGAATTTGATTAAATTCTTTTTCAACAATGGAAAGGATGGTCCTTGTACCTTATAGCATACACACATATATGTACCTATGGATAAAGCATTGTAAGAATTTTGGAGGTCAAATTTCACGATCCCTTTTTTTGATGGAACAATTGTGTTCAAACAGAACACTGACATTACAACGTACCTTCATGTATGGTACGGTAAATTTTCATTTGTAATAATGAATAACGTTTAAAAAATATTTAAAAGTTTCATATATTACAAACTTAGAGCAACACGGAGGGAATAGCCATACGATGGCGTACCCCTCTGTCAAAGTATAAGTCCAACTGGTCCTACGCGAGTAATAAAACTAGCTGCAACCGACTGCTAACTTTATCCAGGCTGGTGGTCAACGTCAATGCCGAATTGTTCCGTTTTTTTATTGCAAACATAGTTTTCTTTCATAAACAAGTCTTTTTAATAACATTATTACTTTTTATTCTATCAGAAACTGCAAAAATTATAAAACTTACAACTTAGCACAAGTGTTAAGTGTTGTAATTTTTACGAATTTGTTTACACAGGCCGTTCGCTCTCATACTCAATGGGGATCGGTCGAGCAACTGGTCCGAGTTTTTTTACTACGACCGACCGATAGTGTACTATGTCGTTGTAGATAAAAAACGCTACATGAAATGGATACTTCAATCATTTTGTTTTATTACAATCATTTTTTGTATAGTGTTTCATTAAAATTGCATTTAATAAAATAATCATGATACAATACTTACGAGTGCTTAAACGATTAATTACTAATACTTAACTTATTAATTTATTAAATCGGACTTTTTTTTTATTTATATAATTATTGCAGGTTTCCTAAACATATACAATGCCTAAGGAATATACAATGAAAAAATCAGACCCCCAAAAATGTGTTTGTCATATTTATAAAAAAATAATCCATTTTTAAATCAATTGACACAAAACTATGGATCTTTTTTTGATAACAGTTAATTATAGTACATATTAAAGAAAATGTTTTATTATCACAATTACTTATTTCGTATCTTATTTATTTAACCTAATTTCCCTAAACAACTTCTCAAATTTATTAATAATGCGTATTGGTACGTGTTACAGCCATGGCTGCTTATGATTCGTCTATGTAAAGGAAATTTGTAATTAGACTATTATGACACAGGATGTTGCTATGTGTATGTGTAATTTTTTTGTGTATCCTTCTTATTTCCAAGTGTAGTTTCGTAGTCACGGATCATTGTTTTTGTGTGCAAAGTGTGCATAACTAAGAATTCCCCCGCAAAAAATGGCAGACAATTTTGTATCGGAAAAGATCGCTATGGCTACTTCCCTCCGTGTAGCTCTATGGTTACAAGATACCATAGAAACCATTATATTTTTTATAAAATGTTAACTTATTCTAGCGCTTTACCTTCATCGTGTGGGCGTTTAAAATATACATTAAGGCTTGCCCACCGTCGGAACTCCTTTCTCTACCTAACCAAATTTGAAAATATCCTACTAATACCACCTTCAAAATACATGCTGGAAATGTACTAATGAAATTCCTAGACAGGCTAAGAATATTTAGTAGATCCTGGATCCTCTACCAACCCCAATACGATCAACGCTATTTTTCTCCTCCTCCGGAATTAAGAAATCCGCAGCGAAACTCAAGCTGAAGAAAGAACCAGGAAGCAACCCTACGCAACATACCGTTCAGGACAATAGCAGCGCTCACCAGGCTCTTCAGGGTATCGCGAGCCTGGAGGCACACATCCAGAAATTGGCCACAAGGATGTTCCACCGCGCAGAGTTTTTTCCTGGGTGGACCACCCAGACGGTTTATAGCTCCTCCCGTCTCACCAGCCATTCTCTTCCCTCGGAACTCTTGAATTCCACTAACCACAAGAGGCCAATGACCTAACACAAGGACCCACCCATATTAATGGGTGGAGCTGAATACCATGACCAGACGCCCTGATGTCATCTCCCCTCCCTCCTCCTAGGAGAGAGAAGAAACCTAATGCACCGAACCATAAAAAGTACTTTTAGATCAATTTTACACATACATACATTTACATATAAATATTCTCTGATAAAATTGAAGTCATTTCATTTCATTTAAGGAGAGCGTCCTTGACTTCACACCTGATGCTTTATTGTGCTTCATATTGAAAACATTTCTATGAAATATATTTATTGAAGCATAACATATAAAAATGAGAATCAACAATTATAAAAGTAACCATTTAGTTTATTTATTTTGTACATTATGTAGTATTAAGTATATCCTGCGAGGCTATCGTGGCATTCTTGTGTCTAGTGTTCAGTTTCATTCTTTATACATGATGGTAGTGAGTTCGATTCGCACTCGGGTTAATGGATTAATGGATAACTCTCAACACGCAATATTTCGGATTCGGGCGGTGAGTGGAGAACGTATCTTAGCACTATTTTCTCTCTGCCTAGTAGGGTTATGTGGGAACTGTAGCGAGAGCCCGTTTATTAAAGCCATCGTTGCGCATGCCTTCCGACTGTAAAGTGGAGAATGGAGTGTCTTGATATAAAGTTCTCTCTAGCTAACGTGCTATGCAAGAGAAAGTGTGAAACTGCTTTATAATAAGTATTATTTAGGTAAATATAACGTTTTATGTTCTTATTTATTATAAATTAATTACATCAAAATAAACATATATCTTGTTTCGTAATAGGTTATCAATGAGGAGTGTTGTTTTCTACTGTATCCAATATTATTATTGATGTTTTTATCATCGTAATAGATATTATAACATTTGATTCAAAAATATTTATTGTATAGTTCAAATGACATATTTCATAAACTTTTTTTATAATGTTTAAAATATAGGTTTCTTTCTGTATATGAAAATATAAAGAAAATTTTCAACTGTACTTTAACATTTATAGTATTATTCATACACTTAAGATATGAAAAACATTTTTAGAAAAATGTATTGCGAACTCGAACCCGCGCCTCTTGGTAACTGTCCAAGTGCTCTGACCGCTAACACATGCGTTCTCCATCTAAATATGTCGAAATTCTTATATGCTTATTACAAAGTGCTAACGACGAAAATAAATTGAGTACTTGCAGAAATATTAAACTCTATTTATCTTTTAAACAAGTTATATGTTTGCTAAAGCTCACTTACACTTTAGAACTAACTAATCGTAAGTTCCATTCAAAAATATATAAATCGATAAATACGTACATTATAATATAACAGGATGTTTATCTTTATAAGTTTAGGAAAATTCCGATTACTTAGAAGTGGAGGTGTTCAAAAATGATGATATCAAGTTCGATTCTGTAATGTAATATTTTAATAACATTTTTGCCGGACACGTGAGTCGTTGTCATGAACATGCTAAATGACAGCAAGGCATGTGTCAAAATAGGGTTGCAAGACTTTATTACATTGACAGATATACATATCAGTGAAACTTAATAGCTTTTAATAAATGCGTGTTAAAGATTTAAAAAGCTTCTAGCAGCCTTAACTTTTTATTTCACTCATATTGTCTTATAAGTAAATTTTTGTACCTATTTTAGATAATAATAAAGCAAAATGCCTTAGAAAATGTTTAAAAAGTAAATTCTTCAGTCTATACCCTTTTTGATCCTTACCGTATGGTCATGGTAATGCGCATTTTCATTTTATATGACAATCACAGAGACCCTTTTTCTAATATAATATAAACAAAAGAAGATTTTGTAAGAACAAAGTTTTACATAATCTATGTGATATCATATTTTGTCAGTGCCATTTTTGATATGAATTTAGTGCGAGAAATTCGAACTAACTTAAGGAGCATCTAAGATCTCTTTTCTTTAGGAACTCCTACAAAACACATATGTTAGTGATGATTTTTAAAATTTTTTTCAAAGTGTTAATCACACACTTAGGAAATAGAAAAACGTATTCCGCTGCGTTCAAATTTTTATACGTTTTCTAAAAATATGTGTTTGTAATGAGCTCTGACACACTTATATATATATATATATATATATATATATATATAATATTCGTTATATAATTTGAATATGAACCGAGACTAGGTTATCCTAAGGACACAGACAATATACATATACAAATTTAAGTAATGTAAGAAACTTAATATACAAATTCCCATGACGAGCGTGTCACATATGACATAGTCACAGGTTATGTGTAAATATTTAAAAGCTCTTATTAATATTGTTAATGAATTTGGGAAATCTTTTTCCATAAGTTGTATAAAAATTGTAACTTAAGTAATATAATAAATGTATTGTAAAATGTAATTAGAGATTAATTTGGATATTTCATAATAAAATGATTTAAGCCTTACGAGGCAAACAGCATATAGCAAATACATGAAACAAGACAGTTCAAATAACCAACTTCTCTGTTTGAACAGCCCAATCGTTAATGTCAACTTTTCATGAAAATGAAGCTTAGAACCCTTGTCCGACTCGAGACTTGTTCGACGTTTTTACTTGTGTTTTTTTATAAATTTACGACTAAAATTCATAAAATTATTGATATACACGTGGTTAATGTTACAGAGTTTTTCTATAAAATTTAAGTTCAGTAACACAAAGAATGGCAAACATTATTTTTAAGTTGCAGGCGCTTACTGGAAAGTTCAGTTTTAAGACTAAATATTAAATAAGAAAAGTTGTGGGTTCGAATCCCACTCAGTGGAATAATAATAATTTAATTAATTTCATTTGTCCGCTCTGGTAAATAAGACAAATTACGGCGTTGAGATACGCCACTCAACACGCAATGTCTCGAATTTGGAAGGAAAGTGGAGAACTGACTTGATACTAGATTCTCTCTGACTGTCCTATTATGCGAGAATATGTGTGAAGCTGAAAAAAGATTATAACCATAACTATATTCCTTATAAAGAATATTATATTTTATTCTCATAAGTTAATAAGAATAACAAAATATATTATTTCCGCAGAGGCATTCCCTGGATTTCCTTAATATTTTCATTGAATATTTTTTTGGTTTCTATGAACGAAATATTTTCAAGATAAATATTATATATAATGAGAATTAATACATAAATTAGTCCGTAGAAATAAGTTAAGTTCTAGACACAAATTGCATCTCTTCTACAAAGAAAATAACCTATTTAATTCACCTCCTTTCGGCCCAAGATCGCGTCTCGGAATCTAGCAATCATTTATGTGTAACCACGTCGAGAAAAACCTTAAATTTATTATTTTTCTTTTTAAAATCGAATATAATTATTTTATTCAATAATTTTTGTAATATTTCAGCGTAATTTTTTATATAGTTTATATCTGCGAAATTATTATTTTAAAAAAACATTCCGCTCTTTCCGGCAAAACTACTAAGTTCCGCCACTCAACACTCAATTGTCTTGATTTGGGATGGCAAATGGAGTACGGACTGTCTTGACACTAGGTTCTCTCTGACAACCCTGATATATGGGAAAAAAAAAAGTTTTATTTCATTTGAAATGTCATATATTTTCTGTAAACCAATAAAAACTACCTATACGTTTTAATTTATATATACACATACATTTCATCTATCTACCATTCATTAATCACGTTTGTAATATAAATATTGAAGATATTATACTCGTATACGAGTATGTAGTTATATAGCAAAGTCCGTATGGGTGACCTGTAGCCTACGTTATCAAGCTTGTTTTGAGAAATTAATTAGTCTGCTCATTAACAATTTGCCGGTGTCGATGTCTATTTATTCATAAATTATATTCAAATATGTCTTATATATTTTTTATGTGCATATTATGAAGCAAAAAAGGAAAATTATTTGTAATACTAATTATTTGTTTTTTTTTTGGTTCATATATGTTGTGGTCATATCTTAGAATTGTTGTTTTCATGAAATTGTTGCAGATCATGAAATAAGCATCTGAATTTGACCATATCGTTGAATCGTCGACGATTAACGGTTTCGTCATCAACCTTTGGTCGTATCGTAAAATTAGTTTTCATTACTAAAATCTAGAACTTTACATATAATGACGATTTTTTAACTTAATACACTTTCGAGCTTGTTTGAGAACATTCTAGAACACCAAAAAATATGTTTGACTAATCTGTGGATTAAATGGACGTTTTTAAAAATCTAAAATATGAATTTAGAGAAAATACTTACATATATATAAAAAACAAACATTTTTGAAAAACGTAGATTTGACGTTTTAAATAGCGGGGCTAGAAACCGCGCCTCTGGGAAACCGCTGAAGCACTTTGCCAGTCGTCCTATTTACAGATACGTTGTATTTATTATGCTTACGCTTGTTAGAACTTATTTTTGTTGTTAGCATTTCTGTAGAGAGATTTTTAGAATTTTCTGCTACCAAAAGATTATTTGTGAAAACAATCATTTGGCAAAAGAGAATGCTGTTTATTAAATATTCTAACATTTTTAAAGTGTTATTCACACACTTAGGATATGGAATGTTAATAATTAAAAACCTATATAAGCCAAAGCTTTTAAAATGTATTTTGTTATAAAATATATATTTATTTTATTTTTATTGACGTTTGTGTAATATTATTTGTTATCTGTAGCTATTTAAGATAGTACTAAACATTAAAAAATAAACAAAAATAGTTCGAGTACGGTACGTCTATTATATAATTTGTCTCTTGAACACAATCATCTAAGAAATTGCTCAATACTTGGTCTGATTTCGAATCAAGGGTAATCGTTCCCCTAGCGACCAACCGCACTTTGATTATTTGGAAGACTAAATGTCCTATTATATTGTTTTGACCTATTGTTGTTTGCTATATATATAGGCTTATATCTTTCAACACAAAGGATCTTTTAGTAAATATTCAGAATTTAACTGATACAGTAACAGTAACTGATACAATGAATTATATCGTGATAAGGCATATTATTAGGTATATAATACATAATAATAGTCATATGTACAAAAGAACCGTAAAGAATATGGGAATATACTTTTTAACAGTTTTCAAGAGTTAATCACACACTTAGATAATTGAAAAACATATTTTTCTAAAAAAAAAAATATGGGAATATATTTAATTTAATAAGTGAAAATATATGTAATTTTTCATGATCATACTAACGCTACAAAATATCAAAGAATTGACACTACCGTGGCGTAGTACGAAAATGTACAATTGTACAGACGATTCACTGGTGTTTAATGTGGACTCGATTTCTACACATCTCTGGTCTGGTAAAACAATCCGCTGCGTTGGGTACCAATATAAAAATGTACCTAAAAAGTATCCGAAAATTGAAACACTGAGTCTCACTAGATTTGCTCTGCCTATAGATTAAAGATGCATGTATATGTATATATATATATATATATTTTACATTTTATTCGCACACTTAGGAAATTGTAAAAGACATATTTGGAAAACGTATAAAAATTTGAACGCAGCGGGATTTGAAACCGCGCCTCTTAAAAACCGTTCAAGCGCTCTGACCGCTAAGCCGTGCATGTAAATATGTATTTTTCAATTTTCTAAATATGCAAATAATACTTAAAAAAATGTTAAAAAATAATAATACGCAATGCCTCTAATTTGTGTGACTCAACGGAGTGTGACTCCGTTCTCCACTTTCGGTAGAACTAACCACATTTGACACTAGGTTCTCCCTACCTTCTATACTATACGGGGAAAAGCGGGAAGCTGAAAAAAACAAATTGAATAGTCGCGAAATAATATTAATTATCAAAATAAAAATGTTTAAGCATTTTTTGGCCTTATTTTATGATCACGATAATCAAAGTATTGTGGCGATTGGTGTTAACAATAAAAAATAATAGAAACATTACCATCGTTCCCTAGCCATTACATTCTAAACCGGTGAAAATTTGAGTCCAGTTAGTTAGGACAACTGAACTCCATTCGATAACTATCACGTCTGGATACTTAGATAAGCAATATATTTGTTTCTCTCGAAGTTGCTGTCAAGATTATAATCCATACTAATATTATAAACGCGAAAGTAACTTTGTCTGTCTGTCTGTGACATCATCACAGTCAAACCGCTGGACCGATTAGGATGAAGTTATATACAGATACTTGAGTGTCTCGGGATAAACATAGGCTACTTTTTGCTCCCATTTTAAAGTTTTTTTATTAATTTTATCTGCTTACGAAAAGGCCGCTGAAAAAATGAAACAGCTATAATTCATGCGGATAAAGCCGCAATCCGGTCGCTAATTATATAATATATATGTAAAATTTTTATCTGTTATTACACTCACAAGTTTGAATAATATAAGTTACTAGCTAAGGAAAATTTTATAAAAAGAAAAAATATTGCACACGGACTATTGTATGAATTTATATATAAAAGTTTGTTGACAGGTGCTGATTTACAATTTCTGCCGAATCGGTAGAAAAACTATCCAAAGGTTAGAATATTCTTCGTATTACATTTTATAATGTGTGTGATTACTCAGTAATATTATTTAAATAAATCGTTATATTTAAATAACGCTAGTCATAATTCCCTGGACTTACAAGAACTGGATTAAAATAAAGATTGCATTAACAAATATAGGGTCAAACTAATGGTACCTGTTAATAAAAAAAACTAAGCTAAGCTATGTTATACTAAGCAAAAGTTAGGTTTTTTTAATATGTAAAACACAAGTAAGCTTGAACATTTGAATGTCAGTATTTTGCATATTTATTAAAGTCAGTGAAAATGTATGCTTAGAAGCCTTAATATGTAGAAAGATGATTTTCTCATTATTATTTATGTATTTATTAAACTTAAAGGTATAATCGAATTTATTTAAATCACTTCTTCGGTCGTTTCATAAAGTTCTTAAATAGCTAAATTGGAACCCTATAAATATAATTTCAAATGGCCGTCGAAGTAATTATACAAATTACGACGTAGACTATTTAATGAAAGGCTTTATTTAATCCTCTTTAGATTACTTTTCTGATTTTTTTTTAATGCAGGGTAGTCAGAGAATCTACTTCTGTCAGTCTAAACTGACTGGCCTGAATTCTAAACATTCTGTTACCGACTTTTAATTTCAAGACCGGAAATAAGATATATTTTTATAAATTTCAATGCTATTATATATTAGTCAGTTGAAATTCCAAATTAATTGTACAGTACAAATAATTTGGTACTTCAATTGATTCTCTTTCCGCTTAGATTTATAATTTTAATTTAATACATATTGTGTTTTGATTAGAAAGAAAATAGTATATGAAACGAAAAAAATATGTCATTCGGGGACAAGACGTTTTACAGTGAATTGTTGTAAAACAAGTTGTATTAATGTTATATAGACGTATTATTTATATTTCTTAGAAATTTAGTAATTTAAACTGTATATAGTATATCTTGGCTGTACAGGGTGCTTAACAATTGCATGTTGAGTGGTGGGCTTCTACGCCGCGCTTTGTCTTGTTCGCCATTCATTTATTATTCAATAATGATCTTTCATCATTCATAATCAATCGCAACCAGTGTTCGACACTGCGTCCCCATATAAATAGTTATAAAACATTATAAAAAAATAAAAAATGTATCGTATCAAAATATGTTCAGTATAAATTTGTATGAGTGTATATTTGAATGCTTTTGTTAAGATAAAATAAATATTAACATTTTGAAAAGAAACTATTTGTATTGGATTAATCGCGTATAATTTTAAGGTAGTTTAAAGGTAGACCGACCTGTGACCACGGACTGCTGTAAAGTGTTCGAAACGTCGGGCTCTTAAAATGTGTTTTCGAATACCAAAATTATACGCGATTAATCCGGTTAAAATAGTTGCATTTCAAAATGTGTAATAATCGCGAAAATCAAAGAACTTATTATAGAAATATTAACCTTATTCGGTGTATATAAAACATAACGAAGTAAGTGCTTAACCTGAAATGTCATCCGAAAAGATTATCTAAATTTTTCTAGGAAACCACACAGATTCCGTCACCGTTGCGTGGGCGACGCCCTCGGCTTATCGAATGAATTAGCCTCTTAATAGATTCGGATTAAATTTAAATCTTGCTGTCGTATCGAAAATATTTTTGTTTAACTAATAAATGAACAAAAAAGACTTTGTACTCTTAAGTAAGGACGATAATGGATTTTACATTAATAAACTTGGTGTCGAATGAATTTATAAAATACATGGCAGCTGCAGTATTTGATTACGCTCTTAGAATTAAACGCCACAAATAAGGGCCGCTTTACCCTTTTGTATCAAACATAACCTTTGCGGTACACAGAAAGATAAAATTTCTGTAACACCTTTTAAAATGCTTTGAGTTTTAAAAAAAAACTGTTTATTTTAAATCAGTAACAAAATAAAACTAAATTTTATATATTTTACGCTAGAATGAGGCAATTGAGACTATGTTATTTTACACAAAGGTAGTGTGTCCTCTATATCTCATTCGGTTGATTATAAATATTCATGACAAGTACTAGCACGAATCTTTATTGATTACTAAACAACCCCGTGGCTTTCATTCCCGCTGGAATTTGGCGAAATCCCCTTACACTTTCCCTTACACTGCTTAAAGAACCTATATGTACAAATGCTTGAAACATTGAGGCGCAGGTTTGAATCCCGCTGCGATCAAATTTGTATACGTTTTATAAAAATGATTTTCAATTCCCTAAGCATGTGTGAATGACACTTTAAAATGTTAAAATAACTGTCGCATTATACATTTTTAACTTATTATACACATTTCAGTGTTTCTCATGGTCAGTATTGGAAGAGTTCTATATATCAATTATACAAATAGTATTAGTAGATTTAGTTCTAATGTATTCCTTTCTTTAATATGAAATATAAAGGTTAAATGCAAATGTAGGTTTTCTATATATATATAGACGGAAAGTTATTAGAAATGTCATCAAAATCTTTGTTATACAGTATATACTCTATTGAGGTAGTTTTTTTAAAGCACAACCTATATTTTTTCTATACTATAAAAATAGTAAACACAGAACGTTTGTACGCGCATATCTTCGGATTTATTGGACGATTTGAATGAAACATTTTTGCTGTACAGTTTTTAAGTTTAGACAGGACTTAAGCTGTAATATTGGAGAGTGAAACGCCTGATGTAGGACCATCTAGAACTATAATATAAGACTTAAGAGAATTGCGCCTATGTCGCAAATTGGTGTGACCAGTATTTTGGTGGAAACGAAGCTGCAGCTACTATATATATAAATTTCGTATAATGTGTAAATAAAAAAGAATAATAATATAATAAATCCCTCCCAATCCCAATCTCCTTATTTGTGCAATAGTTGCAAAGAAATATCAAATAATAAGTAAAGGTAACAGTTAAACACAAAATTATACACAAAAGCTTCTGCGACATGGCACTTTAATTAAATCTGCAGACATGATATGTGGATAATAGTCATATATTAAGCAGCGGGAAACCGCGCAACTATTTCAATTGGGTAATTATGTATAATAAAGGAGCTTTCTATATTAATTTAATCGCATTACAAGACAGATACCTTTACATCAAACGTTTAAGAAGTATTTTGAACGGAACCGTTGCGCAGTGTCAGCATTTGACTGTGAACACGATGGTTGTGGGTTCGATTCCTACTAGGAGAAATTATTATATAAAAAATATTTTAAATGTTCCGCTCTAGTGACCATACAAAGCGCATCGCACGTCATGACACTAGGTTTTCTCTATCCACCCTACTATGTGGTATGAAATATATTCGTTACTTTTGGTTCCTTACGTATAAATTGAAAAAATATATATTTTTCCCCATAGTGTCTCAATCTCATAGATGCGCACTTGCGTCTTTAAGCAAATAATACACACACACATAAAGAACAATAAAAGCTGTAATTGAAAGCCCTTCACTGAATCAACTGATAAGGCAAGTAATTACTTAAAGCATTAAGTTGCTTAGGCCGTTACTTTTCCCCTTACCTTTTGGCTGGACGATGAGTATATAGTATATAGCTGCATTACATATTACAAATACATGTATGTCAAATTAGTGCTAAAATCAAACAATAACTTATAATATTATAACTTACGAAAATAAGCACATATATAAATTTGTAAATTTGGGAATATTTTTTTAAATTATAATACACTAATACACGTTAAAAAAAACTCGTTGCCTTAGCAATGTGTACTCGTCTGTACCTTTATATGTCGTTTCTTTGCGATGATAACGAGACATCTCAAAATCCATTCCCTTCATTATTTGATATTTAAAACCACGGTGGTGAGTTTCACTTTCTATAGAAAAGCGGTAATTTTTAATTTTGTAATTTCTACGAATTATTGAAATACACCGCGTTTTTGTAAAATGAAACCCAAGACCGTGGCCTCGTATATCAAGTGAAATAAAAAAAAATAACAAGATATCACTTTGTCATCGTAAAAAAGCGATATGGTAGTGTGTGTTACATTTATTTTATTAATTTAATGTATGTTTATCCACTATTTTGAAAAAATATTATCATTCTTAACATGTTTTTTGAACGCATCGGGACTTGAACCTGCGCCTCGTGAAAACCGTTCAAGCGCTTTTGCCGCTAAGCTAATATGATATATGAACGCGTGGCGTATATATCATATTATCTATATAAACTGTAACTATGGCAAATTTCCTACTCCTGTCCGGACAATTTCCGTAACAAAGGGGTACAATTTTTTTCCTTCACTTATTATATTCATAACATTTGCAATTATATTATATAAAATTTAATGAAAACGTGTTGTAAAACGAATTCAAGTTGTAGTAATAAAACTGACTGCATATTGCTCTTTGAGACTTCAGAGACTTCCATGTTTTCAGGATTGGGCCCAGGTGGTAACAAGTTTCCAACCGTCTTCTCTATTGAGCTTAGGATGTTTTTGTATTTCAATAGCCTCGCGGATCATCCTGGGGATATATCTGTTTTCTCTTGCTATAATACAAGGTTTATCAAATACAAGGTTTATCAAATATAATGGTTGGCTTTATCCATTGTATGCTAACACACATTTGACTTTAGTACACCCCCATTCTTGAATGGAAATGTGTTCTTTCACCAATGTCACGATAAGCCACAGTCACAATCTTATTTGCATACACCTGCACACTGCAAAGGAATATTACTGTAATGTAATAATCCTGCCTGTAACTCCCTTGGCATATCGTAGTAGTGTTGGATGTTTCTCCACTGTGAGTGGCTTGTTGGTTTTCTGCTAGCGGGAAACTGGCAACTTGTTCTGATTGACTGTATTTTAGAATACAATATACGCGATTAATCCGGTTAAATTAGTTTCATTTCAAATGTATAAAAATCGCGAAAACGAAAGATATTAATTTTAATTTCTTTAATCGACTTCTGGATATATTTAAAATCTTACTCTTAGAACGGTAATGATAAGAAAATTTTAATTATTTCAGCTGTTTTTTAGGAAACCCTTCACTCCTAATAATAATTAGGGGTTAATAGATACGTCAAAGAAAAACTTAATAGCCATCTGTAATTGAAGCGTTCCATCAAAAAGTAAAAAAAAGCTGCTTTTATTCATGTATTAATATATCTAAAAGTATGTGTCTGCATATATAATACGTACGTGTAGCTATGTGAGAACTTAAGCGAAATGGTAGAACACATCGAAAACTTTATTACAAATCTGTTAAAGCTTCGAAGTTTTGGTAAACATAAACAAATGGCTGTTTGCTTTATTTTCAACAATTAATTTTCTCAATAATAGTTAATTAATCAATATTATTGTAATAAGGCCATTGTAGCGCAGTGGTACAGCGTCTGACTGAAACGTGATTGAGCATGAGTTTGATTCCTACTCGGTAGAATAATCATATTTTAATTATTGAAATTTATCCGCTCTGATAAATAAGACAAAGGAACGACGTTGAGTTCCACCACTTAACACGCAATGCCTGGATTTGAGGCGGAAAATGGAGAAATCTCGGCCTAGGTACCTATGCAGGTGTAAACGTGAAGTTATGAGTATAATATATATAAAACTCTTCGGTTAAGCTAAAATATATATAAATATTTATATTTATACTGTATGACTGTCTGTACATGGAAGATATGAGGACATTTATTAATAATGTAATAAAACCCAAAATAATTTTTTTTTCCTGTTTGTATGTTTGTCTGTACGCTTGTGCACGCTAATCTCAGAAACGGCTAAACTGTTTTAAGTGCATCTGACTGACAGACAAATGGACAGAGACGTTGAAATTTGCCAAGTATATTCCTCGGAGAGTGTAGTAGGGGACTAAAGGACATTTTGTAGAAATTTATACGTGATCGGGAAAATCCGTTACTATATTACACACTACTTCATGGTCCAAGTACTTTATAGGAATTAAAGTTGTCGTAACATAAAATTGATGTAAAGCCTAGAAAATGTTTTAGACAGCTCTCTGTGAGTTAAATTCTTAATTTAAATGAAGTATATTTAGATCTTCCTTCTTTCAATATAATATGGTGAAAATATATTTTCAGCTAAACATTTACATGCTATAATCTATAACAAAATAAACTAATTTAATAAAACCTAGAGCTTCAAGGGCAACTTATATCTAAAATCACCCACTAATATTGTAAGATTATTCAAATTATTTCAAAATATTTGTCTGCCGGCTTAAGTACGTATTGAAATTCTTCAGTAACCACAACAGATCAAGATTACTTACTGTTTATAATATATTGTGAAACAACACGAGTTAGAACTTTCCGTGATGTTCCTTGAATACACATATATACATATGGAAATGTTATTATATAAAGCTAATATATATACAGCATACATAAGTTATAATATAATAAAAATATTATCTTTGTCAATTAAATGTTAAGACTTCACGTCCTCGGTCAGCTTTTTTCCTTTTTCCCGTAAAAAATACTACAAGGGAAAAAAGCAGGTAACAATGAAAACGTTTGATATTAGAACTTTATTAACGAGGTAAGCTTTATTTAATATTTTTTTCCTTGTTTCATTTCACAAATAAATCCATCCACTAAAAGTGAATCAATCCCTAACATTTTTAAACTAAGAGATAAGTAGAAGACAAAGTAAAAAACGAATACCGGTGATTTTTTTGAATTACTTCTTCTCAGATCTAAATCATCACGGTAATCCGGTAGATTGCCTCACTCACTTACTCCCATAGTATTGAGTTCACACACTTTTATATGCTTCAGTATGTAACTGTTTTTATTTTAGCATGTAACAATTATTGCAAAAGACTGGATTAGGCAAGGCTAAATTAAACATTGCCATATATTTTGTCATCGGACCGACTTACGCTATGATTGATGGTGCTCTCATAAAGTAGAGCTCTACATATGCATAAACTGTCACAACGTGGCTGATTATGTTCAGAACTTCGTTTAAACATGTAGAGTAGAGTATTTTTTTTTACATTTTTTAAAGTGTTATACGCACACTAAACGGTTTTCAAGAGGCGCGGGAAAATGCCGCTGCGTTCAAATTTTTATACGTTTTCTAAATATGTCTTTTTCAATGTAGAGTAGAGATTGAATTTTTCGTCAAAATTTTCAAAGTGGTGTTTTTTAACTTAGGCTCTTGATTATATTTATAATATAAGATGAATTCAATTATAATAATATAATTTTATCATTCTATTACGAAAATACTTGAAATAATATTTTTCTAGCAGTGAAAATTTGGATCATTTTAAATATGTTTTTTAACAGCAAATATAGAGTTTTAACTTTTATAATTACTAATCGCACTTTAACTCTTTATTTAAAACAACTGATATGACCTTTATCCATGTATGGCTTCAAATATGAAAATATTCACATTTTCTTTCAGGAAAAACTAAAAGTTATTAAGTCTAAAACAAATCGTTATAAAGTTTTAATATTACTAAAGTAAAAATGTACAATCACAGCTCTTTTGATCCCTTCCATGAATTAAATCACCTTTACCTAATTTATTTAATTTGAGTGTTATTTCACTAATTATAAAGGACAAAGTTTACACCTGCTCACTTGGAGCAAGAATTACTCCAGTGAAAATTTGAAACCTCTCAACTGTGAAACTGGGCGCTAAATTACAAAATATTATTTTAGTAAATTGCAAAGTGAGAACAATATTTTGTTTGGCTTACTTTCTTTTTAAGTCTTTTTTTTAGACGATATAAATGTTACATAGTATTAGAACAGCGTTACTTAAATCTCATGTTATATATTTCAAGTATTGAGACCCTAACATTTTCTCTGATATTTTTTTTTACGTATAGTGTAAGTGTAAGTATAATTAAGTAAGTATAAGAATACTATATTAATATTTCAGAAAATATAAATGTAATGTCCATATAATTAATATTATGACATTTTAATATGGCATTGTATTAGCAATGTTGAACTCCAAATTATTTATTTAAATATTTAATTCATGTTTTTATATTTTAAATTCAATTTTAAATTGAAATTCATCAAATTAATTTCATTAATATCACGCTTATAAGGTTAAAAGGTTCTTACAATTACCTAAATCATCAATAAAAACAATTTATTATCCATACAAATGGAGCCACTTAATATATTTACAAGCTTAACTATGAATAGTTCGTACACTTGTAAATATATCCCTATAAATACCTACATAGAATACATATATATAAAATGTGTTCAAGTAAATTGTCATTTTTTATATCTGGAAGGTTTCACTTGAAACAGCCACAGCACAGACAGCCTTAACTTTTGCACAGACAGCCTTTAGTTAAATGTGCTTCCCATTTTCAACATTTCCTACTCACTTACTACTAACCTTTGTCAGTACAAAAGTAGTGAAAGATGAAACAATTTTCTAAATCTAGGTGTAATTGTTACTTACGAGTATTCATTTAATGGAATGGTAAAAAATATGAATTTTACGTTCAATTTCAATTGAGCTTTCCGTGATATAATAATATATATTAGTGCAAAGGCATTGAAGGTCACGTGAAATTTCTATAATTTTATTTTATCTGTACAATAAGGAATAAATTCGTTTAAACGAGATTTTAAGGAACAATCAGCGAATTTCTTTAAGCGGTATCGGTATTCAATTTGCAGACTGATTTACACTAAAATTGAAATGCTTTTCAACTCAGCCATTAAAAATGTACAGACGCAAACTGTAATGCAATAATGAAATTATATCTATATGTATCTATACAATGTGTGTACATTATAACTATAGATATAATTTATGAACCTACAGTATATTTTACTAATTATTCTATTTCATTATCATCTAAGGAGGAGTTTTATCAACTATAGTAGTGTCCAGTGACAGTCAGTGAATATTATATGTTAACATTCAAAGTAATGAATCCGTAATTAATCTTTTTTTAATTTACTTCGTGGTATATTTACACATATTAAGAGAATTTAAAGCAAGAGTTTTTAAATCTTTGTTGGACCTAATCAATTCAAGGAACTGTGGCACGCCTATTAGCATGACTGAGACATATTTATTATCTTGAACCACCCAAAAACTCATACAGACATTACAATGAAAGTGTAGGTATATTTTTTATATAAAATCGTTCTGAAACGTTAAGGCTTATATTTAATGTAGTAAAACGTAGCAAAAAACTACTTGAAGAAGGTCTCTCACAGAGTTATATATGAAGAAATACAAAAAGATAAGGTAACTTAACGCTAGATTTTGCTATATGCGTAAATAGCATTAAGCTAAAAAAATTATAAAAGTATTTTGACATTTTAATATCTGTCTTTCTATCACGGAAAATTTTATGTTGTATCAGTGAAAATATAATTTTAATACATGTTTTTTTCAACTTCTTCTTTCAACTAGCGGTATTCCCCCGAATCGGAATCGAACCCACAACCATCGTGAATATAGTCAGACGCTATCGCAGTGCGCCATAATGGTCTCTGTTAATGCATTTGCATTTAACATTATTGAATTCTCGATAATAAAATATAGCACATATTACATATATTTCTTAGTTAAGACAACTGTTCTGTACTGTTCACAAAATATAAAGCGAAGTTTTTTTTATATATCTGATGTATCTCTCGCATAGTGTTCCGAGAGAACCTGAGTGACGAGTCACTTGTTCCCCGCGCTATACTCAATCAATATATATATATTTATTTATTTATTTTTTTCGCTGAAAAAGTATATTTATCTAATTTTTAAAGCCCAGGGAATTTCATTTGGGATTAAAATACAATCCCCTAAAAGGTCTCATGGCCCGAAGTGATAGATGTTAAAAAATATCCGTTTTAAAACGTTGAGTGTGCCTATCACAATAATGGATCAATTGTGTTTATTAACTGAAGGCTATTTGTTATCGAATGAAATGAACATCAGATGTATTACTAGGCTCGTTTATGAGATCTTGGAATAATGTACGTAGATTATTTTATATTTATAAAAGTTAAAACTGCAAATTTATATATATATTTCAGCTTTTCTCTATTCATTTTTTTGATTTCTAGTCCTAAGATAAGGAGTCGTTTTAGGTTTCACCACTCACGTCTCGATTTTGGGCGGAACAATCCTGCCAATACTGCTATGGAGGAAAAATTGCGAAGCTGTAAAAGAATCTTGTAAAGCAAAATGTGAAACTTGAGAACTCCGTTTTGTCACACCCGTTTTACAAAATATATTGTGCTCATATGATGGGTAATGTGTAATTGATTGATTAAATGAATTGTGGGTGATGGCTAATGTGTAATTAAATGCGGGACGAATGCAGCACCAGGTTAAAAAAGTAAACGAGGTAAGAAGGAACAAGATATAGTCTACATAACCTCACCACACTCCCACCTACAGTCGTCAATTTATCGTTTATTAACAACGCAAAATGTCTTTATCAGATTGACATTTGTTAGTAAATCATTTATGACGTCACGCCGAAAAGACGTCAGCAGTGTCCCAGAACAGAAGGATGTGGAAACTGTTCAATTAAGTAGACGGGAAAGGTCATATGACCAACACAGTTCATTTTAAAATAATAATAAAACTTAGGCGTTCAATTTTTATACACATATTTTTGCATTTTATTCTCAACAATAATAAGCCAATAAAAGTTAGTGGCGTATGCGTGTACAGTCGGTAAAACCCAAAATAGTATCTAGCAAGGTTTATTAAATTAATTATTTTTTTTTTAAATTGCACTACAAAATGTAGATATTAAGATGTAGATATTTTTATACATCAGACACAATATATCACAGTAATGTAAATCACATAATTTCCATCTTCTATTGCTGATAAATTGCTAAATTAATACTAATATATTAATTTTGCAGTAAGCTTATATAAAGTATTTGATTAATTTATTTTCTAAACAACCTATATATATTATATTTAAGAACACAGCTTTACGCGTTTTCGAAAAAAGTGCAGATTTTCCGTACTTAGTGTCCACACTTTCTGATCTCCAGTTTCCACCAGAATATAAGATATTCTGAGTTGAAAGGCACTTAAATATAATAATTCCCTAGAATTAGATCGAACCCAATACTATTGCATTGACAGTTAGAAGCTGTCTTGCTTCACCATAAGGGCCGTTTAAGCTCTTATATTTATATTTCATAAGACACAAAATCCCAGATTGTAGGTACATGTTTTAATAAATTTTGAGCTATTTTCCGCAGTACTGTGTTCTTTATCGTTTACAGAGACACGACTTTACCCTTATAACTAAGTTACTTTTAACCCAATTATGTGGGTTGACACTGACCGGCTATTGTACAAAACGAATATAGGGCTACATACCGCGTTACAGATGATACCTACTAGTTATCTTAGTAGGTACTTGTCGTGCCAGAAAAAGAGTATAACAATGTTACCGGGTTTATATATTTGTCCTAAAATCTTTTGGATTAAACTATTTTTTTTTCTGCTTCACACTTTTTGCCGCATGCCAGGGTAAGCAGATAGAAGACCTAATGTCAAGATACTCCGTTCTCCACTTTTCGTATAAATTGTTGAGTGGCGGAACGCAACACCGCGCTTTATATTGTCACCAGAGCATAGAAATAATTTAATAATTTAAATCTAATCATTCAGTAGGAACAAAACCCACAACCATTGCACATACAGACGGTGTCACATTAAACTAGAACGGCCTACTTATACTAATTGCATACAAAAAAATGTAAAAAACATAAGTACACTTGTAGTTTACAAGTCTAAAATGTATGCAAAATCGGTCGGTCTTACTTATACTTATGGCTAGCTTCAAACAATCTCTTAATTTATAAGAATTATATTATATGACAATATTAAAAGCTTTTATTTCTTAAGATGTTTCAGAACTGCTTTAAATCAATTTGGTAGACGCTTTTTGTGCAACAAAATATAAATTTTTTTATATTTTGTTACATTATACAAATAATACAAAATGGAAATTAAAAAACTGTATTATATTAACCCGATCTAATTGTTACTTTTATTTAAGCAAAAAATATAACAAAAACAAAATACTTGTACAATTTTATTTTATAACAAAATTGCAGATTGTTGTCAAACTTATTTAAAATAAACTTGAGCTCTTCCTGTCCAGGTAATTCTGGCTTTTTCGTTTATAAATTGGCATATAAGATTAGAAGTCTCAGAATTCTGGCTTATATTTCTATCTCCATTGAATTATGCAATGTAGGATGAGTGGTCCAGGTTTCAATGAAATTTAATAAAAGAAAATATTATAAAGGAAAATCACAGTGCGCAATGGGATAGCTGATTGTAAACAATGGTTGTGGATTCTATCCCCACTCAGGGACTGATTATATTAAGTAAGTGAAACTGGCATTGAGTTCCGCCATTTAACACACAATATCTCAAAATGCAAAGTGGAGAAAGAAGTGTTTTAATCTTAGTTTATGTTCGCCTATTCGGATATGTAAAATAAAGCATCAAGAAAATAGTACTAAGACAATCAAATAGGTTTATTTTTTTTTAGAAAACGTATAAGAATTCGAACGCAACGGGATTTGAACCCGCGCCTCTTGAAAACCGTTCAAGCACGTTTTCTAAATACGCTTAAGATAAATAAAAAACGTCAGATAATAAACATCATAAAACATTTTATCACCAAAGACGTGACGTGACGTAAAACGCTAACGCTAGCGGCGGCTGTCTTTGTAACGTCAAGTCTAATAGCTGACAAGAATTTGGCAATTTATTTCATACTCTTAAGGATTTTAACTACAATACACAAGAATATTAGAAATCTCAAGTAAATTAAATAATAAAATGTATTGTAATTCAGTAAATTATAAAAATTTGGAAACCAAAAACATGTAAAGTGAATAAGAAATATAAAACAAAGAAAATAAAATTGTATAATAACATTTCAAATTGGATTGTTCATAATTCATATTTTACTGAAAACTTCTAAGAGTAAATCCTTATCGTATCCTAGTCCCTTGTGATTTGTGAAATGTACTAAAGAAAATATGAAGCTTTGACTGATGAAGCTGAACTTTGTAGGTACTCAATATCATAATCCCCTTCTCAGGGAATTTTCAATTAAATAAGCTTGTTGTTTAAAGTTATCACACCAATGTCCTAACTGCGTATTAGTTAGTTAATAAAAAAAAAATATCGTATATGTAGAGTTCATATTTAAATTTTAAAATACTAACAATTTTTGTAACATTTTTTAAAGTGTTATTCCCGACTGAGGAAATTGAATAAGACATATTTAGAAAACGTATTAAAATTTGAACGCATCGGGATTTGAACCCGCGCCTCTTGAAAACCGTTCAAGCGTTCTGACCGCTAAGCCATGCGTTCTACATCCAGCTACGTTGAAATTCTTATACGCTTATTGCTACTTATATTTGTTGTTAACATCTTGCTTACAATTTTTTTTAACTACAGTCTAGAGTCTATACGTACGTACCCTCATGTCGCAATGACACTGCATCCGGATGTTTCAGACGCGATAGTTGTGAGTTCGATCCCACTCGCGGAAATTAGTATATTTAAGCGCTACTCAACATATATGTAGTATCTCGAATTCGGATTTCTTTTTGTCATTAGGTTCTCTCTGCCTATTTTACTATGCGGGAGGAAGCGGCTCTAAATATATTAGTAAAGCCGATTTTTAAACATTAACATAACACAAATAAATTTTGAGGATAAAAAAGTTCTCGTAACATGGCACGCCGAGTGGCAATACACGTTTCATATATGATGTATGATGTATGAGTAAATAATACATACTAAATTGTCGCAAACACGTATTTACATGTGTGGTAAACAAAGTTCTTCTCATTGTTGTTGTTTACATTTATATATATAAATAACTTTATAAAATTTTACAAAAGATGTTCCGTTGTTATTTTCGCTTCGTTATATATATATATATATATAATACCTACATTATGTATGTATCTTTGTGCTTTTAGGTCCTTAAAATATTTCTGTCAATTCAATTATGTTTAAAAGAATCATTTGTTTTTTAATATTCCCATCTAGTTTGTTTTTCAAAATAAACGTTTTAACGATAAAACTTTATGTGAAACATGTACTCATACTTATTCATTATTATTATACTTTTCTTAATTTTACTTAATCACTGTTAGCTTGAATATTTTAGTGACCTTTAATTTTAAGGATAATAATTGTATTGGGTATATCAAATACCATAACAATTCCCTAGGCATTTGTGTGGAAACTTCTTCATTCACTTAGATATGGTTAATCCGATATAACCAAAATGACCTACTTTTATTATTATAAGGGTGATAAATTTCTAGTTTCTTCTTAGTAGACACGTTATATAATCTGTACTATTGTTAAATATCAATGTAATTATGGCACAGATTATAATATATAGTAGCAATTACATGACGGAAGATCAAAACATTTTGTATCTTACATTGGAAGTTACACAAAAATATTTATGTACTTTGTAAAAATATTTATTTCAAATAGTAGATAACATGAGTATAAATAATAGATAACCTTATTTTTAAAATATCTTCCTTTAAAAAAAATCCCTTTTGAATAGAACTTCTTTCTTTTTTTTTATCTTTTTTTTAATATACGAGCAAAAGCAATGTGATAACCTAATTAAAAATATAAAATATATAATTATCTTTGTTCCTGCATAAATACTTTATATTTAAAATATCAGAATTGAAAAGGCTCTTAATTAATTTAATTATGTGAGATGTACCTAAGTGTACTTAACGTTATTTTTTGTGAAACTATTATATTAATTCATATTCAATATTAAAAAATATATTATTCATAACGATACTACTCGTATATTGATCTGTGAAAGGGAAAAATTAAACGTTCACGGTACAGTGTTTCATTAGACCCAGAAAACTACAGAGCTTGCTAGGTCATCTATATTACCTATTTTTATTATAGTTAGATACGTTTTAATATACATATTGTATTGATTATATTTTGAAGTCTTTTTATTTTCGATGACAGGCGCAAAATAATCTGCCAGTAGTATAAAATATATAATATAAAAATTTAATTATGTATTTATATTCCAACTTGTAGTATAGTGACAATTAGTAATTGTACTTGTATTTTTTTTAAGTATATCTTCTTATGCCAGTCCTAACCATCCTAGTTCTTTTATATTTATTACAAAAAAGGTATTACTTTTATTTAATAAGAACGTGTGTTTATGTTTTTTGTATGAAAAACTATTATAAATTCAAGGATACAATATTTTCTAAGGACCTACACTTTGCCTTTCTTTATATTGAAATAGTTTCGAACAGGGAAATTTAATAACAGGCGACTTGCCAAGAATCGATAGCAATGAGATCACAGTAATCCAACTGTAGGCAATATAATATCTAACACCCCAATAATGTTATATTCTGCCAAAGCCAGCTTACGAGCTTTAATGTATCGGGCGTTCATACTACATTTATATATATATATATATATATATATATATATATATATATATATATACTTCTATTTACGTGGAAAAAATAGTGTAATGTTTTTTTCATATGTTCATATGATTATTTACACATTGCTGTAGTAATTTAAATCATATTAAATTTTCATCCACTTATCGATGCTTGGAAACGAATCACTTTGACTTGATACATAAATATTTACGTATGAAAATTAAGCTACAAAATAATTTGAATTGAAATTTGATTTAAATATTTAAATAAAGGGAATTTCTAAATACGATAAATATTGGCTAACTACGTACGTAATGATATATACATTTTTAAATTTATTTCTAATGCCTTTAAAATTATTATTTATTTATATTCTATTATTTTTCATGGAGCCAAAGTTACATTTTTACTATTTCAAGAAGTTTTATAATTTAGCATATAACTCCGATTAGCTATGGACTATACAGTTAAAAGTGATTCACGAAGAGTGGAGAAATTAAGTAAATTATAAAAGTTCATAAATTAACAAAGTGTCTGGCTGTAATCACAAATGGTTATGGGTTCGACTCCCACTCGATAAAAAGATCATGATTTAATTATGTTCATATCTTCGCTCTGATGAATAAGACAGAGCGGGGCGATAAGTTACGGCACTCTACAAAAAAAATTTAAACAAAGTGTTTTGACACTAGATTCTCTCTTTCTAACCCTGCTATGCTAGAAAAACCGCGAAGCTGGAAAAAAAGACATTAAAAAATAAATTATTTTCACATCTAAATAATATTACTATTAATTTATCAGTAAAATACCAAAAGAGAGACGAACGAACACATTTATAATACTTGTTATGCGACCATCTGAACGCAATAATTGAATGTGAAATAGTATATAAAGGTAATTGACGATCATAAATTTGTATCAGACTATTGATACTTAAACTAAATGCTGTCGTCATGGTCAAGGTTGCCTGTAAAAGATTTTCTAAAGAAATACACACCGTTAGTATTTTAACGCCATTTTAACATATTTGTTAGGGTAACAAATTAATAATGCATGTAATGAAAATATTCAAAAACTTTTATAAAAATTAAGCGGACGGAGGAGTATGAAGTTAGGCATGGTTAAAATTTATATAAAAAAGATGTGCAGAAAGCCAGTTTTTAAAGCAGTACTAATAAAATACAAAAACAATGTATTGTTAAGTGACATGCACCTTGAAAAAGACACATTTCGAAAACGTATAAAAATTTGAACGCAGCGGGATTTGAACCCGCGCCTCTTGAACGGTTTTTTAAATATTTATACGTTTTCAAAATATGTCTTTTCCAATTTTCTTAGTGTGGGAATAACACTTTAAAAAATGTTAAAAAAAAGACATACACGTTACTAAGGCAACGATTATTTTCTGCGTAAATGGTACTGGTAGTTTAGATAAAACTAGATTTCTATCTCCTTTTTTTGGGCGTACGCCACATTTTGCTGTATGGGTAGAAAAACCCTTGTGGTAAATCAATAAATCTAATAAATTAGTTCATTAATTTTTTCTAAGATTTTAAAAACATTGCGTGTCTTGTTATGTATCTTAAGGGCATTATGACCATCTAGACAATAAAAAACATTTACAGCATAATTTTATTCCTTTAGATGAGATTCGAACCTTGACCTACCGTATTACTATTATTTTTTTTTACTTTTTACTTATATTTCGTATGCAATTTCCACTGTCGCAACGACGGCCCTACGACGTTTAAATTGATGACAAAGCAAATTCACTTTACAATAAGTTCAAAATACTTAAATGATCTTACTTATTAGTAACGAACGTTTCATAGAACAAATTAATAAATTTAGAACTAATTTATTAATTACTTCTATGAAAGATCTGTTAATATCATTCCATCTTCGTTAAAGTTTACTTTATAATTGTATTACTTGTATTAAAATAATTTAAACGATCATTGGCAGTCTCCGTAGTGCTGTCTTTTGCTTATGCAAAAAAAAATGCTACATTTTTAATGTAGCTTATTAGTTATATTATTGTTTAAAACGCGTGAAAAATTTTTTTATATTTAAAAGTAATATGTTTTACATTTTCATTAGAAACAAAAAGGAGAGAAAGTTCTAGAATTTTTTTACAAAAGCAGCTTTTTGTGCATAACTCCCTGTGATAATGCCTCAAAAGAATTTTTTCTTCAGTCTCCGCCCGAATCCGACATACTCGTATTAATCGACACACGAAATGCGGTAGCGGAACTCAAAGCTCGCGCTTCTGGATAAATGAAGATTCGACCGCATTCGGCACGTGGCGTGTTGAGGAGCGGAACTCAACTAGGATTTTAATGTAGAATTGAAGAAACCGACTACGACCAACCGAAACGTTTATAGTTCCGATGGCCTCAACTCTACCGTATGTCGTTTATATTAAACTACGGCTCTTGATGGATGTTCACAATATGGCACATGTAGCGACCTTGTATAATTTGTAAGTAAGAAATGACGACCGACCATTGCATCACACGCATCTTACTAAATAGTTTAGGTATTATATAATTTCGCTCTTAGTTTTTTCATTGTGATAAAAAAATAACCAAAAACGACTTATCTAGTCCGAGCCATATATCTGCTTGATCGATACAATCACATGTTTTAATTTAAGCTTGTATAGAGAAAAAGTTTTCATAGATATATATGTTTTTTTATCAAGCGTCCTTTCGTAGGTATAAACTTTAAAATACGCAGTATTTTTAATATTTAGGAAGTGTTATTCCAATACTTAAGATATGAAGATTATTTTTTAGAAAACGTATTTATAATTTGAATTTTGAATCCGATTCAAGATTTAGGAACCGGGTGGTTTCAAATAATACCGCTGAGTACAAATTTAATATAAATCAAACTTTAATGTCATGAATATGTGTTAATTTTACCTGAATTCAGATTTTTGATACACCCCCTTAAGTAGTAAAACTTGAAATATTCAGTCGCATATTTTTAAAATATGGAAAATTAAGAAGTTCTTTTGACTTACTTACCTACCGTTATTGTTTTTTATTTAGTTGTATTTATACTGATAAGAGGTATTCATTTCTCAGCATATCTGTTTCGGTAAATTAAACGAGTAACTGTTTTGAAATGTTGTATTTAATCCATATGCTGTTTTTGTTCTTTATTTTATGGCTTTTAGGCGTGCCAGTTGAGAACAAATTAGTTAAGTAATGACACATAGACTGGAGAAGACATGATGGAGTTAGTTAATAATTTATATATATATAACTTATTAAGTAAGTAACTTAAATAAATTATATATATAAATTAATAATTGATTTATATATAATTTATTGTTTATACAAGTAAAATTCATGTAAGCAACTAGCCACTCGCCCTAGCTTCACCCGGATCTAAATAAGTTTATCTATGTAATTCAACTTCTGTAAGCTGTCAAAATGGTTATCAAGTGGCTACGATGTATTAGGATGCAACGCGTACCACATTTTTACCCAACCATATATTGTTATCAGAAATTTTTCTACCATTTTGCATTGCCGACAAATAAAAATTTTCGTAAGCTTTTTAATCTTATTTTTTTCTTTTTATAAAGAAAGACTAATTATATATTTTTTTCTTTAATTATGTAATGATATGCACAACTTATTTTTATCATTTGCTAATGATATAAACCCATACTCACAAAAAGCTTACTTCGACGAGCACATTTCAGAATGAAGACTAGTGTATTGGCGGGTCTTCCTTTTTTATTTACAAATACCTAATATATGAAGAAGAAGATTGTATAATTTTATTTATATCCTATATAAGACACGACCAAGAAGGCAATCTATATGTTTTTGAAATATTATAAATATTGTGGAATTTATTATTTGTTTAATTTAAATTAGTTCTATAATGTTCCAACAAATACTGTTATCAAACTTAATACGAACGTTTACATTAATACTCCTTGACCTAAGAACTGAGCTAACTATTAATATGTGGCAAGTATCATGTGTTTTTATTTCATTTGCACGATATAAAGTTTAGGCTGAAAAGCTGTGTGGTTAAAAAATACTTTATATTACACGAAAAAAGTTACTTCTATATAACAATAATAAAATTATTTTAATAATATAAAAAAATCAGGCAAATTTTCATAATATGGTAGGTTATTATTGTAAAAAGAAGAAACTTTAAACAGATTGTTCTTATAATAATTATAGAAACACAATCACAGATACAAAAAGCTATTTAAAAAAAATTAAGCCCTTTACTAAATAGCCCTGTAATAAATAATAAATACTTTTTAATTTTAAACCTTACCGTATTATCTTTTGGCATCCGATACAAGTTGCACAAAACACTTCACTATCACAACACAAGCGTGAGTAAGGTACGCGTGATAGATCGCTACTGAGGGCGGCCCGCCCTGTGTTATCTCGGGCCAAGTTTTAATCGACAGCAGTCACTTTTTATCTTGTCTTAATTTTTTTTCTTGGTAAATGTTTGTCTTTTTATTATTTACTTTATTTAATATAAAACAGTAATTAGGTATAAATATGTAATGTAAATTTTAGAACCCTTTACAGTGAGTTCTCTCAACCTATGAACACAGATCACTGAAAAGTGTTCGAAACCTCGAGTTTTCTTAAAAGGATTTTCGAAAAATATACGCAATTTTATAACAACAAAAATAAATTGTTGTAAGCGTATAAGAATTTTGACGCAACTGGATGTAGAACGCATGGCTTAGCAGTCACAGTGATTGGACAGTTTCTAAGAGGGGCGGGTTTGAATTCCGCTGCGCTCATATTTTATACGTTTTCTAAATAAGTTTTTCAATTTCTAAATGTGTTTTTTTTTAAATTACCATTTTAAAAATGTTTAAAAATATACGCGATTACTAAATCCGGTTAAAATAGTATCATTATAAAAAAGGTTAAAATTGCTGTTGTAAAATATATTTTATTTTTATTATACCAATTAACCTATGTAAAATGAGTGTAAAACTGGGCATATGACGTGTATGATTCTTACATTTGAAATGTCCAAAGACTAGATAACTTGTCATTTAATTTCATTAAAAGTATAGTTAAACGCGGCCTCTTGTATTCTAGGTCACATTGCATCCCCTAGGATTTTTCGTTGCCGATTGTCATCAATTGCTTTAGTTAGGCTCAATGATAACCCTGTCTAAATAATGATATAGAAAAATAGTCTGAAAAACAATACTTATTTTATTTTGAATTGTTGGTTACTATTCCTTCTACAGAAATATCCATAAATTAAGTATATATACTAAATATAATAATTTAATTTACTTTTAGATTGATATACTGAAATAATGTCATCATTATAAATCTTTTACTAAAAACTATAACCATGTTTCTTAAAATCTATCTGAAAACTCATATTGGTCGATTGCAAGTCTCTACTCTTCTCTCTCTCTCGTCTTCGTCTATTTCTCTGCAATGTTAGATAAAACCATGGAAGTATATTCTAATATTGTATCTAAAACTACAACTAAAAACCCTTACATGACACTATTCATTTTATGAATTACAAGGATTGTATAAGCATACCATTTCTATTTTTTAACCGACTTAAAAAAAAGGAGGAGGTTCTCAATTCGATTGTATTTTTTTGTGTTTTTCCTGAGTGAACTAATTTTGATGATTCTTGTTTTATATGAAAGCTAGTGCCTTTAGACCTAGCGATTATGTTTTCATTTATTCGTAGTAATTCGTAGTTGCGTGGTTAACGCAAATATCATATATTTAATTAAAAATAATTTAATTGAAAGTCGTAAAATACACAAAAATACGAAATACTCTATTAGAAAAGGAGAAAATATTAAGTTTATACATTGTTAAACTCAATTACAAAATAATATATACGCAAACAATATATATATATATAATATTATGTGTTAATTGCATTTAGAAATGTATGTAGATATATTGAATAATATGAACGCCATCATAGCGCAGTGGAACAATATCTGACTGTAACCACCATTGGTCGTCAGTTCGGTTTCGATTTGGTGAAATTATAATAATTTAATTAATTCCATGTCTCCGCTCTGTTGAATAAGGCAAAACGCGGCGTTGAAATCCACACAATGACTTGAATTCAGGAGGAAAATGGAAAAGGGAGTATCTTGACACTAAGTTCTCTCTGACTACTCATTTACACATCCGACATTCGTATAGTAAACACAATGAGAACAATATCTAATAATTACATCGACAATGGAGTAAGCTATATATAAAAAATACAAATACTTACACAGGAACTTTGTCTTTTGTAGTTCAATCCACCAGCAAGTACCTTTTGTGCGAGTTCTCAAAAGCACATTCTGGTCTTTTCTAATAATAATAGCTAAATGGAACGTTCGATTGCGTAACAATAGGATATTTTAGCCAATTTAAGCAAGAATTCAACCAAATCATCGCGTTCTTATGGCATGTCTTCCATTTTGTACATGACAATTCTAAATACAAGTAATACAAGGCACTGTCTGAGACTATATCTTATTTTTTCTAAATAAAAGGAAAGGGACAGTGTCGGTCAGACGCGATGGTTGTTGGTTCTGTTTTCAGTTAGTTAAAGAATGGAAGTACTACTAGTATTACTACTATACTATGCTTGCAGATATTATTCATAAAATATAATATAAATATAGATGTATGACATAGATATTAATTCTGATTACATTTCACATAAAAACATATTTTCAAGTAAAATACAACTATTCTCAGGTATTGTACATGGAGAAATATTTTCTTAATTATTCCACTGTATATGCGATGGTTGTAGTTTCGATTCCCACTCAAAGGAATGATTTATTTAAATTATTTTCATTTTGCGGCTCTGGTGACAAGACAAAGCGCGGCGCGGCGAGTCGCCAACGCTCAAGGCACAATGTCTCGGATTTGTGCGGAAAATATAGAACCGAGTTCGAGAAGACTGTCTTCGGAGCTTCTCTCTACCTACCCTGCTATGCGGGATAAAGTTTTTTCAGTTCAGTATTTTAATAAAATCATGTTTTTTAACATTTTTTAAAGCGTTATTTACACACTTAGAAACTTGAAAAACCTATGAACATTTGGCGTGTAAAAGTTTATTGGACGGTTTTCCAAGAGGCGCGTGTTCGAATCCCGCTGCATTCAATTTTTTATAGGTTTACTAAAAATGTTTTTCAACATCATATTTCTTCAGATTCATTTGATTTGCAAACCTAATATATATTTTTTAATATACTATTAAAATATTTATCATCTTCCATTTAATTAATCATCTCATTAGAAATATAAAACAGGTACGTACCTACTTAAAAATGCCAACAGATATAATCCTTGAAATCTTGTTATACGCTATCGTCCTTCGAGAGCTCTCGAAATCGGACTCTTGTCAGATCAAACCTTAATGCAAAAATTACATTATTGAAGAGAACTCTTGTTTACATTATATCTATCTACTACTATAATATGGTGGCTGTACATTGAATAAATATACTTTACATACACAACACAGAACTTAAAAATTTGGAACAGCTAATGAAGTACAAATACGGATACGGATATAGAACAGATACACTAGCTACACTACAAGAAACCAATAAATGGTGCATTATTAAAAGCTGTTCAGTATAGTGGGCAGTTTACATTAAGAAACATAAAAATCATTGAATTTTGTGGCCATCGCGGCACAGTGGCATAGCGTCTGACTGTAAACGCGATGTTCTGGGTTCGCTTCCCCTGACTTGAAACAATGATTATATTTATATCATTTTTAATTATGCCCCCGTAAGACAGATATGGCAGTTGAGTTCCAGCATTTAACACGCAATGTCTCGCAGACATTCGGGTTGAGGGCGGAAAGGAAGTGTCACTCACGAAGGACCCACTTTGTCTGCCGAGAGGGAGAAGCGTTAAGCAAAAAAAAATACAACAAGTGGTAAACGAACGTAGTATGTCATAAAGTCCACGCAGATGGAGTTGCGTTACAATAACCTTAATACTACTTAATAATTGGTACCTTTGGAGAGACTGCAACGCTGCCCAAGTCGAGACCTGGAACACGTTCAAGATACACGATCTTGAACGTGAAAGGCATTACTATAGTCCACGAAGGGAGGACCTCTGGAGGACTTTACCGGCCGGTCATTACCCGACGCCTTGTTGTTTTTAAGTTGGTCGAGGGCCATTTTAATCTCACACAGGGTGAAGTTCGTGATATGTTCGGTCTAGTGTTGGGTAAGCATTACTCTGGGATCTCTAGTGAAACTTTGAACCGGTTCTTGAGCGATGTGGAATACAATTGTCCATAGAAACTCTCTATCTCCCTCAGGATTTCGGACTTAGTCGAAATTATGTTTCTGTCATCAGTTTTCAACTTAACCAGTCGGTTTTGCTCCATAGACAGATCTCTTGCGAACACTTTGGAGCCTTGGTTCCACTCTATTGCTTGTTTAATATAAATTATATTATATCGACGAAAGTCGCGTGTCGAAGACTTAGATATCTGCCTACGAAGTTTCCTATGATCTTCTGAGTTGTATAGCCTCATTTCACGCCTCTTTTCCATATGTTGGAGTGTCTTATCGGAGAGTTTCTTGTTTTGTTTACAGTACTATTGTATACACTTTAGGAAATTATAAAAAATACTTATATGACCGATATTACTAAATAAATATTATTACATTAAATAAAATTATTCAATTTGCCACCATGCCCATTGTGTGGTTCCACAATGTGATAAGGTTCCAACTTTAGTCCTCGAAGCGGTGTGATTTAAGATATTCTATTTAATATCTATAAATCTGAAAAACGTAAAACGTAAACGTATAAAGGAATAAAAGTAGAACTATGAGGATTTGAGTTTAAAATTTTCATCTGTTTTCTAAAAAATATTTTTCAATTTCCTAAGTGTGTGAGTAACAACGTTAAAATATTTAATTAATAGCATTCTCTCTTGCCAAGCAATTGTTCGTACAATAATTTCTCTGATAACACAAATAAGTTGTAACAAGCGTATAAGAATTTATTCGTAGCCCGATGTAGAACGCATTGCTTAGAGGTTAGAGCGCTTGGAAGGTTTCCAAGAGGCGCAGGTTCGATCCTCCTGCGTTCAAATTTTTATACCTTTTCTAAAAATGGTTTTTAATTTCCTAAGTGTGTAAATATCAATTAATTTCTTTTTTCAAATATTAGAATATACTTATACTATGTATAGTACCTATAACAACATTATTATTTACCCATTTCAATTACTTGTAGCTATAATGCTACAAAAATATTAATAATGCGCCAAAAATATTTTCACGTATTTCTATTTAAGCCTACGAAAAAGCTTCCTGGAAATGTTTAAATCTAATTGCCTATTCGTGTTTTTCCTTCACCGGTTTATCCAGTATCTTATAATGCCGATAGATACGCGAAATTACATAGAATAAACTTCATAATACGTTTAAAACTATATAGTCTACAAATCAATGGATATTATACTGTCCTATTTTTTAACTGGCTACGACCGATAGGCAAAGATACACCTAAAAATCATTTATTAATTAATTTCTATTTATTTATATCTTCTATTTGTATGAAAAAGGCAAAATAAGCCTATTCTTTGTGGTACATACTAAATATTTTTAATACAACTTCTTAATTGATTGTTAATCGAAAAAGTCCGTACAGACAAGACCTTGGCTTGAGTGACCCATTATGAAGACCTACAAGCGTATTGTAATATTGACAGAACCAATTTCTAGAAAGTAAGAGCAAAATTTTACCGTTCTAGTAATATCAAAACGTTTTCATTTGCAATGCAAGGAATGTTTTGTTTATAAAATATATTTAATATAAAACAACTTGCCATTACAAAAAGTTTTAATATGCATATGAAAAGAGTTATTTTTTAAACAGTTATTAATGAACCTTTTAAAATTTTTGCTTCTTTATAAATAATTTGCTTGAAAAGAATTAACCAGGAGTATCCAATGACGGGACATATAACGTGTCATATGGGAAAACAAATTTATAGTTTTAAATCATTATTATACATTATGATGGGCTTGTAAATAAATTAAATCTATATATCAATACCTGAAGTCAAGACTTTCGACTCACATTTTCCAAAAAACTATGGAAAATAGCATATTTGAAATAGTTAATGTTTTTATGGAGAATAAATCCAATATATTGTATAAAAATACATTACATTAATTAAGAAGTCTTCGTGGTGTAGGGCTACAGCGTCTGACTGTAAACGCGATTGGTAGTGGGTTCTTTCCTCACTCGGAGCATTATAGTTAAATTATTATCATTCATCCGCTCTGGTATGAACAACCACGGCGAACAAGTCAGGCCAGTCAACACCCAAAGCCTTAATGTCGGGTGGAAAGTGGTGAACGGAGTGTCTCGACACCAGCTTCTCTCTGACTAACCTGCTATGAAAAAACGTGGAGCTATATTTATGTAGTATATAAAAAAGATTTATCCATCATATTTACATTTATATCTGATACATCAAAATAAAAATTAAAACAACGTACTCACGGTACAAAATACGAAAACGGATATATATTTGAATGCGCATTAACTTTCATACATAAAAGCTAGTTTAAACTTATCAAAAGGATTCCAGTAAATAGATTCTGAAAGTAGCTAACGTTTGTTTATTCCACCACGAAATGTAATTTAAGTTGGTAAATTCTAGGGCGAATTCCTTTGAAAAGACACCAATAAACTGGCTCGGGAAGGGTTGATACGCTTTCAAAGAACATCAGATGGAATTCAATGAATGTAGATTCTAATCGGGACGTTTACTTAATGTACAGTTCATTATTAGGCGTATATGTTAAAATTTTAAGGATATATGTATAGAAAACTAATAAGTTAATATTAATAAATTGTTACTAGTGTCTTATATTAATTGTAGATGCCATAGTAGTGGAGTTAGGTTGCGTCTGCGATAACAAATTAGTTTAAAAAACACAAAACCCGAATGCGTTCAAAAATAAGCCTCAAATATACGTGAAATATAAAGAGTGCAAAACAAAAAAACAACTATTACATACATACAGCTGATAAACACATTACCATCCTTTGCGTTCCACAGTCGGGTAAAAAGAAATTAAAAAGAACACTCTTAAAATTGTTATCACGGTATCCTGATCATCTGACGAAGGCATCAGATTCATGATATGAAAATATTGTTGTCATCACATCTGTGTCACGTGTGCAAATTTTCAAGCAAATCAGATGGCAAGAAGTACTTTAAAAATATAAAAATGTAAAGGTTAAAATATATAAAAGTAAAAAGCATTATTTTCTACACACACACACACACCACTGTAGAAATGCAGGTGTAATATGTTTTTTCCTTTTTGTCTATTGGTATGCCTGTCATGGAGAAAAATCTGGATCGGTTTATAAGCAATTTGAACTTATTTTTGATAGTCTCGTAGGACATCTGGCAGAAGCCGAAATACTTATCATCAGGCTGTTTTGATACTTTACAAAAAATATTATACGATACAGACCATTCTACATCTGTAACTGGTAACTACAAATGACAACTACCTTTGCAGAATAATAAAAGGAAACGTAATAATATTCTTATCTTTTTCTCAGATTCCCGTGGAGTGGCGGAGCTCAACACCGCTCTTTATCTTATTCACCAGAGCCGAGAAATGAAAATAATTAATCAACATTCCAACCAGTGAGAATAGAACCGACAACTATCGTGTTTTTAGGCAGACACCTGACGGAACATCTAAAGAATGCCCTCGTGACGCAGTGAGACAGCACCTGATTGTAGGTTCGATCCTCACGATTCTTCGTTTCGACGAACGGAAGCGCCGTATTGAGTCGTGAAACTCAACTCGCAATGTCCTGGATGCGGGTGAAAAGCGACGAATGGAGTGTCATGACACTACTGTTTTCTCTGCCCATCCTGCTATGCGGGTTAAAGCGTAAAGCTAAAAAAAAATGTTCTTAAATTTCAACCATGAAACCTTATATATACTGAAACAAGCGTAGATAAGCATAGCACGTTAAAAATATAACTCTGATATAATATGAGTTTACTACAACTGCCACGAGATGGCAGTGCACCTTTTGAAGCGACATCTGAATCGCACTGGCAAGATTATCTAACGGAAAGTGACTTTCGGTTATTTCCAAAGTTTCGACAAGACCTTACTTCATAGGATCATTTCTATAGTAAGCTCTTCTCGAGATCCACACAACGTGTGAGATCGTGCCAGCCGCGATGAGGAGAAGTGGCGCGGCGCCCTGAGCGTGAGGCGGGCGCGGCTTCGGCCGACAGCCCTCGATGAACGTTCACTCCGCTGCTTGTCAGTGGAGCGTGGGGCGTTGTCGCTGTCTGAGCGGCTGTTTTTGCACCCTTATTTATATTAATTGTCAAAAATAGTTTAAAAGTGGTTAAAGTCCGTTAAGCTTTTTAAGTAGATGATGTTCGAAATTTCGAATATTGACATTGTAACTAGGCAGCGAGTGATATGCAGTCTTTAGTAAGTGATATTACAGATCGACGACATGTGTAATGTGATGTGTATTTTAAAATCACTTGAAATATGATAAGTGAAACGCATTACACCTTGGCACCATAATTTGCGCAAATGTAACAGAGTTTATCTTTAGTTAAAGTTACAAGAGAAAGCACGACGACAAAAGTTCTGTCAATTCTTACTGAAACACAAACACTACAAAATTAAGAATCTGTTAAAACATTTTTTCGATTAAGTAATCTGCTTGTGCAATATGAAGCCCCCGCGAGCTTAACTATTGTTTTTGGATGTGTGTAATAAAAACAATTATAGTAGTAGTATTATTACATAACGAAATTCAAAAAAATGTTCTAGCTTGACTTCGCTAGTTAAAAATAATTGTGTGAACTTTAAATTAATATGATTGATTCTAAAATACGAATATACCCCAGCATGAACAGCTTTGTTGTCAGAGTGCTTGAAAAAGGACTCAATTCTCAACGGCCACATGCCACGTCAATTATTGTAAAGGAAAAACCTTCACTTAACTTTATCTTTTTAATTTTTTATATACCATATACCTACCTATATAAAACAAATTAAGATAAGTAACGATTACTATATATTTGAGGTCGCGGCCTCAAATCTCACACGATGTAAATATATGCTTGTATAAAAAAAAATTACGGCTTAATATTGTAATGTTTTGTTATTTTTACTGTTTCACGCTTTTTCCCACTATTAGTCAGAGAGAACCAAGTGGCACGTCACTCAACTCTAATTCACGCGCTGCCGGAAGTGAAAGTTGCGTGTTGAGGTGCGGAACTCAACCCCACGCTTTGTCTTAGGTACCAGAGCGGAGAAATAGAAATAAATTTAATAAAATCATACACCCGAGTGGATCATTCACACCTAAAACCAATCGAGTTTAGAAGCCCCCTTACCAATGGATACATATTAATACAATTCAATAAAAATAAATATTTGAGCAAAGTTCGAGGCGAAAATATGAAATAGCTGTAGTTGTGTAGACGAAGCCGCGAACGGGTCGGCAGTTTCTTATAGTTTAATGGTCAATAATGATTCATTATCAGATATTTCTTTAACAGTTAAATGTAAATGAAAAAAGGCCGGCACTTTAAACAATTTTTTATTAAGTTGACACTTCATTCTTTCTTAAAGCTTAGCTGGACTTATATTTCTTTATAAGATCTTACAAATCTTTTTTATATATCAACGCTTTATATTCATCAAGTTAATCCGTATAATTTTCGTAACAAGTTACCAAAAGTATTCCTTCTCATATTAGTATATAAATTACACATGATTTTATACAAAACGTACAATTGACTAAATACTAAATTCAACATCATTATAATTAATTAATCAATACAGGATAAAAACAAGGCTACCCTCTTATGTTCATACCATCAATACCATCTTCACAAGTTTATTTTATCCAACAATTGTCGCTCTACTATAAACTACACTTAGATTCAAAATAGGATGCTCGTTTATCAATTTCACGGACGAATTGATATTTTAATTAATGATTTAGATCATCCAAAAACATTTAGCGTCGCAGTTATAGCAGACTATGCGATAACCCACGAGTTACTCAGGTCAAAACGATAGCTGTCGATGTTACTGGAAAGCTAGACATATTACAAACAGCCGACACTGTTTGTTGATGTTGCAACAGCTTATTTTACTTATAATTTTCAGTCTTTTTCAATATTAATTAAATGACCAGAAATTTTTTTATTTTTTTTTATTTTATTGTTTTATTAAAAGCTATGTGAAGTAATAATGAATGTGAATTAACTATGATTACATATTAATGTATTAGTTATTTAGATGCTATATAAATAAAATAAAACAATATAATAATCGGTACATTTACATACACATATAGATAATAAAATAAGAGATTAAAAAATAGGTAGTATTACTAAAGCCATATTACTTAAGCATTATTATTAAAAATATTAGCTGTCTGTACCTTTTCTCCATATAAACTTAAAGTATGTATATCATATTCAAAACCAGCAATCCGTGCAGTTTTCGTTAAAAAAAAACCCAAAGTTTCTTCATTACGTATTAATATAAAATATTAACATAGATAAAACACATTGGCATGTTTCAATTTTATCTAAATAATATTTATTCCACATAACGTAAAATTACCGCTTCTCACGGATCTCATACGTGTTTCGTGCTCCCGGAAGGTCAATCAAACGTAATGGAATGTAATTTCTAAGCATTATTTTTCGTAATCGGTAAAAATTGTAACGTGATAAGGGAAAATACTTAGCTAATATTATAACATTTTTAAAATATTATTCACTTTTATTATTAAAAATATTTTTAGAACGTATAATAATTTTGAACACATGGCTTAGCGGTCAGAACGCTTGAACGGTTACCAAGATGCGCGGGTTAGAATCCCGCTGTGTTCACAATTTTTATCAGTTTTCTAAAAATACTTAGCTAACATCAAATATAATATTGATATATACGTTTTTTACATATTTTAGTGATCGTAGTCGTAGATTCGTTTTAAGCCTAATAATATTTTCGTTTGTATTATCGTACGTACTCAAGTACCGACGGAACGGTAGGAGCTTTTTAAAAAGACAACTGATTTAATAACTGTTATTTGTGTGTGTAACAAAGTATTATTATTAAAGAAATTAATAAACAAAAACACTAAATATTAAGTTTTATTATTATGTAAGTTTCTTACAAGCTTCTTTTATTACAAGGTATATATATTTTGTATTGTTTATCTCGCTACTGTTAAAAGTAAGCAAATATTTAAAATAAAACAGTTCACATACAAAATATAGCATTTTAATCTTTGATCTTAACATTTACACCTAAATTATTGTGTTCAAACATTTTACCAAATAAAGAACTGTATAATTCATTAGTGCTTTCCTCATTCCATTTCAATGATTTCTCCGGTGCCATATAACTGACTAATTTGTTATGAACTACATACTTTATTTTTCTTCCTTTTGTGGCTCTGGTATCTACTTTCCTCTTCATTTTACTCCTCATCTGCTGCAAGGTGATCCATTGACGACTCAATTGAATAGGGTCTGATATATCAGCTGACTTGCACTCTATAAGCTCTCTTAGAAGTTGATGGTAAAAATCACTGTCATCAAATATTTCGGGAATATATTCATCGTTTTCTTTTCTGTCTCTTACGATGGGATTCACTTCTTCATTATTGCCATTTTTATTTTCTTCAATAGATTCTTTTTTATATCCAATAATATCATATTCTGAGCGTTTTAACTGAGTTCTACGAATCAACTTATTTCTATCTGATAGAATGTAAGATACTTGTTGTAAAATTGTGTTTGTTGGTGTATTTTTTATATTAGCTGCAGTAGCTATTCTAGTTTTTTCATTCCATTTTTGGATTGTTGTGTCTCTAAATGGCTTAAAAGCTTTATGTAAAGTTGACATGTCACTCTCGTAATCCTCAAGTTTTCTTTTTTTGTGACTCACTTTACTTGTAATCTTTTGTTTGGTTTCTGATTCTTCCTCTTCGTCAGTATCAGAAGGAATTTCTTCATTATCTGTGTCACTTGGTATTTCTTCATCACTGTCATCTGTTCGTTGTTTTGCTTCAGATGTTGGCTTAGTGGTAGACAATAATTTAGTTTCAGGGAAATGTTTTAGTAATACCTGTTGTAGAGTCAGGAACCTGAAACAAGTTCTACTATTATGTGTTGGAAATATATTACATTCTTATAAAAAATTCTATTTTTTTATGCTTTATTCTAATTACTAAATCAAATTACATTACACAATTTATAAGTTATGTATAATAAAAGGTAACTATTATAAAATATAAAGAAAAATAAGACCCAAATACTCACTTATCTAATACATTAACAACATTAGTGATAGTATTAGAACTTTCATTGACAAATTCATTAGATTTTTTGAGATCTTCATATGTATCAAACATGGGCATGCTATTGGCTGTGTTCATACATCTTTGTAAATGTATTCTCGTTTCTAATAAACCCTCCCACAATAAAAGCTGATTTCGTACACATTTTCCCTTCTTAGCTTCTTCAGAAATATTTTGTTTCTTCACATGTTTAAACTGTTCTTTGACAGGTTCATCCATTTGGCTAATGTCGTAACCATCTTCTTCTAACTCTTCCTCTTCATCGTTAGATTCTGATTGCTCACCATCAGAACTGTCACTCGTTTGCTTCTTTGTGATACTAGAGTCATCACTTTTACCTTCACTTCCATCTGAAAAGTCGGCGTTTTCTGCATTTTTAGTTATGTTATCATCTTGAACATGTGTATTTTCTTCTGAACGGTTATCCTCATCTGTACTATATTCTTCTAGTTTTGTACGAGACACAACTTGGCCTTCGTATTTCTTACTAATGTCACTCAATAAATTTACATTTCTTTTTCTGAAATCACTAATTGCAGCTTCGTCTTCACTATCAGAGGAGCTGAAATCTGCGCGTGTAACCGTACTTGGTTTTGTATTAAAAATTTCATCATCTTCAATGTCGGCCCTTGGTTTAACAGTTAACGCATCAGCTATTTTATCTGATAGAATCTTTTTTGATGGCTTAGAGGACTTTTTTTGCTTAAATTTCATTTTTGTTCTAATAATATACAACAAAACCTAACCACCAAATTGTAGTTGATTACCACCAAATCAAATAAAACGTGTGTTTGACAATCTACTATTGACATTAACCAGATGACATAAATTGACAATTTAAATGGTATATAAATTTCGACAGCGAGATTTAACGAATACCATTTATTTTTTCATAATAAAATTCACTTTAATGTACTGCAATGCAATAAAAGTTTGGAGTTAGAAATACTTGTAAATTTAAAAAGTAGTAAAAATATATGACAATAAGCTTATGACAGATTAAAAAGAATATAAATACTTATATACTCTTTGGACAGGTAAAAAAAACAATATTATGAGCGCGAAAGTTGACAATCCAATAAGTTTAATTTACTAACCGTAATATTTAATAGTAACATAGGAAGAAATTGAAATAATAATGCCACGAAGGAGAATAATCGCTAAAGCAGTAACATGGCTAAGCGATGAAATTTTAAATGAACAAAACATATCAAATTCCTTCCATTACTATCAGTAAATAGAGTTTGTTTAGGTATTATATCAACACTTTCGCAACATTTCGTATAAACTCAACTTGTATTTATTTTTTAGGAAATTTCAATTTAAAGACTTAATTTGCGAAGTAGGAGACTTTGTACTAGTATCAAATGCAGATGCTGCAGAACCTGATACAGAAGGTGGGTGTGATGCTGCGAGAATCCTTTCCTTATATGAAGACACATCTAATAATAATGATCCATTCAGAGCGAAAGTGCAATGGTACTCCAGGCCTAGTGATTTACCTAAAGAGTGTCTTAATCATTGTGATAATGTATTTTTTTATGATAAAGAGGTAAATACTGTTTCCTATATAATAAACATTAAATTAGTAAGTAATTGTGTACAATCTCTAAACTTTCATAATTCCACATATTTTTTTGGGCCACCTATCATTCTATGTATTTGGTAAGATTTACATTATTTGTTTTTATTTTAAGCTGTTTTTTTTTTATTATTACAGGTATTAGAAGATCATCGGCCATTTGATACAGATATATCAATTGAAACAATTTTCAAGAACTGGCACATTATATTAACAGTTACCAAAGATTCTTATGATATGTTAAGCTCTCATCAGTACATTTGCCGATACAGGCTTTTGCCTATTGGTAGACGGAAATTTCATATAGAACCAGTGCTGGAAGAAGAAAGGAAAGCCTTACAACTACTGACTACACCAAGTAAAATGATTAATTCTCCAATATCAAAGACACCTAAGACACCTAGTAGCTTAGTAAAAAGAATGAGCCGTGTTTCACTGTCAGAAAAAAATTGGAGTGTAAGCAAGAATGATGGTACTAAACTCTTACTTAAAAGGGCCATACTAGCCGACAAAAATGACAAAGATTCACCAAAAAAATCAACTCCAAAAAGCATAAAGTCTACATCAGTAACTGAAACCCCAAAGAGTTCTAAAAAATTAAATAAGAATAACATTGAAGAAATATTATCTATGGAACTAAAAGAAAACTCCGATGATGAATTGCCAACATTAATAATAAGGAAACATATACCTACAACACCTAAAAGGAAAACACCTGTAAGAAAAATAAATGAAGAAACTCCAAAAAAGGTTTTAATATTTGAAGATGATGAAAAAGAACTATATGCAACTAGATCTGGTAGACTTACAAGGAACCCAAAATATCTAGAAGATGTATCTCCTGTTAAACAAACACTGAGACGGAATCGTCAGGAAAGCACTGCAGATAGTGAAGAAGAGATTGAAGTTCCTAAAACTTCAAAAGTTCCCAAAACCCCTAAAACCCCAAAAACCCCTAGGACACCTAGAACTAGGACTTCAATTGCTAAAACACCTAGAAGTGTGTCAAAAAGGATACTGACTAGTGAACTGACACCTACATTACATAATAGGGCTCATTCAGTTGATAACATTGATGGTACTATATGTTTTAGATTTTTTGTAATAATTACATAATTATTAATAAATAACTTTTTGATAATATGAACTTTTAAAAAATATTTTGAAATGAAATTTTGGTACAAATTACAAGCAAATTTTAAACTTTCATAAATTTTTTTTAGTGTTTTTAAATGAAAATAAATCATTACCTGGAAGAGAGAACCAAATGCATGAGATATTGTCATTTGTTAGAAGTAAGCTATTGCATGGAACAAGTGGGTAAGTAATCATTTCTTATTCATACATTAATATAGTGCCGACATGATTGAAATTTTAAATTAATTATAAAACTATCTATGTATATGAAACTAAAAATAATTGATAGTCAAAACTCAATAAAACAACTGTGACAAATTAGCTAAATATATATTGTAACTATTTTGTCCCCACACTTACCTTCATTTTCTATTTACAAAGAAATAAAAGTATAAAATAAGAGATGTTAACACATAATAAATGATTAGGTGTTCAAATTCTATCCAAAATCCAATTTATTTATACAAACACATTAGTACTAGCTTTTACTGAGAAAAGGCTGCTCAAGCAATGCTTTTGTAATGTAAACATTTTTATACAACAACTTCATTTTGTTCAAATAAATGTATAAAATTGGGAAATAAATAAAAAAAATATTAATACTTATGTATATAGCTATGTAAAATTCAAAGTTTCATTTATTAAATATATTTTGCTTCGCTGCTGTGTAGCCAGAGAGAGTATGCTCTGTGTCGAGACACTCTGTTCTCAGCTTATACTTTTTTTATTATTATATTTCTGCCCAAATCCGAAACATTGTGTGGCGGAACTCAACGTAGCACCTTGTCTTGTCACTGGAAAATAATTAAAAGTTTCATTTGCTATATAAAATAATGCCAATACAATTATATTATAATATTTTTCCAGATGCATGTATATATCAGGTGTCCCTGGTACAGGAAAAACGGCCACAGTTAACTCAGCCCTAAAAGTATTGAAGGAAGAGCCAGATCTACCTGAATTTCAGCTTATCGAAGTAAACGGCATGAGAATAGCTGAACCTAGACAAGCATATGTACAAATATATAAACAACTTACTGGTAATGTATAAAGTATAAAATTAATAAAAATATATATTTCAAAACAAGTTAAGAAAATAATTAAAAAACGTAACAGAATTTGAACCCGGGTTTCGTCCAGAATCTGTTGAATATAGGATTTGAATCTGCACTTCCCAGACACTAAGAGTATAGTACTATGTTATATTACACCTGTTAAGTACACTTTGAGTGTGGGTGGAAATGCTTTTACTTAAATATTTTCGTTATACAGATGGTCACTGCCATTCAACAAGCAATATATCTGATTAGGTGAAAATTTGTAGATATTTAACTGATGCCTTATACATTTAAAAAAAAAAAAATGTTATATTCACACAATTGAAAAACATTTTTAGAAAACTATAAAAATTTAACGAATCAGGATTCGAATTTCCGCCTTTTGGAAACCGTCCAAGCTCTCTGTTCGCTAAGCCATTATTGTTGTTGTCTTTCTTCTGTATGTTGATTTTGCGAAATAAATGGTTAGTATTTTTTTTTTTTTTATGACAGGCAAGTCTGTAGTTTGGGAACAAGCTTGCTCATTATTAGAGAAGCGCTTTACAAATCCTGGACCAAGAAGAATGCCAACGGTTCTGCTTGTGGATGAGGTATATTTATATATTTAACATTTTTTTAAAGTTTTAATCGCACACTTAGGAAATTGAAAAACACATATTTAGAAAATGTATAAACAGTCAGAGCGCTTGAACGCCTTTCAAGAGATGCGGGTTCAAATCGCGCTGCGTTCAAATTTTTATACGTTTCCTAAATAGGTATATATATTTTTTCTTTATATGTCAGCTTCTCGCGTTATTCCGCATAGCATGACTACCCAGTCCAGAGAGAAGCTAGTGATTGAGATACTCCGTTCTCCAGTTTCCGACCGAAATTGAGACATTGCCTGTTGAGTGACAGAACTCGACGTATCGATTTGTCTTATCACCAGAGCGGCGAAATGAAGATATATAAATAAATAATGAAAATTTAAAAAGGCAGAATCGAACTCTACCACTGTAAACGTGAAACTGTACCACTGCGCCAAGTCAAACTCTTCGTCGTTTCATTTTATTGCATTATATATTATCTCTTAGGGTAAAATACCCTAAGAGCTTATATATATGACACTTCTTCCTTCCTTCCTTGAAGGAAGAAGTGTCATACAGAAACAATTTATTATGATTATATTAGATAATTAATTTTTTTTGCTTAGAACCACAATGAGATATACATATATTTTATCCATAAGAACAATGACGTAATAACGTTTTAGGTATTTTTCAGAAGAACGTTTTAAAAGTATTAAGTTGAAAATGTAATGTATTTCCAATCAACGTGTCGTAATATTATAATATATTTACGTATACTACTTTACACACATACTTTTTTTGTAATTACGTCGTTCTCGTATTGGATGATTGGATACAATTATTAGCCAAAAGTGTGCACTACATATTTGGAGTCCACCTGCAGCTGGACGCCCTCTGCAACCGCCGCCAGGACGTGGTGTACAGCGTGATGGAGTGGGCGGCGCGCGACGCGGCGCTGCTGACGGTGCTGGCGGTGGCCAACACGCTGGACCTGCCGGAGCGCGCGTTGGCGGCGCGCGTGGCCTCGCGCCTGGGCCTCACGCGCCTCGCCTTCGCGCCCTACTCGCACGCGCAGCTGCAGCGCATCGTCGCGGCGCGGCTGGCCGGCGCCCGCGTGTCGGCCGACGCGGTGCAGCTCGTGGCCAGGTCCAGCTCGTTCGATACGAGTACTTTGCGTGTTCACTGATACCTATTTATATTTTAAAAAGCTATGCGGCAGAACTAGAGACGAGAGGCATTGATAAAATTGTGTGATGGTTTTTTAAAGGCAGATTGTCAGGGGTTATATGAAAACGATCATTACAGCTTTACACTTTTTTGCCACAAATCATCGAGACATTCCGTATTTAGTGGCACAACTAAACGCCACTCATTTTCTTACCAGAGCGGAGAAATGAAAATAATTTAAATATATTAATTCCTCCGAATGGGAATCGAACCCACAACCAATCACGTTGACAGTGAAAAGATTTCATTTTCTATTATTATTCTTACAAGTGAAATAATGAAATAATATAAAAATGACAATAAAAATATAAACAGAAAAGTAGCAGCGGTGTCCGGGGACGCGCGTCGTGCACTAGCGCTGTGCGCACGCGCATTAGAAATAGCGCATCCAAAGAGCGCTGGTCTCCACGAAGTGCAACAGGCGCTAGGCGAGGCAGCGTCCAGCGCCGCCGTGAGGGCGATTCGTAACTGTTCGATGGCAGAACGCCTCATGCTGAGAGCTGTGGCCGCTGAGGTATATTTTGTTGCCATTGTCTTGAAGAAATATATTAAACTGTTTCAAGTATCCGCTCTAGCACCTACGACTAAGCACGGAGATCCGCCGAAGAAAGTACTTCTTGTAATTTGTACCGGAACGGAAAAAGCATTTTGTTTTTTACATTCATACACTAAACTCGGTTTATAAAATAATATAAGTACATCATCCGGGAACGGTCGCCAGATTTTTATATTAATTAGTAATTGAATAATATATATAGGGGACGTCAAGGCATATAATGGTAGTGTTTTCGCGGTAATGGCATACAGCAACTTGCAGCAAGGTTTAACTGCCAGAACGCTATAGATATACACATTAAAACTATGAAATCTTATAAAGATGATATGATTACAGGTGGAGAGAACTGGTTCAGATGAGACTACCTTATCCCGAGCATTGTCTACGGCAGCTGCAATAGTAGCGTTGGACGGTCGGCCTTACAAATCTGCTACTAGCGTACGAGCCCCCACACCGTCGCAAGCGCATACAATATGTGCAAGATTAGCGACTATTAAATTACTTTTGATGGAGCCAAAGCCGTCTGAGCCAAGAATTTTGCTTAACGTTAGCGCAGATGATGTACATTACGCTACTAAACAACTAAGTTTCTAATTATATATGGGAAATAAATACAGTTTATATGTTTTTTTTGTTACATGTGTGTACTGTAAAAGGCCTGACTATGGTAAATGGTGTGATTTGCCAACTTTAATGGTAACAACTCCGAACTGTTCAAGAGACACCGTATATGTTGATTGTATGGTTAAAAACTGTTCGGAAGGATTTACCATAAATAGGCATTTATAGTCATTTTCAACAATCATTTAATTTATACCAAACAAATTTGTTTGGTATAAATTGAAAGGAAGAGTTAAGGCAAAAATGTGTTTCTTTTTGTAAGTGAAAATACAATTGTGTAAAGTTAGAAATGTATTTTTATATGATACTATAAATGTTTTCATCACAATTATAAATTAATTCAATTTTAAACTAATAATAGATATTCAAGACTTACTGTTGACATTTGTTATCTTTTTTTTTGTTGTAAAATTGATTTCTATTTAAATTTGTTTGTATAAGGAAATTATGGTTTTTAAATAAATTAATTATTACAATGAAGAATGCTTTATTATTATTTTTATTTTATTTATATATCACCCATTTGTAAAATCTTGACTAAGGCTTCAACATTATTGTCAGTTACTGCCTTCCTACAAGCTGCGACTACTGCTTTGCTGTATTTTCCAACTGGAATAAAATTATAATTAAAGTCACATATTTTGCAAAGTATTACGATTGTTTATGTTCCATACACAAACATACACACATACTCTTAATTAAGTTATTAAATATTTTTTAATTACCAGAAAGATTTATTAGACTATATTTATTTTAGTATTTAAAAGAGTACAATAGGCGATTTTATGGCTAAGTCAGCAATCTTTTCCATGTAACCTTTATGGAAGAATAATTTAAATGTTAATTAGTTATCAAGGGGCTTAACTACCTTCTCAAGAATGGTACACTTGTGTCGATGTTTCGATATCTATTTCACAAAAATATAGCTCAGTCATTCCTTCATAACTAACACTCCTTCAGACCATCACTAATATCTAGTCTAGCTTAAACTAATAAACTCTTTAGAGCTTTTAGTTCAGTCAATTTTGTTTCTTAAAATATTGTAAAAATCTCATCCGTAAACCAAATTATTCTATAACCTCCCATTGCGTACCGCTTAAGTAGTTGATTTGATTTAACCACTCTATTCTTTTTTAAATTATCAATTAAAAAATTACAAGTGCGCCTCTTATAGGCTGCAAGTCCTAATTCATATTTTAAAATACGCGGCATGATCTAGGTGCTATCTTCATCTCACGAGATAAAATCTTCTTATTTCGGGCAGGATTTCGTCGAATACATTTCCTTAGTGCTTTGATCGTTATTTTCGTACGAACACTACGTGGACGGCCAAATCTTTTTCTGTCATAAACAGGTTACATTGTATATATCAAGCGCCCGGTACACAAACATTTGACTAATACCAATTATAACGTAGCGTATGGACAATTTAAAAAAAAAATTATTGGCACCATTCCTACTTTATGTGATGCGATCACATCGATTCGGTTCTATTTATCACCCCACTCCATTTTTAAATTACAATATATTGGCGCGAAAGTAAGGAAACACAATGAACTATCTACTAATCATGAATATGATTTATTTAATAAATATAAAAATTACAGATTCCAAATTCAAAAGTAATATTTTGTTTATTTTTAACTACAACAGTATTTATGGCCAGACTTAAGTACATGCCGGCACCCAAATAATAAATAGCCTAGTTCTGATGTCGCAAGTTAATAAAAACTTCACTGTGCTCGTTATTGTGGGTAGAAAGACCGGTACGTCAGGGATGATGCGGGCGATCGGGTGGAGAAAATAATTTAATTATAATCATTCCCCTGAGTCGGAATCGAACCCACAACCAATCGCGTTTGCAGTCAGGCGCTGTTCTACTGTGCCACGACGGCCTCAATCATAGTAATATACTATAAACAATAGTTGTTTAACTATTTGCTAATATTCGTAATTCGTCAATCTTACCCCGCAATCTAGCTGCTTGTTGTAAAATAGTGTGCAAATTCTTCAAAGAATCCATCGCCAGCTGTTGTGTGGCGCGACGCACGTGACAACTCGTTAGTAACTCCTCATTTAGTAGTATCACGTCTTTGTATCTATTTAACATTTCTGTTCTAAAATTTAATAGAGTCTTCAATATAATGACATTTAATAAGATTATAAATATTTTTTATTGGCTAACAAAAAAGATTTTTAATAGGCAACTTTGTATCAATATACTCTGTTCTCGGCCTGAATACGAGGCATTATGTGTTAACTCAACGACTTGCTTTGTCTTCCTAGAGCAATGAAATAAAAATATAATGATTTCACTAGTGGGTATTGATCCCACGACAGTAAGATGCTGTCACGGCACCACAAAGGCCTCATAATAAGAATAAACGATACTTAATAAGAAATATTATTACACGCTGTTTCACTGCGCACTTGTTTCGTGTTCCACAAAAAATGTTAAGATGATGGTTCTTCCATGAAACAATTTCTACAAAGGCATAAAGCAGAAATACACCTTTCCTTTTTTTGAGATTCACGCTTTTTTAGTAGGCAGAGAAACTAGTGTCAAGACACTCCCGTTCTCCATTTTCCGCCTGAATCCGATACATTACAGAGGCTGTCACACCTGGCTGCTTGCTTAAAACTATTTTACTTTTATTTTATTAGGAAATAAATATATAATTGATTATTTGATTCTATTTAAATCTACCAATATAATACTACTGGGGATTAAGCTCCCAACCATTGAGTCTACAGTCAGATATTTTTAAGCAAATAATATACATACAAATCATATCCTGCAGCATCTTGTGCTGCTGGCAACAGTGCCGTGATAAGTTGAGCCTTTTCAGCTGTCTCTGCAGCTAGTCTATGTCTAGTATCACCTATCTCAGAAACAATACTCATTTCTTTGTGTAGTTTTTCTTCTGCTTGTGGGAATTTAGCTGTTGTCTGCAATACATTTCTTAGATTATTTTAATATTTTTAAATTTTAGTATAAATAATTTTATATTTATAACATATCTGAATGTTAATCAATTTGATTTAAATAACCTGTTCATGTGTATATTAACCTTTATAATTGAACCACCTTTATAATTGAAGTAGTTGATCAAATAATTTCACAAAAATTACTTCAAAACACTGAACGATATGTATGCAAACATGTATTCTATCAGGTAAAGTAAATGACTTTTTTAGGCCAAAAAAGGCTAAACATCCTATTAGTGCTTACCTTATTTAGTGCTTAACTAATTCTTCAATTACACTTTTGGCATTCAATTATGATTAGGAAACTACAATTCTAAAGGTGCAATATATAGTTTAAAATAAAATGCATAAAAAAAATATTAATAAAAGAAAATATATACATTTAAATGATTTTATTGATCCATATAAAAGTAAAAAACATATTTATTGACCATATAATTCAACAAATCCAACACATTTCACTGGGTTGAAGAAAAACATGTTATTATGTGGAGGTTCACGCTGACTAACTGCTTTCACAACTTCTTGGCCTATTACTCCTCCAACTACCGCTGCAGCACCAGATACTACTCCAAATACGTCTGTTAATAATGAGTCACTTATAAATCCAACAGACAGAGATAGTTCTTTTACCAGCTCATTTCTCATTCGTAATAATATTTTAGTATCAGCTTTCCTTTTGGCTGGATCAGGGTTTCTGTTGAACTCATCCCTGAATCTTAGAAGAATTTTCATAACAAAATATGAGGGGTCCCCACGACGCAACCTAGAACGCAATTCAGGTTTTGACCAATCAGCAGATAAGGCATTCTGCAGAGGCACATAAATAGCTCGGCGTTTTACAGTAATACTGACAGTTTCTCGTGCATTTTTCTCGTTATCCTCAGGACCACGCTTTACAGCTTTATGTTGTACTATTTCCTCAGAATATTCGTGGTCAATTAAGTCTGCAAACATATATCCAAACATACCCCAAACGTCACCACACAAAAATTTTCGGTTACCGTCACGACAAATGTTGTTAATACGTTCAAGTTGCTCTTGTTTTAGTCCAGTAGCACAAACGATATCGAATGCTTTAAAATAATCATCAGGCAGATCATCGACTGCTTTCGTTACAAAACTAACGTCTACCATTGGGTTCAAAGCCTTAGCTCGAGGTAAGGAAATTTCCGCTCTGTTTTCGCCGATTTTGTCGGATGGAGCTAAAAACTGTGAGTACAGATCTGCCTCTGTTAGTTTTTCATCATCTAATAGACATACACTTTTGACACCAGATAAAATAATGTTTTTAGCGATTTCGGCACCTAGACCGGAAAGGCCGATAATTAGAACTTTTGAAGCTCGAAGTCTTTTTTGAGATTCTAGTCCCCACAAGCGGATTTGGCGATCGTATTGTTCAGCTTCAGCTTCTGACAGTTCAACTTCGTTGTTTTCGACCATTTTAATGAGATTGAGTACGTTATTCCTAAATGCTAACTGTGCACTTGCCTTCGTTTTCGCTTTACAATTTGGAACTTGACAGTAATGACAAGCGTGCAATAACATAGAGTAAGCGGCCCACGCTAAGGCATAAAGCTGCTCAATTTGTATTTGACATTTAGATATCGATATATCACAGTTTCACAGATATAAGCTGTGGTGCATTTTACACTATAAATAATCTGTTTAAATAAGATCGATATTCTTATCGTTTATCATTACAATTCTAAGCTCGGGCTAGTTAAAAATCGGATTCACAAACATAAATGACAGACAGACATATATTCAAAATTATTCATAAATATGATTTATTTAATAAATAAATATATTTGCAAGACAGTGAGTGGAATGGAAAATTGTAAATTAAGCATGAAGCAGGTTATTTCTTTTGCGGTGCGGCGCTCACAAGTTGCTCTAATTTGTGGAGCATATAAGCGTGGTATACCTAAACTCAAAGTGAAAATTCATACTTAAAAAAATATATATAATTTAAATATTTTATTTATAAATTTATTTATCATAAAGAAAATGATAATCCACGTAATAATTATAGAATTTACTACTATACAACAATTATACTTTTTACCCACCTGTAAATTAGTTAAGTTTAGATAAATTGCTAAACTCTGTATTAGATTACCAGCAAGTACTATATCCTGAGTAGATAATTTAACTTTGCCATCTAACTCAAAATCTAAATTCAAACGAGACCTGTCTCTTAAACATAAGAAGCTGATATGTAATTCCCGTATTTCCTCGTTATCTACTTCAATTTCATCTTCTACGAGAAAATTTTGGTTTATCCAAATACATATTCTTTGAATTCTTTCAGTAATATGAAATGTTACATAGCTATCAAGATTAGCTTTTATAACAGATGGACTGGCCAACACGTACATAGCAAATCGTGGCAACTGCTTCGTAAGTTCAAAAATATGAAACTGCTCACTATCTGCGTAGCCCACTAAAGTCTAAAAAAGTAAAGTTATTACAATATAAACTTCATATTTAATTTGTTACCATCAGTAAAAAATATTTATAAATAAATACCTTTATGTGAACATCAACGGGTACGTCACGCGGAGGTTTTAATGGAATATACAGAATAGATTTCAATTGTCCCGGTTGAGGATGCCTCGCTAATGTTTCACCAGTTTCAAATATACCTTCAGCTAATGCTAAAGCCGCCCTTACAACTGTTTCATTATTGGTCGATATGGCTACCTGTAAACAGCCCTAAATAACGAGCGTTTATTAACTTTTTTTAAAGACTTAAGTAAATTATAAGAAAATATATTCTTGTTGCACTAACGTTTTCTATGTCAGTTGCAACAGCTACTTGCAATTTTGTGTTTGTGGGCATAGCAGTAGTTGTTCTGTCAATATCATTATCCACATTTGCAGCATTGGCCTCATAATGTTGTAACTCAATTAACAAAGCTTGTTTTTTATTTAATAATTCCGTAATTGCCAATTGATCTTCCTCTGAAGCTACGTTTTTTGGTCCACTATTCAATTTCATACTTTCTTGACAGGGTGGATATCCTAATACTATACAGTAAGAAAAAAAGATTTAAAACTTTATAGGTACATTTTGATTTTTTAGAAATCTTATTATTAGTTTATAACAATCCACTTGTTGATACATGCTGTGTACAGATCTTGGTACCCATAAAAGTGTTGTAATTTGTACTCTTTTTAATATATTAAACCTAAATTACCTTCTCCTTTATCTGAAATACAAACAATATCCGGCACTCCAGTGAGCCTATAGTCAGCTAGCAACATTGCTGCCCCGTTTGAACGCATTTGTACTCGATGTAATACTCGTCCTGTTCCATCTCTCCAATCTATTCTACCATTTTCCCAACAACATGCAAGTTTATCTCCAGACCATTGAAGAGAAATCGCCTTTTGTTTAGACTATAAAAATTTAAAATAATTACAAAAACATTACACAAAAGAAGCCTGGCTGTAAACACGCTTGGTTTTGGGTTCGATACCCACTCGGGAGAATTGTTATATTTAAAATATGTTATTTTCTTCGCTCTGGTACCTTAGACCTAGAATGTCATTGAGTGCCACTACTCAACATGCAATGTCTCAATATCGGGCAAAAAGTGAAGAACGGCGTGTCTTGCTACTAGTTTCTCTCAGACTACCCTGCTATGCGAGAAAATTCGTGAAGCTGAAAAAATTATAACTCCAAAAATAGAGATAGATAACACGGACATTTTGATCGGATAAATGATCGGAAAAAAATAATGAATTAAAATGATAATCTATTCCTATAATTTCAATTTCTACTGATTTGTCAACTTACCTTCACTCGCCACAATCTAATACCTTCTTCGTAAATACCAATAGTTCCGTTTGCCAATCCATAAGCAAATCTGACTTCACTTATTTGAGATAAACATATCACAGGACCGGTTTCAGCAATTTCCATGATAAATTGATTGTTCTTTAAAACTTTTATATAAGAATCTTCACAGCCAATAAGTAACTTAAAAATTAATATACACGTCAAGTCTCCATATTTTTATATTTACATGTAGTACTTAAACAAGAAATAAGAAATAGTTTTACCTCATTTTCACCGTCCTTGTCAAAATCAAGGGCAATCATTGAGCATACTTTCCCACTGACAACATTCCAAAACAATTCTTCTCCTCGCGAATTAAGTGCTAACACAGAGCTGTTACCACCGACAAGTACCAACAATTCATTATATTTACCAAAATAGCTCACTTCAATGACATTCACACCATCTGGCGCTTCTTTGAAAAATAGATCAGAGTTATCATGTACGTCGTAAGCTGAAATCGTTAATATGAATAAATAACTTTAAAACACAACATAGCTGAAATCCAACTGATGTACAGATAAAAATACCTAAAATTTGCGTTGGGGAACCAATAAGAAGAATGTCTCTATTGCAATCCGGTTTTATTGGGCCGGCAGCTAAAGCTATTACGGCTTGGCTCAGATTTAATTCTGAAACCTCCCCATGAGCGTGCGATCGTTGAGCTCTACCACTTATGACACCTCCTTGAGGATGATGTATTATTATCTGAAGTAGATGAATTTAAAATTGTTAAATAATAGTGAAATAAAATGATTATTAAAAAAAAATTAAATAAACATATTATTAGGAGTACATTCTTGATCAATAACTTTTTGTAATAATACAAACAATATAAACGAGAAATAATTAATGCAAGCTTATTAACTTTATCATATCCAGCTGACGCTGTGAGACATGAATGTGTGCCATCATATTTTGCAATGGTTACTATGCCAGGAGTAACTTTATGATTTAATTCAAATTTAAACACTGGCTGTGCATTTGATGGTTGCATTTTATAATATTATATCTTAATTTGTTCGATGTTTAACTTGAACTTTAATATGTTTTGATACACGCGTCGTCATAGTAACTAACGTTATGTAATATTATCATAATTGTTATAATGTAACATTTTTAATTTTTATTTCCTTAATATACATTTACTATGAGTACTTAATGAATTGAATATATTAAGACAATCATACCATATATGAAAATATACTAGTTTGTTTTATCAGGTATAAAACTTCAAATTTCGACAGTTACATACATCCGAACGAAAGTTGTTTTGTTTATTTTTTAGTAAAATCTAGTTATATCCATTTCAAATATTTTATTCTTATGATTATTTGAAATAGCTTACTAAAAGAATGATTGTTAAAAAATTTTTTAGGTACACTCTTTATCTGCATCTAAATGGAAAGTGTTATTTGTTATCCAGAGTGTGCGTGTCGCGCTTGTCTGTCTGCTTACTTATGGGTTTCCTATTTAAATATATTTTTTTTCCTTTTCCATTTTTGGCCAATTTAGACACACTGTGCTTATTGAAAATCCCTCGCTTTATTTAATCAGACAGAACAAAGGTTTTTATTTTAAATATATTTCAATATGCGGAACCAATAGAATTTTGAGTTATCTCATTTCTGCCACAGCGGGGTCAACACTATTAACAACATTTGTTATTATTGTATAAATATCCGTCTAAAACATGATAATAGTCTTTAATAGTACGAAAAATTGATTGAGAATATTACCAAATATTTAATTTATTAATACTTTTTAATAAAGTTCTGTGCATATAACTAACACCTTAGAATTAAAAAATCTACAATTTTTTTAATCATTATTACTCTTTGAAACATCAACGTGACATTTGTCAATTGAAAATATGTCAAAGATTTAATTCACTGCCTGTCCTACCGACAGACAACACATATTAAAATTTCTTCCTAAGGAAGGCACTTTAAATTTCTCTTTTAGAATTTTCTCGTATATTCTTAAATATTATGTTTTAAGTGACTTATATCTAACCAAATGGGAAGTGAATTAAATATAGAGACGACAGGATCCAGGTTAGTAATTATATATATTAAAACGATAAATGAAACGACAATCACGTATTGCGCAATTTGTTCTATTGTTGTTATTTTAATTCTTTCAATATCAGTGCGGTTGCTTCTATAACCATTATAATTTGTAGATTTCCAGATCATTCTAAATCATAATTCACCTGTAATGCCGAAACCTATTTCGTGGTTTTATAGTTGGACCCTATATACATTTTCAGTTTTTCATCATATCATTTATGGCACTTTGAGGTAATGACACACAATTCTACTCATAATGCTTTTAGTCTCAGTTAAAATGTAGTCAGTCATGCATAATATTTAACACACACTAGTTGTTTTAGATTACATCATTCTAATCCTAATTACTTCTTTTGTATTTTTTGTAAGAAGATATTTTTTACATATCACTTGTAATAACTGCCTATTAAACATTGTTGTAGTTGTTGAATACTTCTAAAATATATATTTTTACTATTATTTTCTATGTTTTCAGATTTATTCATATTATTTAATCTAGGGCCAATGGGATTTGACAAGCAAGTTTTTTTTAATTGATCAATGTGTTCAATGATTGTACACTATTATATGTTTTTGAGTATAACTTAGAATACTTATAATCTATGTCATAACATTTAATCCTTTCTTTCATTAATTTATGTTTCAATACATTTAAATGAAATGAAAGTAATTGTTGCAACAGTAAAATTTTTAATTTACTTTTATTGTGATATAATGTGTGGCATGTTTTTTGCTGTTTGTATTTTTATATATTTCCTATTTCTGAATTTCAGTTCTATTGCCAGAACATGGATTGGAAATGTTCTTTTCTTAATATGGAAGTAAGATTCATTATAATTGATGACACTTCACATATCTGCTTCTTTAACATTCTTTATTTTTATTTCAGTTTAAGGCTAATATGGTGTTTATATATTTTTTTATCATATGTGTTACCTGTACCTTTTTCTGGTATTATTTGCAAGGTTATCATTTATTTTTTTTAGTTTGTTTCGGTTTTTTGAAATGCTTGCTTCTAATACTCTGGTCATAACTGCAATGTTTAATACTGTAGATACAATTACATATGAAAACACTCATTTATTAAAATGTACTATACATTAATTCAATAACAAATATACTTTTTCTTTCTTTCTTCTTTTATATTAAATTGTTTTTTCTTACAGTTGGACCGGAGGCTGGTTCAGCTGGACTCGTCAGTCAGATGTTATGTTACGCAATATTGAGCAAACCATACTATCATGTAAGTTATGACATTAATATATTAAAAAAAAAATTGTGGATCACTCAATCTTTACAAATATCATGTGCTAAGATGTGTGCTATGTATAATTATTTTTGTATATAAGAGATGCAAATAACTCAATGAATTATCTATCATAGATAACAATATTTAAATGATAAAATATGAAATGTGATAATAGACTATTTTTTCATTTGACCATTCTCTATTATGGCTATTTGACAATGTGATTGAATACTTTCACAATAATATAATTAAAACACAAAAATAACTGACTTTTTATCATTCTATAACCTAATAGACAAAAAGAAGTCAAGAATGTCTTGACAATAGGATCTCTCTGGCTTCTTGCACGCTTAAAATGCTTGAATCTGCTAAAAATATGTCAAATGACATATTTTTCAATTTAATTATTAATATAATATATAATTTAATTCTACTAATATTGAAGTATATATTATAAGTTAAGCAATCATTAAATCTTTGTAGATTCGAAACATTGAAACAACTGTTTTTAGATAACTACAGATAATTTTTCAACTATTATCAATTACGATTAAATATATTGCTGCAATCGAGTGACGTTATCGTGTCCCCTTCGTTGTCCGGGATGCACGTCGTTGATACATTATCTATTATACAGCTCGTATATAATATATATACACACTATATATGTATTGTATTTTTTGTTTTTACTGTCTTACTTTGCTTAACTTGTTTTTTTATAATTTAACTGAACTTTGATATGCGACAACCGCCGGATGATTCATCAAATGACTGTTTCACGACATTATTTTTAATTGCTGCAAATCCGTACATATTACATACAAGTCTTCGCTTGACATTTACAGCTAGAACAATAAATGTAGTTTTTTTGCTTTTTCGTTATAATACATAGTTTTTTAATGGGTTTTTTATACGCGTAATTTAAATATTCCACATATATTAGGGACCAATAGTATAATTTATCTCTTACTGAGTGACTGACAGACAGCAGAAACTAGCGGGTCAGAACTGTAATTTGGCATGTTAAGTTTCCTTGGGAAATGTAGGGAAGGATTCACTTTTAAATTCATACGAGAACGAGTAAAAACGAGACTTCACGTATGTACAGTCCACGTAAACGAAGTTGCGGGCTCCAATTTGTACATGTATACGGCTAACAGTTCGTAGATGCCGCATTGTAAACCATTCAGACGTGTCCAGGGATTTATAGAATAGGCAGACGAAAATGTTCAAGGTAACTTAATTTAGTTGAGATAAAGTACAAATGACACATATTAAAAGACAAATTGTGTATCGATTTTACGAATATAATTTATCATTTGGAGATATTGAACTAAAATGTGTATAGTGGGTATTATTTTTATTATTATTATTACCGTCCTTGACAGTCGCTTATTGTATTGAGGAAATTATTTTTATCAAATATTTTTTTATAAGGTTATCGCTGTTATTGTCGTTAATAAACTTTAAACTTGCTTGTTTCGTCGTACCTGATATTGACATTGACCCAGTAGATATTACACAATGGGTTCTGCTTGATTTTTAGACTTTGTAACTCTACGGTACCATGAGTATTTTATTCGATGAGTCAATTTACTTTTTCATTTTCAAATTTTATAGCATAGCAGATAGAGATAACTTGTAATAACACTTCGTTCTAGACTTGAATCCGAAATTCAAAACTCAACGCCGCGCTTTGGAACCAAAGCACGACGTGATATAGATATGAAATAATTTAAAAATAATCATTCCCCCCATTGGGAATCGAAACAAACTATGTGTAACTATACTACATTATCTGTGCCTACTATGACTATGAGCGAGAGAGTCGTAATGCTCAAAAAAATAATAATAGTAGCTATGTATAAATCTGCGTCATATGAATCTGGTCCATATAGAACAAACAGCCATTGCTTGTTTTAGGATATCCTTGTAGGGTTGTTATAGCGTATATCAATTTATAATTATTACGTCACTATTAATCATAACTAAATATTATCTAGTTTAAAAAAAACTCTTCGACACAGGATTTGTACAGTATTGTCTTATTTTGACTTGTTAGAAAGCAAATTTATTTTGATATAAACGTAAGTTATTCTAAAATGTGTGTCTGTGTGTGTGTCTGTTTTAGGTGTAAAAACAGCATATAAGCGTTTCTACGTGGATATTGGGTCAGTTGTGGGGCAATGCGATAAAATATGGACAATATCGCTAAACGACGAGTCGACGAAGACGCCGCTGGTAATGCTGCACGGCATGGGCGCTGGAGTGGCTTTCTGGTGTCCCAACTTAGATGCCTTTGCCGCGACTCGGCCGGTCTATGCTTTTGATTTGTTAGGTTTGTATTGTAATATGTGATTTTACCACCACTTATATTGATCTGTACGTACGTATGTATGTATATGCTGGCTGGTTATGTAAAGGAATATTTAAAGTCCATTTTTATCCACTTTTAAACGGTCAGATTGATCTAAAACTTTAAACAATCATCAAGGAACGATGATGAAAAATGATTTTTAAAAACGTTATAATTTATGAAACTAAAATACACGCGTTTATAGCTAATCTAAGTAAAAAGTATTCTTAGTATAAGAATAAAATGTTTCTGATAACGTGGGGCGCTATGTACGTATGTGGGGCGCTTTTCTAAACTAATTCTGTATTTCGGAATAAAATTTGTAAAAAATCATAACAATTCATGTCATGCAATGGGTCCAATTACAGTGGGAATTCCATGGAAAGTTAATATGTATATAAAAAATATTTCTTTTGTTCGGTTTTATTATCTTTTAAGTAAAAGTGGTGGAAAGTGGTAATTGTTTATGTTAGCGGTCATAGCGCTTGCACGGTATCCAAAAGGCGCGGGTTCGAATCCCGCTACGTTCCAATTTTTATATGTTTTCCAAAAAGGTTTTTCACTTTTCTAAGTGTGTTTGAATAACACTTTAAAAATATACAATTTTGTATCAGGATTTGGCCGTAGTTCCCGGCCAAAGTTCGCAACGGATGCTGAGAAAGTGGAAGCTCAGTGGGTAGAGTCGGTGGAGGAGTGGAGACGCGAGGTTAAGATCAAAGAGTTTATACTACTTGGCCATAGTCTTGGCGGATTCATTGCTAGTGCTTACGCATTGAAGTATCCTGAGAGGTATGTGTTTTTTTTTTCATATTTTTTTGCGAATCATTTTGTTGATAAGAAATAAGTAAATTGTTGCTACTCGTATATGTTTGGGATGATTTTTGTAGTTCAATGATACATATTAAGATAGATAGAAATTATTTATTGTACATGTATATATTATAAATGAAAAGTTATATAAAAACATACATTCCATAAGTAAATACAGAGCGTTCAAAGGCAGTGTTATTGCTAATAGTAGAGATTTTCAGAGAACTAAACAGATGGACCGTTTAGCTTATACCTACATACTAGGTTAAAAACTAAATTACACATACACAGATAAATTAAACATAATAAATACATTATATATAAATACTCATACATAAAACACATATTTAGAAAATTTTTATACTTTGTCTAAATATGTCTTTTTCAATCTCCTGCGAGTGCGAATAACACTTTAAAAAATGTTAAAAAAATATATACTCATACATAAGTATTAATATTTGCAAGGAAAATAAATAATTAGTTGGACGACTTTTGAATATATTTAACGATTTAGAACGAGGAATATCTTATGGGACAGTATACTATAGTTTTACAGCTTTGGAACAGTAAAAGAATTGCCATAAGAACGGGTATGATGCGGCAATAGTGTTATAGAGCTCCGTAACCGAATCCTATATACAAGTTTCGGATAATTTAGGATATGGGCAGAGTCGCAATGAAAACTGTTGATAACAGTTTGTTTAAAAAAGAAAATTACCTGTGTTGAAATTAATATCAAACAAAAAACAATTGATAAATTATTATATATTGACGGGAATTTAATACCATTCCTAAAAAAAATTATTATCCGTAAATTATCGGACAATTTATTATTATTATACTTATAATAAATGAGGAATCGAAATACGATATACGATCGATACCAAAATATTGACATTTTATTTTATTTTTTGAAAATACCATTGTATATATTCTTTTAAGTGTTATTCGCACACTAAGGAAATTGAAAAATACATATTTAGGAAACGTATAAAAATTTGAACGCAGCAATTGAACCCGCGTCTCTTCAAAACCGTTCAAGATCTCTGGAAAAAAAAATTTATACGTTTTCTAAATATGTCTTTTTCAAGAACATTGTAATATTATGTATATTAGATATTTTTTACGCACTATTATTTCTACTAGTCACTAAGTGTCAATGGAGCTAATTGGCTCGTAAAATACACGTTGCCCTAGCAACGTATTAATAATATGTATTTCGGAAACTAATAAGAAATTACCCGCTTCTGATGTCATAAATTAATAAGAAATCCCACTTTGTGGGTATGTAGTTGTGGGTAGATAGATCGGTACGTGGCAGGAATGATTCTCGGGCGTAAATAAGGCTGGGGGAGGAGAATGTGATATGGACCGGACACATAGCGGTTGCAAGGAGAGGGACTCTGAGTCGGTGCCTAAGACTTGTGACCTTTAGTGTAAAAGGCCCTTTAAAATGCAGCAACAGTCAGCACACAGAAATCCACAGAAATGACACAGGAACAAGGCGTCCCGTCTAGTAACGACACCTATCGCAGCTCCAGAAGGAATCCAAGGAGTGTTCTCAACGCCTATGCCACCACTCTTTCTACCAACGACTAGACTAGTGTTATCATAGATACCACCATAAATAGTTCACGAAAACTATAATAGATGGCGCTAAACTAAGTATAGTTCAATACTAAAAACTACTAATATAAACTCTAATATAGATTAAATCATCATCATGATAGATAAATCATAAAAATATTCTTCCACAGAGTACGCCACCTTATCCTCGCAGATCCATGGGGTTTTCCGGAAAAACCAGCAAATGTATATGAAAAGTTTCAAACTCCTTTGTGGATTAAAGTTGTAGTAACCGCTTTACAGCCATTTAATCCTCTCTGGGCGGTCAGAGCGGCGGGTCCAGCCGGGAAGTGGCTAGTCAGTAAGACTAGACCGGATATATCCAGAAAATACCAGAATTATGTGCCTAATGCTGAAACTGTTATACCAGAGTACCTCTATCAATGCAACTCACAAACGCCAAGGTAAGTTAAAAATAAATTACTTTTTTAATTATAAACTAGGTAGACTATAGACTAGATGGATTTGTAATCGGGGATGAGCTTCATGACCGTAATCGAAACTATCAAATATGCAAAATAAAAATATTATCCGTATCCGATATAAAGTTTCGGATAATTTTGGTATATGGACGGTGTCTATATGAGCGCTATCAATAACAAGTTATTATTAGATTATAAAAACCTGTGGTGAGCTAAAAAAAAATAAACATAAAATTAATGGCCGAAATTGTGATATCCGTTACCAAAATTGTCCGTTTTTATTTCCGTAAAAGAATATTCTTCCTATATAGGAAGAATATTTTTGAAAAGTTACTCACACAATTAGAATATTGTTTTCACGCAGTGGTGGGACCAGAACCGTCTCCTCTTGGAAACCGTCCAAGCGCTCTGACCGCTAGGCCATGCTATCTACATCCGCCTTTTATTTACTTGAAATAACTTTGTTCCTTTTAATTTGCTTTACATCATGTTACTATTATATACAAATGTATTTCGCCGCTGCGCCGAGTAATTTGTTTTTATATAATAGTATACTCCCATTGCGCGCTGCGTTTGGTAGAATTATCAGTCGAAAAAACATTTACGTCTGAAGGTCTCTGCGATTGTCGAGATAGCCGCGAAGGAACATGCTAGTGCTTGTATAAGAAATAATATGTATTTTCATATTCCAATTCCAGTGGCGAAAGTGCCTTCCACACACTGATGCATAGGTTTGGATGGGCTAAGAATCCCATGATCAATCGCATAGACAAACTAGACCCCACTCTCCCCATCACAGTACTGTATGGGTCACGGTCGTGGGTCGACAACAGCACTGGACAACTGCTTTTGGAAAATAGACCCAATTCTAAAACTTATGTTCAGGTAAGTGATTTATTTTTTTACCTATAAAATTTACCTTTAAATTAAATTTCTACCTTTAAATTTTTTTCTTAATTTTTACCTTTAAAAAAGTACACTAGTAGTAGGTGCTGCTTTATTAGAATATATCAATAAAATTCATCATAATCTTATTTGGACGAACAAAATATTCAGGGTGAACTTATGTTGTGTATCCTTGCCCAATTATTACAATTGTAGAGTAAAATAAATTTTATATTCCTTATATCAATTTAATATTTAAAGTTACATAAAATATTGCAATTCGATCGTTGTCGTAATATTACAAAATTTTACTTAAAATCCCTCAAAAATTGGAAAGAAATCAAGAACCCCTCACTTAACATATGTTTTCCCCCCATTTAAATACATATGCTTTCAGGTAATCAATGGAGCTGGTCATCATGTATACCTGGACAAGCCAGAACTATTCAACAAGTTTGTACTAGAAGCATGTTCCAGAGCGGATGTAGAGCCCAGACAAATTCTAGATAAATCCAATTCAAATGAAACTACCAACACAAATAATCCCTCTTGATAGTAATGTACAATAGTAATAGCTTATGCATATTTTATTTATATTTTGTCACACTTGTGCCTACGGTTGTGGGAGTATCGCTTATGCCCAATGCAAGTCTCTCTTGAACTTGAAATAGATATATATATATATATATATATATATATATATATATATATATATATTAATTTAGATACTTGGATAGACTTAAATAAAATTGTCTGGTCCAGTTCTAATATTGCATTAATTAGCACAAATTCAAAATATAGTCTAAACTCACTTTAAAGAATGTTTATGAACACACTTTAATTACCTTTACCCAAAAACCTTGCAACATTATTTTCATCCAGTTCTTGCCGTCCACTTTGCTTAAAATTGACACATGTACCCGGATATAATGGCAATATATTAGTTTCATAGTGTGCCTCTGTTATGTCAGAATGGCCGGGATAAATAGTTAATTATTTTCAATTGGTTTGTATAAAAATGTGGAATGTAGTCTCTTGTATAATATTTCCAAACACTCGGGTGTTAAAGAAAATATTAAGTGTTGGATTAATAGAGTGGTTTGCGGACGTCGTTAAAAAAAAGGCGCGGCTCCAATAGTTAGGATACATACATCACATCTGCTTAGTTTTAAAAAAACTGATTGCAAGATTTTACCAGAAAAGAAAAATGTATAAATAAGAAAAATATGCAGTAACATACTACATATTAACATGAATATATTACAAAAAGCTTTTATTTATTTTTTTAAGTTAGTATTGTTTGAATTCAACGAAAAGGGAATATTGTAACGCATGTAATCTTAGAACTTTGCCAAGAAATTACAATTTCACCAGTATTATATTTAATAGTTCTTTTTTTTTTTTAATCCATTCGATACTAGCTTTTGTTTATAAAATTATATCTGAATACAAAGTTTTGTGCAAAATATTTTGCTGTGTCAAATCAGGATTGCTTAGAATTAAATAATTACGGTTCAATCTTCTTAAAATAAAAATTGTCCGTCTCTTTTAACATTTTTTATAGTAGTATAGTGTGACCGAAACAATCACTTTTTGCCAATCTACAAATGAAGTTTAAAATAAAAGTATTGCATGTGATTTGGAAATTTAAAATCAAATCTGGGATAACAATACCAATTGTTTTACTTAATCTACATTCATTGTATAATAAAAATACTGAAATTTTTAAAACTATTTCTGCAGTGTTTTCCATTAACTTAAGTCACATGTACCGTAAATGTATTAAATTATAGAAAGATAATGTACGCGTTGAAGTGTGAAATGCACAAGTATAAGTTGTACGGGCAGAGTACAAGGAGCAGCCTCTTATTATATTGTTGAGCTTAAGATTTTTATACTTAAAAATAAAAATTGTTGATGACATATTGTTTTTTTTTATTTTATTCCTGTAACTAAATTTTATATTTTTAGTCTTTTAGTAAAGACACTTTCTACACAAACACTTTAACAATACCAAATTTCCTACTTTGTCTGCTTAATTTTCGTAAAGTTTTATTATAATTATTATTACCTTTTATATATATATATGTAAGTTTACATGTATCTATATTTATATATGTATATAAGTATATACAAAATCAATAAATTATTCGTAAATTATTAATTGGTTTTCTTGTTTTTCACACTATCTTATATTTAATTTGCTATTTTAGCGATAAGGTCGTTTGTTGTACACGATACCAGTATTATGGGTACTTCGTATATTCTTTTGTCTTTCATTTCGCATGTTTTTTTTATTTATTTTCTGTTTTTTATTTCTATTTGTGGATGTATAATATTTTTTTATTATTATTACCATCGTGAATTATATTATAATAATATGAACATTAATAATAAATATATTATAGAATAACTACAAAGAAAACTTGTGTCAAAAGAAACGAACACGAGAAATTAATATTATGAGATATGATCATTCCACTGAAGGGGAATCGAAACCACAACCAATGGTGGTTTCAGTCAGATTTGAACCTGAACACTTTGGTTTTCAAATTAAACACAATTTAATTACTAGGCACTATGGCACTTTTTACACTCATAAGTTGTCATCAATGTACTTGAACGACTCTAATAATACTGTTTAGCTCATATTTTTGGGTGTTTTTGTAGTTTAGTTTCTCACGACCCCTGTACCTTTCATTTTATGAATAACACATTTATAATATACACATTAGTGTATACAAACTCCCAACACCAATTTAGTCGGGGCACTTCTATTTCCGAATTCATCGTATAAGGGTATTTTAGTATTAAGAATATATTTGTAATAAATATAACATACAAGTAATAGTTTTTCATCATGTAACCCAGCCAACCTGAAATAACTCGTTTACACTACATTTAACCAATGGTAATAGAATATTACCTTGACTGACACACACTTAAAAAGGAGAAGAGAACCAAATGGTGTATGTGTATTATATTTACGAACACAAATTTATTTAAAACTTTATTTTTGGAATAATACAAAATTACAATCTAACAGAAATAACAAACATGAGGCGGTTTTTATTATTTATACTTAACTAAGAGCTTACACAATAACAGATTTAAAAATATAAAACATTACCTGTTCTGTAATGATTTAGAAGGCACAATATTTTCACTAGCACACTAATCATCTTAAACAAACAACGTTTTTTGTTGAAATTAACAAAAATTATGGAGGTTCTTATTTTAAAAATGTATGAGATTTTCAACAAAGTCTCAAATGTGTGTGACTGACAATGACAACTTTGCCTTCATCTTGTAAATCCCGTAACGCTTCATCCAATTGCTCTCGTGACAATCGTCTGATTACAAAAAGAAATTAAGCTAAATATCGTTTGGTTTGTAAATCATGTAAATTTATGATTTAATAATTTCGAAATTATCAACTTAAAGCTTACTTTGTATTTTTTTTTTAAAATGCACATAGAAGATATATGTATATGTTGGTATATTAGAATGACATTAAGAATAAGTGTAATAGTAGTTTAAGAAACAAACTCTTAAAAAAATCGGTTAATTTTATGCCTTACATAAATTTGAAAACAAGCTGATATTCATATATTTTTCAAACTGCTGTAACGATTTTGACCAAACATAGTTAATAGCCACCGCAAGGAAACAAGGCTTTAGAAGGCCTTGAAGAATCGCATTGAAATCGGTCATCCATCTGTATTGGAGAGCTACGATGCCACAGACAGACATCGACATATAACTTTGCGCCGGGGTTTAATTAAAAAATGCTAATATACGAAAACAAACAGTTAATCAAATTTCTTATGTCCTCACGAAACCCGTAACACACGAGCTCCCAAATTAACAAATAGTAAAATAAAAAGTAATTTCTACATAACATTTTTTTAGAAAACGTATAAAAATGTTGAACGCATGGCTTAGCGGTCAGAGCGCTCGTGCGATTTCCAAGAGGTGCGCAGATTCGAATCCTGTTGCGTTCAAAAATTTTATATGTTTTTTTAAATCTATTTCAATTTCCTAAGTTTGTAACAACAATAACATTTAAAAATGTTAAAAATACTTACAATTTGCGTATTAGTGTTGACCTCTTGCAATAACTTAGCATGTGTAACAGTATGCGGCTTGCTGAATGGCTTTATAATATCTTTGAGAGCGTTAACAAGGTCAGCTCGGCGGCGGCGGGCGGCGGCGCCCAGCCCCGTGGTCAGGATGCCTACGTCTATGCGCCCGCCCTGATGCGGGGTCAGTGGCCGATTGCTTGAGAGCTTCTCTGTGTAGTCTGTGTAAATGGAAACGTTAGTTTGGACAAGTTGTGGCTTTTTAAAATTGAGTTTAATTTGTATTGAATAAAGACAACTTAGAGAACTGTTCGATTGAACATTTATAATTAAAAATATCGATAGAAAATTATATAGGCATGAAAATTTATTTATTGACATTTTTGATGTATATGTAACAGAGAGAGCATAATGTCAAGACGCTATGTTCTTTTTAAATTTCAAAACTCAAAGCTTCGGTTTGTTTTACTATAATGCAGAAATATTTATTGTTAAATATAATAATTCTCCAGAGTGGAATAGAACCCACGGCCAATTGCCTTTAGAGTGAGACAATATCCCACTTACTAACAACTTTAATATTGTTTTCATATATTACCAAATACCAATATATGTATATATATATATATATATTTCAATCTAAAAACATAAAAATATAACACACCTGGCAGCTTCATCGACATCTATAATCTCTACGACGGGACACAGTCTAACGCGAGCGTGTGCTTCTGCCAGCCGTATAAGGGATTCCAACTGCCGTGGATACGCGGATATCTGCCCGCGACCACTGCCTACTCGTCTGGAAATCGATTATTCAATAAATTCATAACAGTATCAAAATCGATTTATTGATATATTGCGCAAAGGAAAATTGAGCTTAGTACGTAACCGCGCTGTTTGTAAATGGGCCAATGTGTAAATAATATTATAATAATAAAGTCTATATATATATAATATGAAACTTTATCGTTATTTAAAGAGTGACCGACAGACTGACGCACAAACTAAGTCTTAGGACGTCGAAACCTATAATTTGAAATGTAGGTTCTTTTGTGTTTGTAGGTAATGAAGCGAGAGTTTTTTCCTTATCTCTAAGAAATGAAAGTTTTTAACAGTTCAAAGTACGTAAGAAGGAATGGAATACTAATATTACAACTGCAAAAGTAAATCTCTCTGTCTGTCCGTGACGTCATCACGGCCAAACCGATAGGGATGAATATTTTTCTTCCCATTTTTTCCAGGAATTTCATTGTTTTACGAAAAGGCCGCGAGAGGGTCGCTATTTAAACATATAATAATAATCTACCTCATCGCTGTCTGTACATGGAAGATATATGCAAAAAAATGTTTTTGGGGGCATATATCAATGTAATAGAATCTAAAACAATATTTTTTATTTAATTTTCTGTTTGTCTATGCGTATGTGCACGCTGATTTCAGAAGCGGCTTAACCGATTAGAATGCAGTTGATTGATTGATTGATTATTGTATTGTGGTAAGCTTCCCTTCACATGTAGTGTTTAGTGTGTAGTGTATTTCATTTCAATGGGTTCATAAACAAATAAAGTACAACCATTTAAATTATAAATTTAAGCAAATTTGCGATTTAAGTAAGAAAAAGTGCGCGCGAAAAAACAAAATAGTTTGGTCGTGTAGTCTGAGCACGCGAAGTTAGTTCAAAATATAACTGTAACCTCATGTCGACGTAAGCGTCGATGAGTCGCTGCTGCGCGGCCTCGCTGAGTGTGGGCTGCACGTGCTCTTTTGCGAACACTATGTATTCTCGCATTAGACTCATATTCTGAAATAAATCAAAGAAATAAATTTGGTTATTTAAAATACATATACATATATATTAAATATACTCAACTAGGGTTAAGAAACTTATTTTTTATCATTTTAAAGTGTTATTCATACACTTAGACATTGAAAAAAAATTGTACGTTTTCTAAAAAAAGTTATAAATAATTACTTGTTGGTTGTCAAATACAATAGTGTGCTTTGGCAGCTTTTTTTTACTAACATTCTTTTACATTCCTTCGATAAATATGATCTTTCCTAACTGCCATTATGATACAAGTGAAATAGTTTTTTGTATATTAAAGGAAGTTGTAATTGAAAACGTCACTGTTAAAAACTTTATAACAAATGCCTTACATGTCGGGGCTATTGACCACTTGTGTATTTGGGGCTTAGTTGGCAAATAAAATGAATTGTAAGCCGTAACATAACCATTTGGAGGCCCGTGAGGCCGGGAGCCTGGGGCCAAAGGGCCGCAAAGCCCCGTATGTCCTTATGGTGAAAAAGAGCTGTTTATAACTAATTGAGAATTAAGTAGAGAAATTGAGAATTGAAGTAACAACATTTTAGCAATTATTAGTAATTTCATAAAAATTAAATATAAAAATAAGTATAATTACAACAGCATCTTCATCACTATGCGTTTCCACTGGCTCTTCGAAATATAAAGAAACAAGATGTGACGCGAGACGCCTGTCAAAGATCTCATCTTGTGGATCCAGTACTAAGAATATTAAGTCGAATCTGTAACAAAAATATAATTCTATTCTATTTTTCGTTTAATTAGAAGACCTGTTGACGCGTAAATTACGCGTTGCCTTGACAACATGTATGTGACCTTATTTCATGTATTGTATGTGTATTTTTTTGTTTTTTTTTAACAGCTTCACTTACTTTAAATGTTTTTTATGACAATTTATTTTATAGAGATCCATTTATACACCCGGTAGTTGCTTGGTTATTACGTTCCGAAAATAGGATTGATTCAAAGTATAATCATTTTTTCCTAATTAAATTTAATATATAACAAAAAGTGAAGAATATCTCTGCAGGGAAGTCAGAGATAACCTTGTGTCAAGACACTTCATTCTCCACTTTTCGCCGGAGATTGCGTGTTGAGTGGCGGAGTTACAAGAGCGGCAAAATATTATAACAATATAGTAAATTTTCAGTCACTAATTCATCAAATTAGTTTTGTTTCGTATTAAATTCATTCCGGGTACATAAGTTAAATTCATTCATCCATCTCTGGCTTAACAGTAGATTCTCTGGCCTATGCTGTTTAAATACACAGAAAATTAGAATAAAAAGTCTCTCAAATACCTAGACATCAAAGTATGTGGTAGTTGTACATTTTCAACAATAGTTTTGTTTTTATTCCATTGCGATTCAGCTGGATTGGCAGCCGCTAAAATGGAGGTGCGGGCGTTGAGTTGGCAGATGATGCCTGCCTTTGCTATGGACAGAGTTTGTTGCTCCATTACCTGAAGTAAACATAACATTACAGTAAAAATAAATACTAAAATATTAATGAAATTGATGCCTAATACATACATTTTAATTATTCTAGCTTCAAGGTGTTTCTCGCATAGCAAGGTACAGAGAACCTAGTGTCAAGACACTCCGTTCTGCACTTTCCGCCCGAAATCGAGACAATGCGTTTTGAGTGGCGACACTCACAGCCGGGCATAATAATTACTCCACCCACAACCAATCGCGTTTGCAGTCAGACACTGATTGTCCCACTGCGCCACAGTGGCCTCTAATTAATTATATATAAGAAATAAGATCCCTTAATGCTTATCATTCCTCCAAGTCGGGTTCGAACCCACAACCATCTTGTCCAATCAACTTCTTCTGCACTAAGTCTCTTTTATGTTATTTGTTTATTTAATTAATACTATCAAAGTAGTAATAATCTGTAAACGTGATTGATTGTGAATTCGATCCCCACTCGAATTTATTTTCATTTAATATCCTTGGCAAGACAAAGTGTGGGCTGAGTTCCGTCACTCAGCACCGTCTCGTTGGTCTCGATCCGTCTCGTTATCGAACGGAAAGTGGAGAACGGAGTGTCTTGACACAACTCTCTCTAATCATTATGTTAACAGGAAAGCTTATTGATCTAGTTAGGCAAAAAGCCATATCAGTTTCCTAAGTAAGTTATACTTTAATGATTTTTATAAATTATTTACTTCATGTAGGACACTGCGAGTGGAATCGTTCATTTTGTCGAACTCGTCGATACAGCATATACCATTATCCGCAAGAACAAGGGCACCACTGAACAGAAAAATAAGTAAACATATTAAACAAAAAAAACGTATCAATATTTTAGCGTAGCGGGACTTGAACTTGCGCCCCTTGGAAACCGACTAAAAATTTCAAGGAGGAGCGGGCTTGAATGCCACTACATTAAATTTTTTATATATTTTTCATTTGTCAACATTTAAAGAATGTTAAAATATATATAGAAAGCATTAGCACTATACTAGATTTTATAACAATAAAATATTAACTAGAGGGGAAAAAGCAGCCAGTGTTGTGTCACAAAGTATAACTGTTTAAAGTTATTTAGATTGGGACTGGTTTGGCCATCAAATGAGCAATTCGTTAAAAATATTTATATTTAGTAGTACAAGAAATTTATACATTAACTTTAATTAATATAAGATCAATAAATGAGATATACCATAGGTTTTGAGTCAGGAACCAGACCATATCATTATGCATTTTAAAATAAGTCAGTTTAAAGTATTTTCTTTAAAAAATGTAAGTACACATAAATCGTTGATGCAAAAACTGTTTCGATAACTAGGATTGGAGCTGGCCAAAAGTTCCAGGTTCAAATGGATTCCAATTCTGTTTTAAAACATGGAATGATTTTCAATTTTAAAACATGGCTTTTTTCGTTTTGCTTGGCTTGTACTAGAACTACATAACGAGTCTTAAACAATTCCAAATAAATAATTAAAATAATTGCAATCTTTTTTAAATATTTCAAAATTAGTTAATAATTTCATAACTATTCAAAATAATTTCAATGTTTCTCCTTACGTTTGCAAAACCAGCTGCCTAGTGTCCGGGTCCTTGGTGACATAAGCAGTGAGGCCGACAGCAGAAGAGCCCCGGCCCGAGGTGTACTGCGCGCGCGGCACCAGCGCGTGCACCCAGCGGAGCAACTGAGACTTACTGGTACCGGGGTCACCGCAGAGCAGGATGTTTATTTCTGATCTGAAATTATATTTTTATACCTTTTTTAATACGAGCTCGTTTAAATGGACGTAAAATAAATTTATTTTGCCACCTTTCCTTTTGGAATGTACATGCCAAATTTCAGTTTATTATATATCCATTAATTTCGGCCATGCTTCGTCTTTAAGTAAGGGACGAGTTTCTTATACAATTTAAATTAAATAATTATATTATATACATAATTTCTGAATTAGAATGCCGTCTTGGCGCAGTGGGACAGCGTCCGAATGTAAACGCGATAGTTTGTGGGTTCGATTACCACTCGAGTGAACTATTATATTTACAATATTTTAATATCTCCTCTCTGGTTCTTAAGACAAAGTGCGGTGCTGAGTTCCACCGCTCAACAGGCAATGTTTCGTTTTCGGGTGGAAATTGGAGAATGGATGGGCTTGACACTAGGTTCTCTCTGACTACCCTGCTATACGGGTAAAAAGGACTGTGTTAATTTACAGAAATAAGCTGCATTTTTATATTTATACATCGATGTCGAAGTTGTTGAGGTAAAAAATCTATATAAAAGAGAAATTTTAAGCTGTTATTTGTTACACATGATAACTGTTTATTACTTATGTAATATATAGTAATGATGTATATCAAAATATTAAAAAAACTCTTAATATTAATTGTCATTTTACTGAATGTGTTAACTTATTATATCGATAACATCTAGATATAGTATTTTTTGTAACTTATATGGTATTTCTGTCTTGATACAATGTTCACCTGAAATGTGTTCGTCCAGCAGCATTAAAGTTCTTTTTGGTACCGCCAAGCAGTTGTAAAAGCACGCCTTTTTTAATATCAAGATTTTCATATATTGAAGGCGCAATGGCGCGGGCGAGGCGCTCGTAGCTGTCCGGCTGAGACGCTAGTGCCTTGAACAGTTCTATACGTTCTGGTGGGAACTGATGTTCTTTGCTGTAAATGGATAAAAAAAAATCTATATTACATAAATTTGTCTATGGGTTGTAAAAAATGAGAGATACGATTTCTATTAGATTTCGGCCCACCTACAAAAAAATGTAATATAGTAATTGTAGTATAAGCGACTGGATGTTCATCTTTTGATTCACACAGTATATATATAACCAATTGTATACTTTACTTTCTAAAGAAAGTAAATAAATAAAAGTTATTAAGTCTACCTTCTTCAATCATTGTGTGGCAGAACAAGCTGAACCTACCCGTCCTCGGTTTCCAGGAAGCGGTCGCTGTGCGTCTTGCGGTAGTGCAGCGCGTCCAGGTGCGTGCGGTGCAGCGCCTTGAGCGTGGCGCGCCGCGGGTTGACGGAAGCGGGCGCGGCGCGGAACACGCCCGTCACGCCCACGCGCTCGCCCGCGCCCACCTGCTCCACCAGCGCGCCGTGCGCCATCACGCTCACCGTGGCCGGCGTGCGGCCCGCCGGCATGTCGTCTGCGGGGTGAATCTTATTAGTATGCATTGATCGACCCACAATCAATCGCCTCAGTACTGTTACATAACATTTTTAAAACCATTGTGGCACAAATCTTCACAGTCTGACTGTAAATGAGATTGGTTGTGGGTTCGATTCCTATTCAAGGTAATTGTTGCTGCTCTTATTTCCTACATACTAGACCAAACATACTATTCCTACTGAAAAAATTCCATACCTGGTGCTTCTTGAAGTTTGACCAGCTGTTTATCACTGAAATGTGATCTATTATGGATTAACTGAAAACTATGAGCAGTATTGCAGTGAGAGCAATGTGCGGGCTCAGGCACCCTCCCTCTTTCCAACTCTCCGGCGGCTGCAGCACCACATACTGCACACTTGAAGTATGCTTCACGCATTTCTGGTACAATACCAGATGTTCTTATTACCATGCCTGATATTGTTACTAGTTGGTCAATATCTAAAATCAAAGAGAAAATAATAGTTTGACAATAGATTTTACTTATTAAATTAAGTGTAACTGTAAAAAAACTAAAATTGTTTTAAATAATAATTAGTTTAAATACTGTTACAAAAATAATTAAATCATTGTTAATATTATATTAATTCAATACAGTGGTATTGAATTAATATAATATTAGCGATAAATAGCTTTATAGTAAGTTACTGATAAATAGCTTTATAATTTTCTTAGCAATGCTCATTATATATGTTGATATTTTAATGTATATTTAAAATATGAAACCATACCTTTTTTTTTTATTTTAAGCATTACAGTTTTTTCTGCAAAACAGGTTCTAGGTTGTCTTCTCTGACTACCCAATCAGTTAAGAGAACCTAGTGTTAAGACACTTTGTGCTTTCTGATAAAATCCAAATTATAAAAATATTTAAATATAATCACTCAGAGAAGTGGGGATCGAACCCACACTGCACCATGATGCTACATTCATAACACAAATACAGTTAAGTAAAATTTGTCTATTAAGATGTCAAATTAATATGACTATATAATCTTTTTAAAGTATAAACCTAAACAATAAAAATCATTCTTTTAGTGCAACAATGTTAACATTGTTTCTTTCTTCAATTATTTTGGTATTTCTCTTACCTTCCGGATTTAAATCTCTCATGTTCCTTTGTGGAGACAGAATTGGGTCTCAATTTGTATTTGATGTTCCAACACAGCAGCTGGATACTTTTCAAAAAATAGTTCATTTACTGCAGCACTTCAGTGCTGCAGGTATCACCTGAAAACATTAGACAACATAAAATGAAATTATTATAAATAATTTATTGAAATGAAAATTTAAAGTATTATAGAATATCGTTTAAAAGTGTATTTTTATAACTTTTAAAAAACTATTGGTTATAATAAGAATATAAGCAGCAAAATAGATTTTTTTTTTAAAAAACATTTTAGAATATTCATAAAATAAAACATCTTGAGATACACAATGCATTTCAATATATATTTACTTTTTATGTATATTTATTACCTCCTGAGGATAGCTGATGAGTTGCCTGTGCAATTTAGAATCAAATATTTTCACATGCTCACAATCTACATCCAGAAATGGCTCTTCTAATGTATGAATCTGAAATAAAATTACTTCATTTAAATTCTATTGTACTTGTTTCACCTGCACATGGAAGGCATTATTTAATAACCCAACACTGTATTATGTTCTAATAGGCTGGGGATATATAAAAATAATTTTAAGTGTTATAATCATTCTTCCTAGTGGAGTTGAACTAACAACCATTATTTATACATTCAGATAACTCTTAATGGCATTATTGAAATTTAATACATAAATTTTATAAAGAAATGAAAGTAATAACTATCTGGCAACATATAATTGTAAGAAAAATTAAAGACTATGCATACCCTTCCAGCTTCAACTAAGGCCAACGGCTCAGTTGTGAGAGCAGTTGGTTCCACAAATCTTTGTATGAATTTGATAAATTTCTCTCTACATTCAGCAATTCGTTAGCATCTGTACCCCACACTACTAACTGTGGTTCAGAAGATTCCGTCTCACTTGCTTCTGTCTGAAAATGTATAGATATTTTATTTAATGATTAATTCATAAATTACTTTAGTTCTATGATTAAGGCCCTCCAAACATGCAAAATTAATTTTATAATGTCATTTCAATACGTAAACAATACAGATAATCTGAATCGCAATGTTTATTATGAGTATGTATATTAATGTATCATATGTAAGTATATTTCTTCTGTCTGTCTACTAATGTGAATTTATTATATTTAAGTATAATACTTTATGGTTAATAATTAAAATGTAGTTATTGGTTGCCTGGAAGAGATTACTTCTAGTAATAAGGCTGCCATATCATTAAAATTAAAGTATGTTATTAAGTCTAAATTGTAATTTGTTGGGCAATAAAGTATTATTATTATTATTATTCAGTAAAAAGTATTCATATAGCTCAAGTTATATATTTAATACATTATTGTGGGTGCTACAATTCTCTCATTCGTTTTAGAAATAAAAAAACCAAATCATACTATGATTACTATTTACCCTTTTAGAAGGTGTGGGAGCTGGTACATTAGGTCCAGTTTGACGACCTCTCAAATCAGCTCTTTGTCTTGCAGGTGTCATAGCTCCCTTTAACAGTGATCGAGGAGTACTTAATGAACTTGGTGTGCCATAGTTCAATGGGGAACTCATGTCTATGTCAGTGGCTGTAAAATTTAATTATATTATAGAATTTATATATATGGTATAATTAAGCAAATAAATAAAATATCCAAGAGAGAATACATACCAAGTGGACTAGATGGTAAGGCTCGCGCTGGTGAAGTACCAGGAGCTTGATGACTCGGCGTCCTAGGAGTTTGCCGTGGTGTGCCAGGAGTACCATCTGGAAAGAGCATTAAATATTAAGAAATATTAATTTATACTAGATAGTTAAGTAGGTAATTTTATGATTCCGATGACCATTATGATGATTAATGAAATATTGATTCACCTTTAGAAGGAGTTCCAGTAGATCGTTGAGGAGTCTCTGGTACAACTAGTTGCTGTGAAGATCTCGTCCGGCGAGATGGAGTAGCTGCTTCTGAAGATGCACGAGACGAAGGACGTTTGGAGGGCGTCGACATATTTGAAGTTTACAGTTAAACACTATAATATATTATATAATATTAATTATAAACTAATTTAGCAAAACAAATTGAAAGTTGAAACAACATATATTATAACCGCTCAAGCATTTCGGCGCGAAAATTGACAACTGACATTTGCCATTGAACTATTTAATATTTACTTGGCAACAATCAACATACTTTTTAAACAATTATTAACAATTTATAAAAGATTATTCCAATATACTCTGATGTTAAACTAGTTATTTATTAAATATGTCAATAATATGAAGTTTTATTTTAAGCTTAGTGATTAATACCTTTTTTTTGTTTGTAGGCTTTGTAGCTTACAAATGTTATAATAAATTATCTGTGTTGTTGTTAAACTTCTATAGACAATAGGTTTATTTTTAAATCAATTGATCGTTCATTCACCGCTGTTGTTTTCGTGGTGTTCTATGATAATAACAAATAAATATAGGATTATTGCGAAATAATAATCAACTTATCGCGATGATCAAGAATATATTTTAACTAGTGCAATAGCTATATTGTAGTCAAAGTTAAACTCTAGTTAGAGCACATTTTAAATAGCTAAGTTTGTGCAATCTACCTGCATTGTCGGGCATATTTTCGTAAATAATTATTGTGGTTGGCCGTATATTTTTTTTATTTTGAATGGACCTACAAGTAGCGAATATATAGTGATGCATAAAATGCACACTAACTAGTGATAATATATTTAAAGTTTGAAATATTTGGATTATTTTTGGTAAGTATCTCAGTGTATATAATTAGTTATTATAATTTGTGATTCACCGTCTCGTGAACATCCATTATGTAGAGATCTCCAAGACAAACAGGAAGGCACTGGAATATCTTACTATGTGTTATTTTTAACCTAGTTGTTTGTTATATTATTATACTATTCTGTTTCATCAATTAAAAACAAATAACATTCAGTAAACATGTTTAAATATTCAATCACTATTTGTAAATGTTACTCTTATTTCTATTGCATTAAAGTCTTATATTATTAATAACTTCAATATATTAAACTAATTTGATAACTTCAATATTTTTTTGAGTTTTAAGCTTTAACCACACATGTTGCAGAATAGCTATCTAAACAGTTTTAAAATAAGTTGTAAATTGTTAATTAAATTTGATTATTTTACATATTAATATAGCAGCATATAACTATGAATCAATTTGAGATAAAAATATTAGTTTTATATCTTCAATAATAGACAGGAGTATACACTAGTCTTAATAAATATAGCAATGATTAAAAAAAGAAGGCTAATTATATTTTTTCTTGGCTTTTGTAGTCACACCTAGAATTAACATTGAGAATTAATATTAACTTTCTCTGTTAATGTGACTGTAGTGTACATTTATTTAATATGTATTTAACATAACTTTGCTACTTTTATTGCAGTACTAACCTATGTATTCAATTCTTTAGGATTATTTTAAATATCATAGTACATGGAGCCTATATATACCATGGTCTTATTAAAAATCTGCTCGACTATATTCTTTCAGCTTACAAATATAATTTTCCTATGGAAAAATGTTAACAACAGGTATAAAGACACATTGTTAGATGTAATTTTTCTAAGGAGATTAGAAAAGTTATTAAGCCACTACAGATACTTAAAAATAATAATGAAACAAATATGGGTATGTAATTAAGTTATAGTCAAAATACTTCCTTTTTTTATATTAGTGAAGGAATAATAAAAATTACTTGCCTACCCACAGTTAGGATTTGTGAAACAGGTACAAATAGGTGAGATGTTTTCATATTATTAGAAATAGAATGCTATGGCACAGCTTCTTTTATTTTATATCTTTTAAGAATAATCCCTATATAATAATAGGGATAGTAGAGGTAGTGATAAAACTAAAAATATGCCGTAATGGATTTAAAGACAAATTGTATAGTAATATATTTCGTTTTTTTATTAAATAGTGGACTGTCCTAGCTCAGTGCTTGAACATTATGCTTAAATGTATGATAATTACTTTTATTTACATTTATTATGCAGTACAGTAATGCAAGTAAAAATCTGAATCATTCCCACCTTTCTTTGTTCTACTTGTTAACTGCATGAGAAAAGCAGAATGGCCTGCTTAATCTCTTTTAAAATGTTTTAGACAATTATGGATAACTTTGTCATGTAATCAATATCATATTTTTAAGTCTTTTCTAAGTCCACTGTATATACTGCAGTATTTAATAGTTTTGGTATACAGTACTGAAGATGTCTCAATCAGTACTACAAGTGTCAAATGTTAACAAAATTAATAGAATAACTTTAGAGTGTTACATTGTCTTATTCATTTTTAAATTGGATAACAAAGTATATTACTTTTGTTATAACATGTGCTACAGTTGTAGATATGTTGACTCTCTTATTAAAAAACAGTTATGACTAGACATTGGATTATATGCATTTGCATGATTGCATATGTAAATTCATAAAACATTATTTTATTAGCACTTGCATATTTAAGACTTTTTAATGTACAATGGATATTTTGGTAGTTAAATGTGTAAGGCGTGCTGTATTGCGCAGGAACGGTGCAGCAGAAATACTGTTCTTAAAAAAAACCAAAGTTTCAAAGCAATAAAAAGAATATAAAAAACATATAAGTCAAATAAGTAACCAAACATCTTAAATTTGCTTTAGAAAATCTAGAAAAATATGTAATAGTATATTGCCAAAAAAAATTAAATAAATGTATGTTTAAATTATAATAGGTATTGTGATTGTGCATATTTCGCCCTTATTGTGCGTATTTTCCCCTTTTTCACTGCATATTTGCATGCATATCTTAGCAATTTGATATTGCACATAATTCGATATCTAGTTATGACCAAATATTGATACATTTTGCCATTTTAGACGACAACTACGTCATTTTCAAGATAAGTCCCTAGCGTTAAATGATGAATTGAAATTTCACAAGAATATTTAATTTATGATATAACTTTTATTATATTGTTTATTTTATTAATTATATATATTTAATTATTTATTTCCATATATGTTCACCGAGTGTATGGTTACATGTCCACTTCATAAAATATTTCAATTTTTTTTTATAATACTTTGTTTTAATATTATTACGGCTTGAAAATTTAAATAATGTGTAGTTTTGATTATTAGTTTTCATTGTCCATGCTGTAACTGTAGTTAAACTTTCTAACAAAGCGGCTAGTAATTACAAAAACTAGGCTCTCATACACAGACACACTAAGCTCTCTATGAGTCTTATAAGCCTAGTTTCGAGTACTGAATACGTTTGAAGAAAAACGTCACTAATAAAAAAAAAGTATTTCAATAAGAGGTACGGTACATATGGCCGTAGTTTGTTAACAATAATAAAAAACTTAAGCGGTATTATATATAATTTATATACATTTTTATATCAAAATACGATGCTTCGTCGTGATAATTCACGCTTATTTAATTTCAGCTTATTTTAAATAATAAGTATTACTTTTGAACTCGAAACAAAACAAAATTTTCCAACAACAAGTAGGTTGAGTAAAAATACAAAATGGCCACATTCAGTTAAGGGCCGCCACAGACGATCTATGTAGAGGTCGATATTTAAATTGCATTTAAATTATTATAAAATATAAAATGATTTGAAAACAATTTTATATTTTATAATAATTTCAAGTACAGACAGACTAGTACAGGCTAGTATAGAGAAGTGTATTAATATAGTTATATTTAAAAGAATGCATGTTATATTTAGTATTAACGTTGTATGACTTTAGGGCAATGTATAATTTACTAATAAATAGAACAGAAATAATACGTAAATAAATATTATTACAAAATATAAAAAAAAAACTAAGGCCATCGTGGCGCAGTAGGACAGCGTCTGTCGGAAACGCGCGTTGTGCGTTACGCGGTTGTGGGTTCTATTCCCACTCGGGGGAATGATTATATTTAAAATGTATTATGTTTATATTTTATATTTATTTTTTCAAATTCATACAAAGGTACCTAATACAAAGTATGGCGTCGAGACTTCTCAACTCAACACACAATGTCTCGATTTTGGACGATTAGTGGAATTATAATTGATACAATTTAATAGAAAATTTTAAAAAAAATGTCTCAAATATTTTGTAATAGTTGCGTAGCATTTATTTTGTTTCCTATAAGCCTCGTAAAGGCGGGGCGAAGGGACTATATATTTATCTGAAAATAATTATGGCGGTATTCGAGGGGGGTTCCAACTGTTGGCGCATGCGATCTTGGTATCTTGGGGTACCTACGTGTAGAATTCTTAGCTTACGAATTGAATAACCAACACGAACAAAAACAATTACAACATGAGCAGATTTTAAATATTTCAACGTTATATTGATTTTACGGTATATTATTTTAATTTTTGTATAAGCGTTAAAAATTAAGTATATGTTCTTTGATATATTTTTTTATAATAGAAGTAGTATATTTACCGTCACATATATTCACTTATTACTAAAATAGTAAATATATTCTGTTGTTAATATAAAAAAAAGATCATGGTTATGGTTAAAAAAACCTTAAATTCAAGTTCAATTCAAGTTCGTTTGTAGATTTTAGCTTAGAATTGTATTTTAAGTAAAATTTCCATATTGTATTAATTATATCAAGAAGACAGGCTATTTTATGTCTTCCTCTCTTCAGCCGGTTCCAACGGTATTGTGCCGGGAGTCAGGTTACTTTACTTTGTATGAAATAACTCACCATATAACAAACGTTATTTTGACTTAAAACGTATATTGCCTTGATTATATATTTTTTTCACGTATTCTGTTAAACTATCATAGTGCAACATGCAATCGGAATGCTTTTTAAAAATTTACGATATTATTGATAACACATCCATTTTAACGTATTTTAAATACTATTTTTGTGTAATTATAAACATAAAACTAAATTGTATTAATATTAGAAACCATCAGAGTGAAGTGTGAGAGCGTCTGACTGTACAAAATAGTTATGGTTTCGATTCCCATTCGGGGGCATGGTTATATTCAAATTATTTTCATTTGTCAAAGCGCACCGTTAAGTTTCGCCACTCAGCACGCAATGTCTTGGATTCGGAGAGAAAGCGGAGAACGGAGTGTCTTGACTACTAACTAACACTTGCTTTGGATTTTGATAACTTTGGGAGATGGATGGGATAGCTCACTAATAAATTTGTTTATAAAACTTAGGTCGAAATATGACTGTCGTAAAAATTTATGATAGCATCTTTGTTCTATACAATAAATTCTTTTTCAAACAAAATTATGTACATTCACATGCAGAATTAGTTAACTGAGTTTGTTGTTACATAGAATGAGAGAGTCGAACTATAGTAAATACTTCCGGAAAAAAAAATATTTTATCTTTAAAACTTTTTGTCTCGTCCATTTACGCTACATTGTTCTTTAGATTTAAATTTTCTGCATTCCATTTCAATGACGGGCCATTAACAAAATTTTGAGGAACAATGCTCATTATTATTAATAATGGAGCTCACAAATATATATTTAAGTAGAAAATAAACATTGTTTTCCAGGTGCGTCATAGATAACGCGTAAAATACTTGTATTCTACAAACTACTCTGCGAATACGCAGTATTTCAATTCGAACGATAGACTTTACAATGTGGTAAATAGGTATAGCTGTTGTACGATATCAATTTTACCTTTGATTTATCTTTAGTATTAATATTTTAAAATCTAATCAGTTTATATTACTATTTAATATCCACATTTTGGAAAAAGTCTTTGTTTTATTATTTAATTCGTGAGAAATAGCTTATCTGACATTGTTATCACGATTTAGTTTCCCATGTTAGTTAACTTTACCAATCCAGAACATAAACGCACCCGCATAACGGCCAGAATAAAGCTATTGTTCCATAGAAAAAATCAGGGTTGAGGATTTCGGCGAATCAGTAACAAAACGCGTTACCTACCTGCTATATAATGCTTCAATACATTACATTGTTAAGCAGGTAATGTCGGCCATTTGAATCAGGTACTGTGAATGAATATGGAATTCAATAAAATTTAATTTAGTTTTTGGAAAGCAAATCGACCATATTTCAAAGCGAAAAGCGTAGTCAAATATTGTATTTTTATATATTCAATTTTAAGAAATTATATCAATAGGCTGAATGAACTTAATAAATTTAACTTCATTTATATAGAGCTTGTCATAAGCTTTGTAGATCTGATGAGACTTGAACATATATATATATATTATATATGATCATAATTTTGCTGGTTAAACTAAAACGCTCTTACAGCAATTATTGATCTCGAATGTAATTTCTCTGCGAGTAGAGCACAATTTTAGATATCGAAATAATATAGAAGGGATGTGGATCCATGGTGTCGCCCTCCGGGATATAAGGGTAGCTAGGGATAGCATCGATTTTAGTCACCCTACGATCCGCACGGCGGGGGCGCGGCAAGATGGCGGAGGGTCCCGGACCTGCCTCAAGCGCACTCGCTGCCCCAAGGTCACGAGCGCCATGTGCTCCCACCGCGTAGACGCCCGAAATACAGCATCTCGATAAAGAAATTTGGCTGTCTCTCTCACACCTTCACAATAATGCCACTCAATACTGATTCTAACACGGTTAGGGTTGACATTTTTTGTGCAAGTCATTGCCATCATTTATACGTTTTATAAAAGTAGTAAAATTACGTAATATTGCATTACATTATTATAAATTTTAATTGAATGATATCTTAATAAGTATCGCTTGTACATTTTTTTTTATTTATCAACTTTTGACAACAACAATGTTTATGTAGCCTAATTTAGTTTGATCTACAATTAAACATTGACCGTCAGTGAACATAATAACTTTCTAAATGAGAATGTTAAACGCGCATCAACCCTAATCATAGCGAACCTCTTTTATCTAAATTATGGAAAATTTTGGAATGTGCCGTAACGCTCAACTTTCTCGCACGCACAATGCGTACGTAGTGCTGTCTCACTCTACTTTCCTTACCTACTAACACGAGGGTTAGTGGTAGGGAGCGCACAAAAGTTTTGGGATAGATTTTTTTCGCAAACTGCACCATTTGAAGCATCCCCATAGTGCCAGCCCAACATTAGGCCCGATTAGTGCATCCGCGTTACACTTATATTCGTTTTCAGCTGTTCGTATATTTTTTAAAGTTGTCAACTTTTCGTTAAATGTTACCATCCGGTGTGAGTGATAAAGTTTTACGAGTATATAGTGCAGTGACATGTTGTTAGAACAATATTAAGTTGTAAGTTGTCATAAATAATTATATACTTAAATATTCCTTAATTATTTCTCATATGTTTAGTAAAATGTCAAAATCTGAAATATATATCTATAGTTTTGTTTAAAACACACATATATTTGATGACAAATATATTCTGAACTTAATACGAGCATGTTTAGTTTTTTTTAAATGTTTAATCGTGTAATGGCGCTACCATATTATTGCTACTACAAATAGATTCGTTTATTCTAGAACCCCAGTTACTATGCATGTTTTTAGGATATAGTATAACTTTAGGCTTGAAATAGTATAAAAAAATATTTTTGTAAGCAGTTTATATTTATGTGTATATAAATAAATTAGAATAAGTTGAAACGCTATTTAGTAAAGTTTATTTTGTAATTTGTTAATTACTTATTTTATTACTAATTACTATATGTGATATTTGGCTATTAATGTATTATTGTATCAACTATTGCTACGGTGCAGCGGCGTTTGAATTTCTTAATATATGAGTTCCGTACTGCTAAGACATAATATTGCATTAGGAATTGTCACTAAACTTTGTTTAAACTTTTGAAGGTAAAAGCGGCAGACGGATGAAAGTTCCTAATATAATCTCGCAGATTAAAATATTAAATGTAAAATTTTGTAGTGCCTATTTCTATACGAAATACAACAAGAACATTTAAAAATAAAAAAAATTTAAATCACCTTTGCATTGTTTCAGATCTAATGACTTGACGTCCGCGTTATAATGACGTCGTTCGCAAACATGACGCAGTCGCTTGCAGCGAGCCTGCCTGCTACGTCCACCTCGGCCACGGGCTCCAGCCACAGTTCTACGGAGCAAGAAGACGCCCTGGGAATGTCGCACATCATCTGTAATCTCCTCGAGAATATGAACAAACCGTCGAGTCTACAATCAGGTGCATCCGCTTCATCATCTTCTACCATGCCTTATGACATTTGGGCGTTACCGTCCTGCAGTTCATTGCACAGTTCTATTACGCCTAACACTCGTGAGTACAACTCCGTGTCTAACAACAACAATCAAAATCACTCGAAAGAGGACAACTCAAGCGGATCGCCGGGTACCTCATCGTCTGTCTCAATAAGCTGCTTCCGTTGTGAGGAACGCTCACCGACCACACGTTGCTTGGAGTGCAACGATTTGTTTTGTCACGAGTGCTGTCACAAAGTCACGTCAGACTGTCAGCTGAGAGAACACACTTTGCTACCTATACATCAAATATCACCCATCGGAGCCAGACCTAATTCTGTAACAAATGATAAAGAGGTTATGTACTGTGAACTTCATGGTGACCCTGTTAGGTACTATTGCGAAGGTTGTATTATATTCATATGTCAAGAGTGTACTTTGTGGGTTCACAAGGATCATTGTTACTCTCCTATTAAAGGCGCTCTTGATATGTGTAGAATTGGTGTTTTCAGAGCCATTGAAGATACCAAAACTGGCACGAAAGCCATCAAGACCGCTATTGACAGAGCAGTGGCAATGTCGAAAGCATATGAAAAGGAAACTGCTGAGGCTAATATGAAAATACGTAAAGCTATGCGTTGCTTTGCTCAAGCAATTGAAGATAGGGAGAAATATTTATTAGATAAAGTTGAGAAGATGCGTCAAGCGAAGATGAACGAGTTAACAGATCACATGAATACCCTTCGTGGCATCCTCGCTGGGTTAGCGCACACCAACGAAACTCTAGTGCGTAGTATGGACTCTGAAGGCATAGACCTTTTTATGGCTAAAGAAAAAGGACGAGCACAAGTGATTATTTCTCTTGTATGTTTAAGAATATGTATGTGACTGAGGAACGTATAATGTTTATACCTCCAAATTACGATTTAGTCGATCAGATAAAAAGACAGTGCGACGTACAATCTGCCCCCGTGAATTCAATGCATTCTTTAAGTTCATCCTCTTCGCTCCAATCGCGTCAGTCATTATTGCATTCACTACAATCGGCTCAAACCTTTTCGCCGCTGTCATATCAAATGTCTGCCACAAGTAGCTTAAGGTCATTACCAGAATATTCAAATAGTCATACACGATCCACAAACTATTATGATCACAGTATCTCTACTAGTATAGCAATGGACTCGAATACCACACGTGGTATTGGTCAAGCAATACCAGGGTATTGGATGTCCGTGTCTGTAAAACCCACTAGAAGCCCTGTATCTGGAGTTCCAATGTTTTCGTTTGGTAGGGAAGGTCAAGATGAAGGGCAAGTGTCTAGACCTTGGGGTTTGTGTGTAGATAGAGAGGGTAATATAATAGTTGCAGATAGAAGAAATAACCGTATACAAATATTCAACAGTCGGGGAGAGTTTAGAACAATGTTTGGCTCTAAAGGCACTGGTCCGGGTGAGTTCGACCTCCCAGCTGGCATAACAACTGATACTTACGGTCGTATAATTGTTATCGATAAAGACAATCACAGGGTTCAGATATTTACGTCCTCAGGTAATTTTATTCTTAAATTTGGTTCCTTCGGCAAGGAATGTGGCCAATTTCAGTATCCGTGGGATGTAGCTGTTAATACTTTAGGCAATATAGTAGTGACTGACACACGTAATCATCGCATTCAACTATTTACTAGTGACGGTACTTACATAACTAAATTCGTTTTCGAGGGAGCTAATCCTGCCAAAATGCTTAAAGGGCCAACCACCCCTAGAGGTGTTTGTTTCACGACATCAGGAAATATTATTGTATCAGATTTTGAGAACCATCGTTTACTCATGGTTGACCCAACGTTATCCAAAGTTCTTCATTGCGTGGGCCGGGAGGGCTCAGGCATCGGTGAACTAAATCGTCCATCTGGAATAGTAACCGATGACGATGGTCGTATAATAGTAGCAGACTCTAAAAATCACCGCGTACTTGTGTTCACATCAGAGCTTCGTATTTTATGGGCTGTCGATCTAAAGAGTCCTGGTCTTGACGATAAAGACAGGCCGAGCGATGTAGCCCTCACACCTGAAGGTTTCTTAGTAGTATTGTTCGAGACTTTGCCCGATACCGCTCGCGACATAACATCACATGGCAAGCAATACATAAAAGTTTACTGACTAACGTAGAAAACCCGGAGACGATGAACTGTATGGACCGTAGGTCTCTTAAAGTTTTTTTTTTGTTTTTCTTTTTAGTTGTGATTACTTTCATAATGTGCCAATTTTTTATTAGTATTTGGGAAATCTGAATCGAGCTTAGCTTGTGTGGAGGAATGTACATGTTCATAAAATTATTATGGACGAAACATATTCTCCTTAAATTTTGGAATTTTTTCGTTACCATATTATTTTGATTTCAGTTCTATTTAGGACTAGTCTTTAAAGACCAAACTTTGTTTACAGTGCTGTTAGTTGCACGCCATAGTTCTGCACTGAGTATTTTGACGATAGGCTTATCTACCTAAACATTGAACTGAATTCTTACAATATCATATTACTAGAAGTTTCATTTGTTTTTTCTGACATTAATTTTTAACATTGCATAATCAAAGAATAGTCTCAACGTTATTATAAATAAAAGATCACACTGTGATTTAAAAGATGTTTTTATGTGAGATAATTTAAAATTAACTTGAAAAGTATTTTTTTTTTCGAATGTTACTTTGCGTTTTTTTTTTTTTTATTTGGTTAGTTAATAAATACACACGACGATGCGTATTCTTATATTAAGTTATTTTGCATATTAATTTAGGTATATATTATATTTTTTATTAAGGCGATGGCGGTCCTACGCCCATAGATAAAATGAAGTAATTAAAACGTAGCTCCTTTCTCCACTTAAATATTGAAAGGTTTAACGAAATAAGGTAGATGAACTAAGAAATTATTGCAATAAACTTGGAGACTGACTTTAGAAGACTGTCTGAAAGACGTGGTTCCGGCGGGCGCGGCGGTTATTGCGGATCAACGCGATATTTTAATGCAATTTTTTATTACCAAAATTTAGTTATTATTTTAACATTATTTTGAATAACGACTTTATTGGCATTTATATAGTGGCATGATTTTTTTCAACGTAGCAATTTACACGTTTGTTTGAGCGTGCGTGTTGCGTTCCTGTTTTGTTTTTAGTACGTCGCTAGAGAAATGACTGTATCATTAAGTCGACTTTAATTAAGTACTAATTTAGCTGTAACAGAACGAACAGCTTTCTCGATATTCCTCGACGTAGCGCTTTAGACGGTAGATAACTAATAGCTAATATATAAGATCCTCTACCACAACTACTTCTTCTTATACTTATACCTTAAGTATAAAATAAGTCGCTATGACGCACTCGTTGTTTAAAATTAGCTAATTTATAGATATTCATCTACAAATTGATTGTTTTTTTTTCAATTAGTATGTAACGTGTGATTGTAATTTGTGAACTCAAGATTTGTGTTAGTCAAAATATTTTAGCTAAATTGTTTCATCAAAATTCTATAAATTGACGTTTAGTCTAATTTTTAATGCCATCGGCGTGGAGTCGATCGTATTAGATTTAATACGCTGTGTTCAATCAATATGTGTTCACTATTTAAATACAGTTTAGAGTAACGTATTCGGACCGAGCGGTACGAATGGCCTCCTTGTCCTTGTTCGAGTAGTATGCGTAGTTTTACTCACGTTGTGCTCTCGCTTCCGATCTTAATTATAATAGAATGCTGGAGATGTAATGACATATTTTGTATTTACTTATCAACATTTAAGGTATTCAGGTGAATAAGGTTTTGTATAATTTTTAATATCCTGGCCCGTATGTTGTACCCTGAGGAACACTGTAGATAGTTCTCTTATTAATCCACACCCTATCGAACCTTTGTAACAACCAAAGTTTATATTATGTATATTGGTAAGGTCTTGCTCTCAGCAGGTGTACAGGTGTAATCATTATCAAATTTAACTGCTTCGTACGTTTGCACTTTTATCTAATAGTGAATTAGTGATCTGCATATAATAAACTCAATATACAGTATACAAGTGATATAATAGTGTAAAAGTCCTTAACTCAAGCAATGCTATTCCAATAATGTTTTGTACTGACGACTAATTTATAATACTATTAGAAATAACATTTACAACTATGTAATTAGGTTAAAAATAGCATAAGTTGAGAAATAACTATCTCCTTAATGTAGTGATGTGATGTTCTTAATGTTAGAACTTACACTTGAAACAAAAATTTTCTATTACATTAATTAATTATTTAGATTTAGATAAATGAACTGATTTTTATGACTGCAGATATAGTCTGAGGTAATTTAACATTGTCAGTAAAAGTGTGAAAATTATTGTTTGAAGTATGGCGTGAGTGTTTGGATTATTTTGACGTGCGGTTTTTTGCTTGGCGCTGCTACTGCTAAGGGCGGCAATATCCATAAGAAACATTTGTCTAATGTTTGTAAATTAAAGTTTGCTCTCATGTCTAGTGTTGGGTGTTTACAATTGACATAATAAAGGAAGCTTATTAGTTTCCATGAGGCCAGTACTGTAGGCGCGGACGTAGCTTTGGCGACGGCGATAGTGGGCAATATACAAGAGTTACAAATGCGTGCAGTTTTTTGCGTCTTGACTGTCAATTACTAAATTCCGCGAAGCTTAAGTATTTTTATAAACTTGGTTTCATTTAATTTCATATCATATATCAAAATGATAATTATATCTATCTTAATTTTTGTTCAGTGCCATTATAAAGTATTATGTTATTTTTAAAATAATGTGTTGCATAAAATGCATTTTTTATTAAATTTTCAAAGTTGTCTTAAAAGTCCAATCAAATCAACATTTATTTTTTATAATGTGACGTATCTCATAGTCCAATGTTTTATCTAACGTGTAATAACTTAGGTGATTTTGCAAAGCAAACTCCTTGAACTCCAGATCCAGAGACTTGTATCCAATAGAATGTTACCAGTCTTACATAATTAGCTTATTGTTAGACTCTTTTATCATCCGCTGTAAACTCTCTGATGTCATGACAGAAATATGGCCGGAGATCAACTAATACTGTAGAAATTCAATTTTTTTTTTAAATTTTCAATACAATTTCTAATCAATCCATCGTCTATGATTAGCCTAGTGTTGTCCTTTGTTCTATCAACATTCACTTAATTTCTGTCACTTCATCAGGTGGAAGTGATAATAAGAATGAGTCTTCAATTATACCTAAGTTGGCTCTAAGCGGCTTAAATTTTACTTAATCGCGAACCGCATTTAATTCGGTATGATTTTGTTTATGTTTCTTAGATTTATTTTGTTACTTGGTTTAGTGGATTGAACTTCAGCGTTCCAGAGTGGCTAGCTGCGTGCCTTCCATTGCTTGGAAATTTAAACGACCAGCACTAAACTCGATGTAAATGTAAACGTCGCGGCGACTGGCCACTCTGCGACGCCACCACTTTATAAAAGTGATTCAAAATTTTTCAACAAATATAAATTATTGATATAATCACGAAGTCAAGAGATTTGATCGCCAGTAAACGAAGTACTATGTGAAAGCTGCTAGGTGCTAGCAGTAAAATTGTGGTTTTGTGATAAATACAATAAAATTGAGAACTTAATATTGAAGCGTGATTGGTAATTTTGTACGAGTTTTTTTAACGTTCAATGTATTACGAACGGAAAAGGAAAATTTCAGCTGCTTCCTTGTAAAAAAAATTCTAGGACCACCTGCATAGGGTCGTGGGTGAGACGCAATACGAAACTGCATAATATACATACATTTATATGAGATTTTAGCTAAATTGTATTTGAGCCATTCTATTTGTGCTATTTTTTAATATTAGCTAGGCGCTTGTGTTGTGTTAGTCTTAGAGTAGTGTAAGCGTTCATCCCCCCTTTGTTAAACTTTATAATGCAATGTACTTGTATCAATTATCTCAATTATCATAATAATACAATACGTTTAACATTTTATAATAAGAATAACCAATTACGAATAGTCGATACGCATTCTATTAAGTAATCGATGCCTTTTGTAAAGTTAATTCATAAATGTATAAAATTATATAACATAAATATGAATATTCTTGTAACTAATGAAAATATGATATATAAAGAAAGGGGTGATGGACGCGATCGTGTATCAGTTGTAATTAAGTAGTCTTAATTTAATCTAAGGCCCGCAAAAGGAACGGCCCGGTTAGCGCCGAGCCGTTCCTCGTGCGGGGGCCAGTATGTAAAGAAGCCATTACTGACTGACCACTTTACGCGGAGATCTCGATTTTGAATGAAAATTTTAAATAATAATAAAAAAAAAAAAAAAAACTTTTTATGGAGTATTATTAAATTTAAATCGATTCTCGCATCGTACGGTATCGATTTTTTTTAAGTATCAAAATTGTATGCTCTATATTCTATGCCGTGATCGTCCGAGTTGTCGGTTGACTGCGAAATGGTATAATTGCGTGCGCCAGTAATGACTTCTCATAGTGGTGGTTGTGTTCATTGTTTAAGTACCACATCTACCTCACTCGTATTTGTTATTATTAAGACTGATTGGATTTAATGTAACGGTGGTCTGATCACCGCTTAGGAAGCCTGTTGTCTACGAGAATAAGCGAAATTCTGACGAACTGAAATCTCATCTAAATAATAGCGTCCAAACATTCTGAATGCAAAATTTTCTTTGTAAATGCAAAATGTAAACTTGAACAGTTTGTTGTGCAAATGTCGACAGCAGCCTTATTTTTCATTTTATATCTATATCTTATGTTACACTCCTGTAATATTGTTAAAAGAAGACTGATATTTTATAAATGTTCCTATATTTTAATTTAGAATAATTTACTGCCTACCGTAATTCGTTTACATTATTTTTTAACCTTTCGGTAATAATCATTACTTTGATTCTTGTAATCTTATCAATTGTGCATGACGCTATATATGTCATGAATTTTTTGAAATTTTTAATGGAATTTTGTATGAAAATTAATCAAGTGATTGATAGAAAATGGTTTTTTATTTTCCTTTTCCTCTCCTAGCCCTTTACTGTTAATTATTAGATAACTGGTATTGTTAATAAACATTCTAGAATTAATAATAAAAACCAATGAAGTTTCATAATATTCATAATAATAAATTACCTTTAAACGACTAGTATTGATTTGTTTAAGTAATTAAATATAATAAAAGGGGAGTGCGCTCTTCGTAGTCGTCTTTTGGCGTGTTGTACTACAATGTATTTTTTAAATGTTTTACTAAAGTGTAATACCGCCCAAGTTAGCTAGAATCGGGTAACAGAAGCAAGTAAGTAAATGATTTTTAAAAATGTTTCTTAATTTTTTCTATCACTTTAATGTAAAGATAAACCTTTTTGGTTTACGGACACAAAGATATTTGACACATTAAAATATATTTCATTTAAATTAAAATATTAAATTATATTTGAGTAACGTCAAGAAATGGGGCATCATATAAGTGTTATTGTTACAAGCTTGGGGAGATTTTTTGAATATCCTGTAAAAAGGAAACCAATATGCTTTTACAGGCAGGAAGATTTTACAGCGACTGGTGATGTGCTTATATTAGTGCTAATATATATTAAGATGGTCAATGTATTTGCCAAATTATAAAAAGAATAAATATTCAGACATCTAATTTTACGTTTACGCGTTCTAATAACAAAAAAACTGTTTTTTTTTTATAATATTTAAAGCATACGCAATCGACGCATTTGTAACGTATGTTTGTCTCTATACATACAGTATATACTTTTTGACTAGTATAATTAGAAGTGTAAATGTACCTAAGACCTCAATTGAAATTACGACATACTAGACATCTATTGAATGATTTTTATATATCATTCTATTACGTAAAACTTTCTGTATGTTTCATATATAGGTGAACCGCAAAGGAGAGCGTCAGATATTCAGAAAGTTCCCATGACGGACTATGATAAGCTCGTTGATCAATTTTACAAGCGGCTAGCTGAGCAGCGCCAATATAACCAGGTAGATTATTATTATTTCATTTCAGCTTTATGCCTTTTCCCACGTAGCGGAGTAGTTAGAGAACCCAGTGTCAAAACACTCCGTTCTCCATTTTCCGCCCGAAATCGAGGCATTGTGTGTTGAGTGGTGGAACTCAACGCAGCGCTTTGTCTTAGGTACAATTATAACAATCATAGGAGATATAAGTGTGTATTTAATTGTAATAGAACTAACTATACATTATATGGAAATTAATAATAATCTTATTATATCTATCTCTTATAATATCATACCACTTGGCGGCATGATTATGTTTCAATTGATTTCATTTCTCCGCTCTGGAACCTAAGAAAAAGTGCGGCGTTGAGGTCCGAACTGCGACTAACCTGCTATGCGGAAAAAATCACGAGACTCGCGTTTACAGCAAGACATTGTGCTACTGCGCCGCGATGGATTCTTAATAAAAGTAAACAATAGACTGAATATATATGAATATCTATATTTTGTCGTCAGGAGATGAAAGAACAGGACAGAAGATGGAGCATGCAAAAAGTGGTGCAAAGGTTCCCAGGCTGGAATGAGGTCACAATCGCGAACTTACACAGTCTGTTCCTGTTATTTGACAATCAATCTAATGGAATGTTGGGTTTTGATGATTTGTTAGTTTTTAATTTATTTTACTTTTGAATACTTGCTTATTAGCTTCAACTGTATCTATCTATCTATCTGTCAATGTTAGTAGATCCTGTCTATCTCTACGATATTTTAACCCACTTCTTGTCAATCGATTTGCTTGAATATTTCCATACGTGGCTGGAATCTGATGTAATATAATATTTTCTTATCATTAACTTGGTTCCCTTCCTGGCATATATACAATATTTATAACAATCATTTTACGTTATTTGTGACATCAAATTTTGATAAAAATATTTAAAAGTCAAAAGCATAAAATTTTTATTTATTTTTCTAATTTATTAAATATATTGCAGTTGTGCAGTATTAGAAAGTTTAGGGGACGAGACAACTATGGAAGTGAGAAAGGAGAAATTTACTAAAGCTGATAGCGATAATGATGGCTGGATCACATACGACGAATTCCTTTCGGTAACTTAATAGATTAATACAAGAATTTATTCTTATCTACATATCTACTTAGACTGGCCATAAATACTGTTATAATTAAAAATAAACTAAATATTACTTAAGAATTTGGTATCTGTCACTTTTTTGATTGTTCATTTTGTTTTCTTATTTTCGCGCCAATATATTGTAATATATTTTGTGATATTAGAATGGAGTGGTGATTAAGAGAACCGAATCGCTGTGATTGCTTAGTACAAAGAAGGTAGGTGAAAATACAATTATTAAAATCCTCAATACGCTTGGTATAAGTCAAATGTTTGTGTACCGGCCTATTGAAATGTACAATGAAACCTCCTCTGTTTGTGACCACAAATATGTGGCCGTCCTCGTAATGTTCGTACGAAGAAGGCGATCCAAGCAAAGAAATTCTGTCTGAATGCAAAAGATTTTATCTCGGGGGATGAAGATGACTTAGGACTTGCTGTCTATAAGAGAAGCACTGGTCTGGTGGAAAATGTTTTACAATTGATCAATATTTTAACAAACAAAATGACCGTATTTATATTTATCCAAGTTCAGTGAAGTCTGGTTAGCTAAGAAGGAGCTATATTTTTGTAAAATTGGTATCATAACATGGGCACAAGTGTATCAAGATCGCATTCTTGAGAAGGCAGTTAAGCCCCTCGACAACACCATGTCCAAGAATCGTCGAATAACCTTTATATATTTGTAATGATTTTAAATTAATATATTCAACTAACATTAGATTAATAATAAATAAAAAAGTTTACGTACAATAAAAAAGCTTTGTTTTTCTATGTAACAATATTTATGGCAAGGCTAAGTATATAAGTAAGCGAAGACAAACTTTCAATCACTTTTGGGGGTGTATGAAGTTTACCACAGTTTATAAAGAATAGTGCAGACAAGTTAGTTTTTATAATAATGCATAAAATTATATTAAATATTATACAAGCTAATATGTATTCGAAGTACACATTTGTATACGTTGCTAAGGCATCGTGTATGGTGCAAGTCAGTGAGCTAATTAGTGCCTACTTAGTTTATTATTTACAAACGTAGGTTCCAAATAATCCAGCTCTTTTTACAGATCCACGCTTTACCGCATAGCAAGGTACTAATGCCAGAGCACTTTCCTAGACATTGCGCGTTAAGTGGCAGAACCCAACGCCGCTTTTTCTTAGGTGCCAGAGCGAAGAAATGAAAATAATTTAAATATAATCATTCCCCCGAGTAGGAATCGAACCCATAAGCAATCACGTTCACATTCAAACGTTGCCCCACTGCGTCAGGATAGCCTCTGGTAATCTAACGATTTTCATAAAACTATTATAAATTGGATTTTGCGATTTCAGAGAAAATCTCATTGTGTACTAAAATTAAGATTGTATTTCTTTTTTATATTTTAAGCTAGTATATAACTTCAACCCACAAGAGGACGGAGAGCTGTCGGGCTTGCCTCGGCTCTGCAACGAGGTCGCTGAAAATATTCAGTTTGTTAGCAACTTGACAGTTGGAGAGCAACTTGAATATGGGTTATTTTAAATAAAATATCACATAGTTTTACATTTTTGTTTTATTTCTTAAATCAACAGCCGCAAATGTTCAAACACATATATGCATTCTTTATATTAAAATGGCGATGGGCATTTCTATCCACATCATTGAAGTGAACTTAGCCCTAACAGTTTTATAACCAGATAGCCTAGCCTATAACTTTATAATAAAGAATGTTCTTAACATTAATAAAATTGAAAAAAAAACTAATATCTTGGTGGGCCATCGTCACTAAGAGAATCAATATCGCTGAGTTCCGCCAGCGCTGGGTCGCATGCAAGGCACTGGTTGCCGACCTCCTGCCAACACTCATTGCAATAAACGAACGGACACGTCGTACTAATACACGAATGCCATATCTGTACTGATGTTTCGTCTAAAATTGTGGAGAATAATTCAAATTAATAAAACTATAGTAAACTGAGGCCTTCGTGGCGCAGTGGGACGACGTCGGACTATAAACGCGATTGGTTGTACGTTCGATTCCCAGTTGGAGGAATTTACTTTTTAATGGTTATAATTTCTTCGCTCTGGTACCTAAGACAAAGCAAGGCGTGCAGCTCCGCCACTCAACACGGAGTGTCTTGACACTAGGTTCTCTCTGACTATCCTGATGTGCGGGAAAAAGCGTTAAGCTGAAAAAAGACAAAAAAATTCCAAAATATAATGTAAAAAAATGTAAATGACGTTTAAATGTTACATATATTTTTATTATCTGTTCAGCCCGATAATGGTTATCTGTATTTGAGCGTAAGTAAAGACAGATCGATAGTTCATTATTATTATTTCTATGTAGATTCGGGATAAATTTTATAAAATCTTTTTATATATTATTGTCGTTTTGTTTTGTTCTGTTAAACATTTTCCCGCACAACAGATTAGCCATAGATTATCTAATATCAAAGACACTTCGGCTTTATCCGCTTTCGGCGGAACTCGAGTCCGCGCTCAGTCTTGCCAGAGTGGGGAAATGAAGATAATTTTAATACTGTCATTCCCCGATGGCGATGGACGTTAGCGGTTAGACTATACCCCCAAACAATGAATATATAAAAAAAAAAATTGCAAATTAACTGTTGATTAAAAACATTTGAGTAAAAAAAAATAATCTCACTTTGATGGTAATTTAATTTTCTAGGCTCAGGTTCTTCACATATTAAACATTTCATCCTAGCAGCTGACAGTGTACTAAGCCAGCCTAAAAGGTGTGGACACCTCATACGTAAGCTCAACAGGTTTTCTCCAGACAAGTAATGGGCGCGAACCGCTTGCACAGCTTTTCGTCGTAAAGTTTTCTCGATTTTCATACGTTTTTTAAGAATATCATTGTACAGATGCAAATTGCGTTGTTTTTCGCGAATGGGGTAAAAATAACTGCAGATTAATCTAAAAAAATAAATTTATGTAAATGCATGTTCATTCATTGCTTTCAATTCAGTTCTTAAATTATAGCGTTTCGAACTTGCCAGTAGAGCACTATTCATAAATTAATCTTTGGTTTTCTCTATAATGCCCTATAATGTTTGGGATTTCGTGATTTTTACACATTTTTAAACGAAACTATTTTGAACCGGATTAAAATACATTTTACATATTATTATTACAGGTCAGACGAATGCTACCTCAGCCTGTGGTAGTGGAAACATTAACCTAGAGCCAAGGCACTCCGTACTCCACTTTCCGCCCAAATTCGAGACATTCGTGTGTTGAATAGCAGAACGGCGCTAGACTAGAGTGAAGAAATGAAAATTAATTAAAATACAATATATAATAATTTCTTCGAGTAGAGATCGAACCTACGACCGTTTTGCAGTCACACATTGTCCCGCTACGCCACGATAGCCTCCTACTTCAACGATATGGTAATATTTCATCATGTTACCTCCGCAGCCTTAGCGTGTAAGGATTTATGTACAACAAAACTAAGATCCAAAGATAGCCTGCATAAATCTTGAAATAGTATGAGGTGGGCATTGCTCGGGGACGCGGCAGGCACATTTCGTTAGGCAGCGTTATATTTCTGTGGCTTGAGGCTAATTCTTTTAGGACTTTGCGCATCATCTTAGATAGTTCACCTTTTCCTTTTACCTGAAGAATTTGAAAAGTATCTTTTTATTCGCGTTTTTTTTAATCTATAGAAATAAACAAATTTGGAATATTCGTCTGCTTGTATAATTAAAATAACTTCTTACTAAATACATATGGACTTATGTTTTATATATACGGTACATATGCCAAAATCAAACGTTTTTTTTACAAATTTTGTCTTGTCTTATTTGTCTGTTCCGACTAATCTCTGGAACGGCTGGACCGATTTTGTCGGGACTTCCATTAGCAGATACATTAAGAAGTAACTTACGCTACTTTTATTATACAATTGTACGCGGACAATGTCGTGGGCACGGCTAGTTTAAAATATCATTAATTAATATTATAGTTTCCCTGTTTTGCTTAGACAAAATATATTTTTGACTTCCACCACCCAACAGGTTGCACCTATCTAAAATAAGGGAAAAGTATAGACTGTGGCTTAATAGATTTTTGGCTTTCCTCACAATGACGCGAGTTAATCTGTTTGACTAAAAGCTTGCTTGTGGTAGAAGAGAAAATTCCTATTCTCAGTAGTCATAACCAGTAGTACTACTGAGAATAGGACTTACTAGGACTTTAGAACCTAGTAGGAATTTGTTTTAAAGTTATGGGGGCATAAATCAATATCTATAACGATCATATCAAAAATTCTTAAATCTACATGTTAATATTGTTTTGTTTCACTGGTAAGTTTATTGGGAAGGAAATGTTCAATGGTATCACTGTTAAGACTACTTTTAAGGCGAAAATTACTGACTACACAGTAAGACTAATGAAAATAGGCGGTAATTTGGCAAATTTTAAAAAACTATATATTTAGAAAACGTATAGAAATTTTTACGCAGCGGGATTTGAACCTGCGCCTCTTGAAAACTGTTCAATGTTGAAAATCGTTTCCTTAGTGTGCGAATAACACTTTAAAAAATGTTAAGAAAAATATTAAAAAAAGATATTACTAACAAGACTGGTTATAATTATGGCAAAGCCAAGTTACCTTAACATCAATATCTTGACCTTGATATTGCGATTCAGGCTCCAAAGCAAATTGTCTCACGACATCCAGAGCTTCGTAGAAGAGTCTGTCCAGCATGACGAAAGTCGTTGCGGTTATAGCCTCGAGCATGACTTTAAGAATTTGTGTCACCAATTTACTACGTTCAGATGGTATGTACGTTACCGAATATACGTCTATATATTTAGTTCTTTCCATCTAAACCATGTTTAATATTATTAATTATTAAAAAATAAAAAGGTTTTTAAACGAAAATTTTACAGCGTCTGTATACGCGATGTTTGTGGGTATATTCCCAGTTGGGGAATAATTAAATTATTTTACCCGCTCTGGTGACAAGACAAAGCGCAGCGTTGAAATTCGCCATTCAACACTCAATACCTCGTGTCCGAGCGGAAAGTGGAGAGCAGAGTGTTTTAACATATTTTATTTAAAGTGTTAGTTATACACTTAGGAAAATTGAAAAACATATTTTAGAAAAACGTAAAAAAATTTGAACGCAGCGGGATTCGAAACCGCGCCTCTCGGAAACTGTTCTAATTTTTATACGTTTTCCTTAAATATGTTTTTCATATTCCGGAGTGTCTTAGCATTACATTATGCTAATATGTCAGAGAGCGTATAGTATTTGTCTTTCCGCATGTGATACATCACTAAACTAAAATCTGACAATCAAACATTCTCTGAACTTAAATTAAAAAATTATCAATTGAATATCACATTGTTATACCTTTTTTAATGGTAAAAGTGTGAACTGATTTTTTCTTCGCCGTTTAAGGTCGGTCCTTTTGAAGTAATCAGTTATATACACATTGTCATAGTCCGTATTAGTCAAATACAGTTCGTGGTACGACACCGACGCTACCGCTATACGGATTGTTAATAGAGCTAAGCAGATGTTCACTGTTATAAAGACAGCCTGAATTATTAGGTATTTCTCATCAAAAGCTTGCATTACACGCTGGCCTGATTCCTTTGCGTTCTACAATATCATGTAGAACTACTGTATTATAAAATATCCTTAATTTAATGGACATACCCTAATTTTAATTCTTATTTTTTTATAGATATTAATTTCACAGAACTAAATATTTTAGTGGCCGCCAAATTTTAAAGATTATGCGGGTAATCAATACCGTACATTGCCTTACCAGACCGGGGAAACACCTACACAATACATATATTATAAATATCTGCCATCTAACAACTCAAACTGGATCGGAACACGCAACAGACGTTAGTTATTTAATTTCAACTTCACGCTTTTTCCCGCATAGCAGTGTAGGCATAGTAAAAGCAAAATGTCACGACACTCCTTTCTCCACTTTCCGCTCGAATCCGAAACATTACAAGTGAGAATCAAACCCACACATTAAATCAAACTATAGCGTTTACGGTCAAGACTCTGTCACACTACGCCATACATAGAACCTATACTAATTTCTTAAATAAAAACATATAGACCTGAGTATTACAAGAATGTTCACGTGATATATTTTGGCGCAGACTTGTTTTATTCAAATCCATAGTAAATGTCCTTTTTATATTTTTAAGAAACTTAAGCTCTGTGGATATATTGGACTCTATCTAAAAGTAACAGAAAATATGTTTACAATATCTTCAACATTTTTTGTGCACAGAAATCTATTTTAGAAAATTTGCAACTGTTATTGACTAGCGATGATTGTGGCTTTTTATCCAGATCATGTATTAAGAAAGAACCTTTACACTTTTTCTTGCATAGAAGTCGTCGGCTCATCACTGAAGTCGAATAATGCCTACATTGTACTCAGTTGAGTAATTGGGAAGGTTTTTTAGAGCTTTAAGCATAAATACAGTCATTTTGTTAGTTAAAATATAACTCAATTGTAAAAATAAATATTGTAACAGTATTTATAGCCAGCTAAGTATATATGCATTTATAAACTAATTTAAGTAAGAAATCTAGCACCGCCATGTTGCTATTAGACTTACTTGAAAATTTGCATAGATATCAGTTATTATAAGCTAATCTTTATGTAGCTGCTTTGCCAGCATAAACTTTGTAGTAGAGTAAAAACGTGAATTCCAAAGATAAAACATATTTTTGTTCGCTTATATTTTCAACGCTGAGCTAGCTAAGGGCTTAGCTAGGTAAAACCTTAGATATACTATGGAAGTATGAACAAAACAATATATTATGAAATTGTGTATCTTAAAAATGTGTACAAAAACACTTCCAATAATAGGCCTATCTGTTAAGGACGGCTCACAGTAACCATTTTTATCCTTTAGTTATTCCAAAAAGTAATTCGTTATTTACGATATAATTATAAAATAATAAACAGTATAGTATCATTTTTAACATTTTTTAAAGTGTTATTCGCACACTTAGTAAATTGAAAAAGACATATTTAGAAAACGTATAAAAATTTTCCCGCCGCGTTTAAATTTTTATACGCGTTCAAATTTTTATACGTTTTCTAAATAAGTATAGTATCATTTTTGTCCCATTAATATAATATTAGATAAGTTATATGTTAAATATAATATATTATTATATTCAATATAGTCCTTTATAGTATGATATTAAAAAATAATATCTTAGAATATTTAATGACAGAACTCTTCACTTATTGTCGATCTCCGTTATCACAATCGCATTACTCTCCATTCTACCCGACATTGACATTGGCAAAGTAAATGTTGCATGCAATTTTCAATTGGCACGAGTAAAAGCCATAGAATAAAGACCAACATTCGCAATACCAAAGAGCTATGTGGTAATGAAGCCTAACATGAAAAAGACATATTTAAAAAACGTATAGAAAATTGAACGCAGCGGGATTTGAACGCCTCTTGAAAACCGTTCAAGCGCTCGTCTTCGTCTTTTTCAATTGTCTTAGTGTGGGAATAACACTTTAAAAAATAATAAAAAAATATAAGCGAAACATGGTTAATATAACTCTAGTGTGGAATTTGAGCCGCTCGCTTGATATACCCAATGTCCAACATAGTACGTGTCGACGACGCTTGTTATATTTAACAATGAAAATATAATTTACCCGTGTAGAAAATTTGCATATATCAGGTCCCAATAATCGTTTTATATCACAAATTCGCCGTAATAGTAATTTCCGACATATCACCACTGCGTGCGGAAACTCCTTTCTACACAAAATGTACGCTGAATAAAATATATTTAAACATATCGACGTAGCATGTGATATTTGGTTTTCGCAACGAATTCCCATTTTGTTGGCATAGATGTCTTCATAAAGTGAACTTTCTTTTTCTCCTTCAGTTACATTTCTAACTCTGGAATGTTTTAGGTTTATATATTTTTTTATATTAGATATATGGAAAGCAGAACTGCCTCCGAGCCGGTGGTAGCATCCGGTAGGACTGACAATACTGCCATTTTATGTTAATTGATGATTTGAAAAAGCTTGTTTAAATATAGGCTATATGTAAATAAAGAATATTTTCATTTTCATTTCGTTTTAGGCATTCGTTTGAATTACGAGGATACTAGATAGAATTGTATAATTAATTAAATTATAATTTTCCCTCAATTCCGTTTAAGTGGGGTTTGTAGTCTTTGCCAAGGTATCCCTGTTTCTATTTTCCATGTTAATGAAACGTAAGGTTCCATTATTTTCAAGGAAGCTTCATGTCAAATTGCAGCAGAAGTTCAGTAAATTTCGGCTGCTCGTTGTCTGTCAGATGCTCATTGAGCCATGAAACAGATAAGTTACACATAATGAATGCTATTAATAAATAAAATATAATTTAAAAATTAAGTACATACAATTGTGAATTTACATCGTACAACATATTCAATAACTTGTCAGTCAAGTAATTATTAATTTTCATTTGCTCTAAATGTGCGGCTCCTTCGAACTCATATTCTAGTGGTGATATTACTTCACTAATAGACCTGCCGTCAAAAGTTTTAGTTTATTAAAAATACTATAGAGATATCTTTTTTTCAGCTTCACGCTTTTTTCCGCATAGCATAGTATTCAGAGAGATCCTAGTGTCAAGATACCCCGTTTTCCACTTTACACCCGAAATCGAGACATTGCGTGTTGAGTGGCGAAACTCAACGCCGTTCTTTATCTTAGGTACCAGATCGGTGAAAAGAAAATATTGGTATCCATTAAAAAAAAATTTTCACTTTACGCGTTATCCCTGGCGGGGAAGACAGGACTTTATGTTTTATTACTTTAGTATTTAGTGTAAAACGTGGCCTTATGTAGGTACTCCCATATGAGAAGTAGTTTGGCAAGAGCAAGGGCTGTCTAAGTAAGGCAGACGTACTTTTCTTGCATACAATTTAAATATTTTGTCACATACCCTAAAGATTCCTTTATTTTAAAGATTTCATCTTCAAAACTTAATAGAGCTTTCTTTAATGGTTGACCTGTTAACTCATGTCTTATTTTGGTTAAATTATACAATAACTCTGTACTGCAGGCGTACACTCTTACTACCTCCTTAGCATTTAAGCCCATGTTAGTTATTGGACCTAAAACATAATAGTGTATAATAATATATATAATAAAATTGAGTGTAATCACGATTCATTGTGGGTTTTCATTCTTACTCTGGGGAATTATTATATTTAAATTGTTTTTAATTTCTCTGCTCTGGTAAATCAAGCCGCGGCGTTGAGTTCCTTCACTCTACACGCAATAAGTCTCGAATCTGGGCAGAAAGTTGAAAACGGATAGTCTTGACAATAGGTTCTTTCGGACTTAATGACTATCTGATATGCTATGCGAGAAAAGCGTAAAACTTAAGAAACACATATGTATTAAAATAATTGGTCTTTAGTCTATAATATAATAAAAAAGGTAAAAAAGTTGTATCTCTACATTGAATATATTTACGAAAAAACAATTTAGACGGATTTTGCGCACATCTTCGTAGTTACTGGACTGATTTGAGTTAAAAAAAATTCGTTGTATACCTTTCAAGCCTAAGTCAGGCTTTACGATATAATTGATTTCGAAGAACACCTGTTGTAGAATTGTTACAATAGACATGTGAAACTGTAAGAAATAAAATGATATATCTTTAAAAATTTTGTTAACAAAAATTTTTCAGTTTGATCTGTAGCATCAGAAGAAGAACTATATAAGCTTAGCTAAAGTATAAGAAATAACGAATTGTTGCCTGAGCAAAAGTTGAGCAGCGTGATGCGCATTTGACGTTGACATATAATAATTCAAGATACAGAACAGCTGATGATGAAGATAGAAGCATGGTAGCCTAGCTAAGCTATTAGAAAATTCCTCGTAACAAAAACTGTTAAACGTGATAGGAATTTTTCATTATCATATAACAATTAAAGATTTGGAAAATCTGACAAAAAACCATGATATAACTAGCCAAACTGTAAGAAACAAAGAAATGCCTCATTAGTAATGTTTAAAGTAATAATTGTTCAGATAATGGTCCAATTTGCCGAAAGAGAAAAGCGTGAGCTGAAAAAAAATTACAATCGTCTGATGTGGAAGACTTAGAGACATAAAATTACCACTATAAACAAAGTCATAGTAATTTAGGGGCAGTTTTATTGCCAACATGTAGTAAATGGAACTAATTCATACTAATTATTATAAATGTGAAAGTAACTCTGTCTGTCTGTGACGTCATCATGGCCGAACCGCTGAACTGATTGCGATGAAATTTTATATAGAGATACACGAGCATCTAGCGATGGCCTTTTTTTCCCATTTTTTTAGTTTTTCCTGGAATTTCATTGTTTTATGAAAAGGCTGCTGAAAATACGAAACAGCTATAGTTCGCTCTGGCGAAGCCGCGTGCGGTTCTCTTGTTCTTAATATATAGTTGTCCCAAAATAACTTATATGTTCCAGGAAAATGTCGCAAAAACAAATGTAATAAAATATTATTACGAATGTTGATTGACACAGGTATCGTTTATTTCTGTATTTTTTCCAGAAGTATTACTGTAATATTTAGTCAAATAATAAAATGCGTTACCTGCAACAACGTAACTTAACACAACTGCTTTCAAAACACCGCGACCAGCCTTGCCACAATACATTGGTAGCAATAAAATAGATATACATCGCATTTGTACCGACACTATATTAACTATTCCTAAAAAAATAAAGAAATACTTGTATTATATACCCACAGTGACCTGTACGACAGTGACGACATATGGGCAAGGTGGTTACTTCAAATCCTCTTAAGGTAATGTGGTGTGGTGTCAAACTTCAGTCCCAATATAATATATACAACTATTTTTCTTATGTTATAATTGTTAGGAATATGAAATAAATAAATCTATTTACCTAATGAGAAGCTTATAATAAAACCTACAACTAAGCTATTGCAAAATAAAATCGGTATGTCCTTCATAAAAAGGTGGAAATAAAGCTGCCCTAAGCCAAAACCGATTAGAAACGCTATGATCCGTTTTACGCATTGTTTCTTATAATATTCGGAACACACACAAGTGCATATAAATGGGAAACAATAATAAAATAATGAATTTAAAAAAAATTGTACTTTTACCAATATTGACATATTTTTGACACTTTACTTTTATGTGAAACTGTCATTAGTTTCACGTTTGGTCCTTTTTCTTTTTAAGTATGACAGGCTTAGGCTCTTGATTACACTAAGCCTGATGTTAAGTGTTGATGTGGTCTACGATGACAAACACTTGCCTAGAAGGTACCTATTGACTCTCGATTTCTTTCAAGTTCTTTAAATTGTATAATTGTATTATACAATTTAAGGAACTCTAAGAATCTAAATTGAATTAGGAAATACATACGCCGGACAGATTTTTTAGTCTCTTCTGTTGTGCGAATGAAGTTAAAGAAAATAGACTCAAAGAATATAGATTCTATAGTTAAATTAAGTGCAAAAATTATAATATAAATATTTATTATTTAAAAAATGAATTTAATGTTCAAAACTATATCACTATTACCTTTAAATTGCAACAAATATTAATGAAATTTCAGACACGAAAATCCGGTCGGTTTTTAAGTTAAAAATTGCTTCTAGGTTCAGAAAAAAAAACGAGATAATAATTTTAAATTAATCATTTATTATAATTAGTCTTATAAACGTCATTACTTTAGTACAGAACTTACAATACATCGAGAAGATTACAAGCGCTTTAAACAATTCAAAGCATTGAATGCTCATTTCACAATAATAAGTTTCTATACAAATAATTTCAGCCAGAAAACTACCTATAAAATGATGTCTCTCTCGGCTTATATAGGAATGAAAGAGATAAAATATTGCTTCAGCATTTTATTTACTTTATTTAAAAATCATAGTCTCTACGAAAATTTTGTGCTCATATTATATTCCCTTTGGTACTGAATAATGAAAAGAGGCTATCAAAATTAAATTTACTTAAATTACATTTTTTAAATAAAATCAAAGATATATTTTTCATTAATTTTTTTTTATATTAATATATTAATAATACCCAATTAGTGAAGTTTGTCTCAAACTTAAGCAAAATTTATTTGACAGTCTTAGATATATTCAGATTAACTAAAGACCTTGCAGCACAAAAACAAAGCTCTGCAATATATACTTCCATACAAAAGTTATCTTAATTAAAATATCAATTATTTAATAGACTACATTCATATTGCTATTACACATTACGTATTATTTTAGAAAAAATAAAGGCTTTTAACTTTTTTCAATTACAAACTAATCAAATATAATGTAAAATAAACTATTTGAGCCTTTAATGAACAAAAAAAAATCATCAAACAACTACAATATTGTTATCAAATTCTCTAGTTGTAGTCTAATTTATCATTTTACATTCTACTAATCGCATTAAATGCTTAAAATGTTTATAAAATTTCGATTACAATATTAGAAGAGCCTTGATCCCCCCATTCCTAGAGGTAAAGCCGGAGAGGTCTTCTTAAGATGGTTACGCTAGGGCTGTGGGGGGATCACCGGCAGGGTCTTCTGTTACCTCAGTGACCATTGGCTCTTCTTCTTCAGGGATCTCCAATATTTTGGGTCCATAGAGGAGTAGGTATGCACAGTGCCAGTCACCTAAATTTGTTTGTTTTCTTTAATATAAAATAATTGTTATACAGAATATACATGCACATTAAAGTAGATATCAAATATATAAATGGTATGGTAACAGACATTTAAGAGGATCCTGAAAAACTCAATCTCAAATTAAGTCACGCATAAAACTTGAGAGGCAATCTTGGCGCAACAGAGCGGAGAAATTAAAATACAATCATTCCTGCAAGTGGAATCAAATACACAACCATTGCGTTTTCAGTCAAATGCTGTGGGACTATGCCATCATTTTAAAGATATTACATATTATATCAGGCATTTAGATGCCGGCATAACAATTAGTAGTTTTAGTCAGTTTTACTAATCTATTAACAAAGCTATAATATGAAATAGTGAACCACCTAATTGTTTAATAATAAAAAAAGAATATTCCACTTTAATAATCTATTTATAAATGCATAATATAAATACACTTAGTCATACTCAATAGTGTATCTTTACATGGCTTAGCGGTCAGAGTTCTTGGACGGTTTCCAATAGACGCAGGTTCGAATCGCGCTGCGTTCACATTTTTATATGTTTACCAAAATTGTTGTCCAATATCCTATGTATATTTATTCATTGGTGTTTAACAAAAGTACAGTACATTTATTAATCAGGCTTTATATACATAGTAAAGTATAATAACCATTCTAATGTATGCTATGTTAAACACCAACATGCAAAACATTTGTGTGTGAGAAATGTATAAAAGAAAGTTTAGTTCAAGAAAAAAATGACAACTAAAAGCACTTCTAACTTTTTATTTCCCAAGTGAAGGCACCACATTTTATAGCCTTCACCGCCGTATTGCATGCTAATACAAATTGAAAAAAAAAAAAAACTGACCTCCCCCACTAAGCTTGAGCACTTCCTCCTCGGTGACGGGCGTGACGGTGTCGTCGTCGCACCGCAGCCACGTGTCGCCGCGCGACACCCACGCCACGTAATGGCCGGAGGAGGACGAGCGCCCGCGGTGAGTGAGCACCGCTTGGAGCCGGTAGTAGCCGCTATTGTTGCTGCCCACGTCTGTAATGCCGGTTTCGACAAGGGTGCGAATTAAAACACTGGAAGCTAATGATAATTGCGATCTTATATATAAAATTATATTTGAAAACGGCAACTTTTGAGTTTCTCGTCGGCTCAAGTGGTAGCTTCCTGTAGGACTGACAATACTGACATTTTATTTTAATTGACTTCGATTGAATTCGTAAGTGCTTGTAATAAATAGCCTAGTTAAATAAAGAACATTTTTTATTCTTAAGACGTCGGTATAGTTTAAAGCGTACAAATAAATGTGTAACTAAATGGAACAATACTTAATGTTAATTTCTCTTAGCCCTGGGTTCTCTCTGCCTGCCCTGCTATGCGTGAAAAAGCGTGAAGCTGCTGCATAAAGTTATGTCGTATCTGTGTTATATTGAAAAACTAAATACTCACCGTTTTCAAACCAATATGGGAGAATTCTTTTTGTTTTATTATCCTTTTTGCTGTCGCCGTGACTTTTATTTTTTGAACTCAATGATGTTTCCACAGTAGCATCTTCAATTGCCTATGGTATATCATATAATATGTTACATATATTACATTGCAAATGTATAAATAGGAATTATAACTAGAAATAATTATAATTAGAAATAATTATGCATAATTAGGAATTATAACACTAAGTCCTAAACTATGTCTTTAAATTGATTACACACAACCAATATGTGTATATTTTTAAAGTGTTATTTACACACTTAGGATCTGAAAAACATTTTTAGAAAAAGCATAAATTTTTTAAAGTAGCGTGTTTCGAATCCGAGCCTCTTGGAATCCGTTCAAGCACTCTGACCAATGAGCCATATGTTCTATATTTAAATACGTAAAAATTCTTATGTTTGTTACATTTATATTATATATATATAAAGAATTACTTTAAATTTGTTTCTCATGGGTGTTAAACGTTCTTGCAGTTCCGGTGTGCACAGCTCATACACATCCAAGTCTAGGGGGAACTTGACATCTTTGAGAATCTTTGCATTTATAGACTCCTTCTCTTTATAGTAGAAACGTACAAATTGCACCGTCAAATACGCCGGCAGGCGACATATTTTGCTCTGAAAAAAATTGTCTATGATTATTTCGATTATTAATATATCATTTAGTAGGCTATTTCAAAGATATAAATATTTAAATGGTAAATTAATATATTCTATGAAAACTCGCCTTTTTCCCGCATACGGGTAGGTATGCCTAAACCTAGTTTCAGAATCCGAGAGTGCGCGTTGAATGGCGAAACTCTACGCCGCGCTTTGTCTCGTCACCAAAGCAGAAAAATGAATACAATTTAAATAAAATCCGTCTCCCAAGTGGAAATCGAACCTACCACCGCAGTCAAATGCTGTCACACTGCATCATAGGGGCCTTATTATTTTAAATGAAAGGTGTATCAAACCTCTATCAACAAACACTCCATAATGGTGAATTATTTTATATGTTTTTGTTTCTTGGATTGACAAATAAGACTTATTAAACAATTTAACAACTTATGTTAAATTGTTTAACAGATGTAAAAAATACTGAAAAATTACAACTATATACAAGCAAAGCAGCTTCACGCTTTTTCCCGTATAACCCTGCCTACCCTGTGAGAGCCTAGTGACAGGACACTCCACATTCTCTGCACTCCGCCTGAACACAAAACACAATTTTATCCTCTATAAAGTTTATAAAATTAATAGGATCATTGGCTTTCGCGATTTTTACACATTTAGAAATGAAACTATTTTTGAACCGTATTAATCGCGTATACTTCGAACACCATACAGTAGTCCGTGGTCAAAAGTACACAGGACAGACATATGTGTCAGTGTTCGAAACGTCCGATAGAAATCAGTTGTATTTGCATTTTCTTGTATTTTCGAATCCCAATAATATACGCGATTAATCCGTTTAAAAATCATTTCGTTTCAATATGTATAAAATTATTTATTTTATTATACCCCTGGAAATATTAAAAACTTACTAAGTTAATGAAACTAAAAAGCAAATAAAAGCAGCTTCACGCTTTTTCGCTCTAAGCAGAGAGTAGTATTGTCGAGACACTCTGTTCTCCATTTGCCGCCCAAATTCAAGACATTGCGTGTTGAGTGGCGGAAATTAAGCGCCGCTCTACGTCCTACTGGAGCGTAAACATGGAAGTAAATGAAACATAACCATTCTCACAAATGGGCATCGAACTTACAATCATATCTTGCTTAGTCATATGCTATACTACTGAGCAAACAGTTGCCGCATTTAAGAACAATTATTATATTACAAACTAGTTATACTATACAAGACATACATACAGTTTTCGTGTAAACAGCATCCCTTCCTAAAGTTTCTGACATCTTAGTAATTTGTTCGGCCATTTTCTGAAATATTACATTCATATATGTATTATATAGCATAAATAATAATTGTTTATATAGGTACTCGTAGAGAACCTAGTGTCAACCACTTTGTTATTTCACTTTCCGACCGATGTCGAGACATTACGTGTTGAGTGGCTGAACTTGTTCACTAGAGTGGTGAAAATGAAAAATTTAAATTATCATTACACCTACAATATATATACGTGGGAATAGAACCTACAACCAATCGCGATTACAATCAGACACTCTGCCACTGCATCAATATGGCCTTTTTTGATAAAAAAAAGCATTATTATACAAACTGGATGGATTATTATGATAGTCTAATAATATATGAAAAAGGAGTTAATAAATGTTTATAATAAAATAAACTATATATAATTAGTTACAGATCTAAGTCCTGACTGCAAGTATTTGACGTCCTGTGATATAAAACAGGACAGCTGCAGAAATGACTCGGATGATCGTGTCGGAGGTTCATCCGCCTCACTGCATACCAATTCCACATCAAGTGTCCCACCAAAATATTGTTCTACTAGGGATTTGCTGAAACAAACATAGTATAATATAATTAATTAGTAATAATATCAAGTTTTTTTTTTAGCTTTATACGTTTCCCGCATAGCAGGGTAGTCAGAGAGAACCTAGTGGCAAGACACTCCATTCTCCACCTTTCGTGTCGAGAGCCAATTGTGCTTTGTATTAACTCATTCATTCTGAGATGCTATCCCACTGCGCCACGATAGCCTCGAGTTATTAATAATCTTCTCATATAAATGATGTCACAAGCAGTTATCAAAAATCGCATAGCAACTAAATAGACATATTAACATTTTTTTTATTTTATACAAATGTTTATGTTAACAAAAATTCTATTTGCGGTTACTTAAACACATAAAAATACACTTTACACTAATTTTTAGAAATCAAATATAAATATTAAACAAAGCGACATTCAAACCAGTACCTCTTGGAAACCTTCGAATGGCTCTAACCGCTTATTCAATTTGAATGTATGGCAAATTTGTTTTTTTTTCTAAACATGTTTTTTATATCCTAATTGTATGACACTTTCAAATTTTTTTAAATGTTTTCTATATTTTATTTAGGTATAGTATAAAAAAAAAAAGTGGACTCACCTATCAGACTCAGGTGCAATAGACAGCCTCATTCTCAATGCACGAACTATCTCTGTCCAGCATTCGGAAGCATCTTGTTGTGCCAACTGTCCACCAGCACCTCTCTCAGCCAAGCGAGGAGCGGCATCATGCAAGGCATGGAGGAGCCTGGCGACGGCTGCAGCACAGGCTCCAGCTCCACCACTCTCTAATGCTTTCACAGTTTCACTTAATGCTGCTGTAAGCCCACCAGCTGTGCCTCCTCCAGATGCTAAAATATTAGGTTACTATACAATATACATTAGTTGTAAGAATAGTTATTATATCTAGTATTGGCTTTTGGTTTGTTGAGGTTTAAATATAAAGAATTTTTATTATTGGTGAGTTTTTTTTGATGATTTACAAAAAATATTAATAATGAATTCGAGAAAGGATCTAATCATCTATAAAATTATGAAAATTAAATATTAGTAACATGTATAAGTTTAGATTTTATATTTTTGATTAGCTTATTTAAATTTTTCATGTAATAAAAATATTTATATAATAATTTTAATGTAACATGAATTTGTAAGAATCTTGGAACCTATCCAAGCTTTTTTTTTCCTAATTCTGTTGGCTCTATACCCTATTAGTCTTGTAACCTATTAGTCAACAGCAATACTGTTGGAGTATGGGAAGAGGGTACTCTGTCTCTGAGAAATGCAAGCAGTATAGAAGGAAGGAAGGCTGAAGGGGAACTACTATCCAGGCATTGTAGCTAATAAGTTATACATTAGTTATTATTAACATTATTTATCATTTTAAATAGGCCTGGCCATGAAAATATTATTTGGACTGTAAATAATATTTTAACAGCCAGGAGAGCCTCAACATAAGAAAGATTGGGAGACCCTTAAGAGTAAGGTCTAGAGAGACTGACGATAAAGCTTTTAGTTATGATATTTCTTATTAGATTATTTTCTCTAAGCAGATCTATTATCAGTCACAAACTATATGCAGTTTACTTGAGGATTTAATAAATAATTAAAAATAAAACTAAACATAAACTTCTACTTACATTGGTCATAGTTAAGCAGAGCATTTCTCAATTCAGGAACAGTTTTTAGACATTGCACTGTTGCGTTCATATAACATGTGTTACCTAAGTTGATAAGGCCTTCTGGTAGATCAAGCTGTAAAAAAATATGTAAATTGTAACAAAAAAATCTTAAATTATTAATATTATTTTTTTAGATCAAAACCAGTAAATATAACAGTCAATTAAATACCTTTAAAATAAATAAATATCTATAAAAGTAAATATAATATTATATAAGAGCCTTAAGTAAGATCCTCTTTATTCAAACAGTTTAACATTTCATATACAAAACAGTGTATGGCAATTTGTTAAATAGTTGTCAAGTCACTTTGTATTATGAAACTCAACTTCGCTCTTTTACTAGGTAGGTAGCTAAAGAGAACCTAGTGTCAAGACACTCCTTCTCCACTTTGAAATAGATATTTTTATATTTACTCACAGCAGTAGCAAGCTCTGATTCATTCATATCTTCAACAAAACGAGTTTGTTCTACTGGAGCAGCTGGTACATCTTCTTCTTTACTTCCCATTACAAGTACAATAGCATTCTAAAAGATTAAAATTTAAATAATCTGCATTATAAGTACTTTGTATGTAAAATAATGATTACAAATTATAATAAGGTACTTACATTTATTAACTTAAAATTTGCCCAACTGTCATCTTTTAATGTCACCCCTCTACATACTACCTTTTGTCTTTCAGGTTGAACTCCAGTTAAAGCAAATATTTGTGCTTTGAATAATACAGGTTCATCATCTGTATTTACTTCTACATCTGGGTATGTTTCCTTTCCCCATTTAACTTTCACTAGAGAAACAATGAAAAAGTAGTAAATAAATTAAACTTCGAAAAACAGTTAAATAACATATTATACGACATTTTTGTTTTTTTTATTAATAGTAGAGAGCAAAAACAAATACTGAGCAATATTCTAGAAAGCCGGCATTTACGGCATAAAAGTATCCTTGACACCTTTATCAAATGACACGGCATTTATTGAAGTCTTATACTTTTTAAAAAAATATGTTTTTATGGAAAGCTTAATGATTTTGCGAGTATCTTAACAATTTAGTTACTAATATTTGTTTTTCTAGTTTTAGACAAATAACCTCAAATTGTCTATATGAATAGCAATAATGGAGTGACTTTAATAAATTTCAACGTACCTGAGACTTTTGGCATGATTACTATTTAACAAAGAAAACAAATGGAGTAATAGTAACGGAAATTATTTAATAACACTTCTTTAAATTATTGAAAGTCACGATCAACGGATCAACTTCGTGGATTTGTTGACAGTTGTTTGACAGATGAAATTAGCATTTTTCAATTGGAAATGTCAAACTTGCCATTTTATTTACTTTACATATGGCAATGGACAAGGATTCATCAACATAACGTTTATCATGCAAATAAAGTTATTAGTGTCGTTTAAAACAAAATATATATAACATTGCCGAGACCACGGTATAATTTAAAACTGTTGCTTGCAGTTATTTAATAACTTTATAGAGTCCACCAATGATACTATATTTCTTTATTTAAAATTATAATTCCATCTTCTATGTTATTAATAGGATTGAAGCTAGTATTTAAACTTTATAATACTTATTACATTACAAGATTTCAAATCATTTACCAGTTTAGTATTTCAGAATTTACATTACTGCCTTTAGAATACTTTTTTAATAGAAATTATATATTATACGTTAAAGTTATCACGCTAAACATACAAAAAATAAAGAAATAAAATATACTTTATTGCACAAAAAGATTACAAATACAGATAAAAATATCATTTTAAATATAATGTGTCTTATCCAATATGTTACACGATATAAATCATGTAATAATTTGGAGTACAGGATAGACACATTCGTACGATGAACTTTTCTTGAAAGCCTACGCGTACGCAGCCTACCACACTACAGTCTTCATAAAATCACCGACAGCTACGAACGTATATGAACATATTAAAAATAACCATTATAAAATTTAGTTAGCCCGCGGTGTTTCTACTTAAGAAGAACTTATGTTTTAAAAGTGTTAAGTGTGGATGTTGTGAAGTTTTACACATATAAATTAAAAAAAACAAATAGTGTAATATTTAATGTTAGAGTACTGGAGCCGCAACTTAATGTAAGTTTTCGAGCTTACGTATTTAGGTTATAATGTGCACTTAATATGATAAATATATAAAATCAATAGAATTAGTCTTTAAATACTTTTATGTACCCATAATGATTTAAAAAAAAAAACTTAGAAATGGTAAGAAAATATATGCTTACAATCTATCTTTGTATTTCGTAATATAATTTATTAAGATGCTAAAATTTGAAATATCTTAATAACAAAGTTAAACTAAACCAATGAAAACGTAGTTGTATACTTAACTAATTTCCTTGGTTTATTTTGTTAATTTCACGGTCTAACGTGAAATTGAATTATTCTTTTTAATTACTCGCTTGTCGAAGTAAAAACCAATCATACGAGTCGAAACATTAATTTCATGTCTTTCCAATTATGGGTCGTTTTTAAATATACACCACAAATAAGCCACAAAATAAATATTTGGGCGCTTTTATTATAAGAACATAAAATATTTAGTTATCAAATTCAAATTATTATGAGAGTTTTTATACTTCCATGTTTAATGATAGTCTTTTTAACTAATTAATAAATAAAGTTAACTTTATTAATTAGATATAGTTTGTATATCTAATTAATAAAGTTGTAGTGACATTTAGATTATCACATGCACCTATTAATATAAATTTAAAAACAATATTATTTATACAACATTTAGTTTATACTTTCTAAGATGGTAATAGAAGATTATTATACAGATAAAAATATATATGTATTTATAAGATACATACAATAAAACTATTAAATCGTCGTAACGCATTCGCATGGCGACCGAGATGTGGCGGTGTAAAGAATGTGTAATAGCCGGCAGGATCTACCTGCAAGCCGCGCCATTAATATAACATCGACATGGAAGAATATGAATTAAGCGGGGACACAATTTAGCCTCATAAAGACTTGTTTTTATCGACAGAGAAAGGAAATTGATATTTTCATATAAGTCGTGTATATATTTACTCGTACCTATAACTTTTATAAGATTTTTTCCTAACATTATCAAGTGTATAACACCAGACGTAGTGTAAGCTCTGTATTCATTTTTACTCATTTTTGCATGAACATATTTGATTAATGTTATTGACAAAACAGCACTAAAAGCGTTACATGAGATTTTCCAACCCAATGGAGTGCAACAATCACAATCCATTTATATCAAAGATATAGTATAAATCAATCCGTTTTCTAACTTTGTAGACGTATTTGGTTGTATGCAATTGCAAATTATAAAGCAAATTAAAGGTGTCACGAATTTAAAAACTATAATGTATGGAGGAATTTAACGAATGGAAAAACAAAAGTTTACGCAGTTGTTCACCACCATGATGCAACGAACAAGTAAAGGAATACTCATGTTCCAAACTCCATACTGTACACAAGCCAGGCTGGACACAAATCGGTGGAAGGAGATCATCCGCTCCAGATGCAACCCTGATGCTGACCACGATCCTCGAACATGACGGACCGACTACACAGATATGAGAACCTACCTATAAGTGATATATCTATATCTGTTTGTCAACTTATCTATACACAGTAAACAGTATAAAATAATACATCTAATGAATAATGACGTCATAAAGATTATTAGAAAAAAGGTAACCCACTAAATTAACACTAAGCTGCCGATAGTAACTGACCATTAATAAATAGTGTCGAAGGCCAGCTTGCAGCTGCACGAATCAATTACTCTTTTCCACGGTAGTTTTGTAATTAACAAGTATTTAGCCGGCGCAAAACGTTAATTGAAGGTGCTTTCTCAGATATTAACCGAGACGTAAACGTCTTGCAGGAGGTTTTTATTGCGATATATTCCATTATTCCGGCGGAGAAACACACATCATCGTGAGACACTAACTCTTAGCTCGAATGCTATGATTGTTCGATTAAGAATTTTAATTGAAATCACGCTACACCTGAGTAAAATAATTTTTGTTATATATATTGTATATACAGTAACTGTAATATAAAAAAAAATATGATAAATGATTTAAGAATACAACTTTTACTTTAAAAAATATTTAATAATATACAATTAGTATGTCAAAAAAAAAAATTAGTAAAAAAAAACTACATTAAGCTCTTTTATGTTAAATTATTGTGGCAATGAATGGTAGAAAAGTAGTCGTAAGAAAATTGTTTCCGAAATAAACGGTCTATGTTATGTTCTCCATTATATGGCTAATAAATTTCGTAACGATAATTAATATTTTTAAGTGTTTTAATTTACATATGAGAATCGACACAATAAAGAAGTTTAGCTTAGTTTGCGATTGTTTTCGTAATACAATCAATCTTTCTTAATAGGAATATACTCCCCAAGACTATCCTTCGCTTTGAAATAGTCAGAGCTCTTATCATTCTTAATCAAATAACTTGAAACAGAAACCAAAAAAAAAGTGAAATTTCCTGATTAGATAATTAATTAGGTGTTCCTTGGCAGGACTAGTCAAATGAACGGATAGGAAGACAAATTAATTTAGCTACTAGAAATACAATTTAGAGCCACTATATTAAAAAAATATATTATAAATAATAACAAAGGCTATAAATGTGATATATTATAATTATAATTTTAGTGGTAACAGAATTTGTAAGTTCCCAGGTCGTTGTCCGTCGGTCACGGTTCACGCTTCACAGCGCGATATCTAACGCATCTCCCACTAAAATCACACACTACATTCATTGTCTTGTGCGGTTTCTTAAAAATGTTCAACGTTATATATCATAGGAACAATAATTATGAATTACATCCTTTATTAGTGGATACTTTTACTCTTATAGTTTCATTATATGAATGTGTAAGAAAACTTTTGGTGTACAATACAAAAACAATACATTATAACAATACAAATTTGAGGCCACCTTTTATATTTTAAATTTTCCAATAATATAAATATGACGGGAGTTTATGCTCATTTCGCATAAGGTACTTGATTATTTTATATTCAACTAGTTTTTCTTTCGACTCAAAACCTTCCCCGCAGTGGCTTAAAATTCCTGGAAATTCCCTATTGCAGCCTCCAAGAAACGTGACCCAGTGAGTAACTGTAAAATTTAATAGATTGGACTTTTTTTAATATGAACTATAACGTACCTACATACTGACATACATACAGCGTATATCATATTAAGAGTCACAATTATTAAACTATAATCTATAAAATAAATAAAATTGAAGTGTCCGTTTGTAATATTAAAATCATCGCTTTTTACCTAATGCATATGTATGTATGTATACACGGTGCATATACCAAAGTAATATTTTTGTCTGTCTGTTTGTTCCGTATTTTAGAACGCGCGGACAGAGTCGCGGGGACAGCTGGTTATTAATAAAATTACATTTACTCGCAATGAAGAGTCTACAGCTATTGTTAAAATTATGTCAGAAAATATCAATGTTTTACTAAAAATGTTTCAATGAAATTGTAATGTAACAAATATAGTCTTATAGTGCATATTATATAAAAATTACGCAAACAAGAGAGGAACATAAAAGTTTGAGGAAGTAACGTGAGATTGTGTTATTGGTCAATTAATTTTGGACAATTTTACATAACCAAATGTTAGGGTAAAATTTTACGTAGTAATTTTTTTTATTTTCTAAGTGGAGAATGGAGTGTCTTGACACCAAGTTTCTTGAATTGCTGCTATACGGAAGAAGGCGTGAAGCAGTTTTGATTTTTGCAAGGATGACGGTGATAAAAAGATGTATTTTTGAAGATTTTAAGTGCAGTTATAAACCTCAACTCCGCATTCGTTTACGGTTTTAATTAGAAAACTTCTTATTAAAAATTTCTTTAAATAAATTTGATTCATATTCATTTTGAAAATACAAGTTACGGTCAGTTCTGAGTGAAAGAAAACAAAATTTATTTTCATTTTATAATAATACTTAACGGCTTAAGTCGTTTTTAAACAATCTTTAAAATTTTGCCCTATAACTATTAACTCGACATTATTGCGACATCATCTTTATCCAATAAAAGTGTACTAGAGTATAAAATCTTTCGTTTTCGATAATACGTTTACACATTTTGAAATTAAACTATTTTTAAACGGATTAACCGCGAATATTATTAGTATTCGAAAATACATTTTAAAATGTTATTTTTTTTATTGTGACTGGTTTGTCTTACATTGGTCAAACAAAGAGAAGCATCGGTATAAGGATGGAACACATCTCCGATGTCAAAAATGGGGGTCTCATGAAGTCAATTGTGTGTGAGCATATAACGGATAAGCCCAACCATTACCCCAACCCTAACGCATCAGGTTCGATAAATCTCAAATATTCAGGCTAGGACAAACAGATATATCCAAAGGATGATCTGCGAAGCTATTGAAATATCATAAAAAAAATATAATAAAAACATCCTAAACCTAATTTCAATAGAGAAGACAATTGGAAAATTTCTACCACCTGGGACCCAATCCTGAAAACTTTGAAGTCTTCAAACCTACCACATCAGAGAGCGAGATACAGTCAGCTTATTTTGCAAGAATCCAGGGCAGTACGCGAACCAACTAAGAAATCGTTGGCGGTAGTTTGATATAATAACTGTATCAACTGACAGACTACTCCGTCCGTGGTCGAAACGTCGGGTTTTCTGAAATATATTTTCGAACACTAATAATATACGCGATTAATCCGGTTAAAAATAGTTTAATTTCAAAATATACTAGAGTATACACGTGATGTTTTTTTTTTTTTTTAAATCTATTTTTATTTAGGGTCTTTATATGTAATAATACAAAAATGTCAGCCCCATCGTTCCCTAAAACAATCTTCAAACACACAATTATAGCATTTCCTTAATCTTCTAAGAACACTATTTATACTTAAATTTATACAACATCTTAGTTACCACAGAACAAGGTTCAGACAATAAACATTAGAAAACATCTACATCTCTTAAATTTAAATTATATCGACGAATTAAGTCTTGACGGGCCCCGGCATTACGGACACATTCCACTAAGAAATGGTGAATATCATCCTCCACTCCGCACAATTCACAGTTAGGAGAATTTACTTTCTTCATGAGAAAACTGATTTTTTTTAACGGAATATGCCCAGCACGCAACCTAAGAACGTAACGTTAAAAGTTTAAAGCGTTAGTTTCAAGAAATGTAAATAACCAAAAGTATATGCGATAAAATTATTAAAAAATGAGTTGTTAAATAAAATGTTTTGAATCAATTTATTTTACTTCTTTCGTATTTACTTAAGTAATCGTTAAGACACAGAAAGTACTTACTGAATCGGCTCCTACCTGCTGCAAGTCAAGGATGTACGAAAATTAATTTATATTGGCCTTGTTACAATATACCTAATTATTAAAAATAATTGGTATTGTAAGATTTTTTGTTTGAACAAAACAAGACATTTATAAAATATTGATATATTTCTGTACAAAAGAAAACTTTGAAGTCAACAATAACTTTCTATAAAAGGAGGTTGAGAACCGGTTAAACCAATAGTGACTTTACAAAGTTATAGCTTTCATACAATGAACCAAATATTTACTTCTAACTTTTGTCAATTTCTATGCAAAGCTAAAATTCTAGCAGTTTTGTTTATTCGTATTTTCCAACATACATTAGACATCAACGCGCGCGGAATGCTAATGCCTTCCGTAACAATCTGAGGCATTCAAGAAGCAACCGTTTGACTATGTGATACATAGATTAAGTGTAGTTTGAAAATACTTCCTCAATATATTTGTAATATGGTTTATTTACATAAAATACTTAAATGTATTTGTAATGTAATTAACGTCTTTAAAGCTATCTTAATCTTTAGTGCATATAGCCTTGGGAACGAACTATAGTCAAGTCTATACAGTTACGTTTGGAGGTTCGACTCTGAGAGGAATTCACATGTTTCGTTTTCTAAACCTTGTTACACGAAAATTATCGATGGATTTCGTATTCTCTTTCCGTATCCGGTTTGTGACGTTGTATATTTTAAATGTCACAAACATAATAAAAACTTTAACCTTATACAATATTTATTCTGATTTTACGTATTTCTTATTTGATCTGATAGCGGCAGTCGCTATCAGCCAGACTCTTAGTTTATATTTGTTAATTTACTTATTGAGAGACACAGTGGGACAGCGTCTGAGTGAAAACGCTATTGGTCATCGATTCCCACTCGGATTAATAATTATATTTATATTATTTAAATTTCTCCGTTTTGGTAAGACAAAGCGGGGTGTTGAGTTCCGCCACTCAACACGCCATGCCTCGACATCAGGCGGATTATGGAGAACGGAGTTTATTGATTTAACTAGGTTCTCTCTGACTACCCTGTTTTGCAGGAAAAGGGTGGATCAGAAATTTATATGTCCAATTAATAATTTTTTTTTTACTTTATTTAATATTTTATATATGTTTTAAATTACACTCTGTTAAATATAGTTGCCCACCTTGCACAAAGAACGTATCTAAGTATTTTATATTTTAACAAACCATGTGTAAAAAACGACAAGGAAGAAGCAAGCAGCCGCTTCGAGCACCTGTCGACTAAAGCGTCAAGCTTGTTTACGTTTGTTTAAAAGTTAGCATTCTTTAAAATCATTTCTATTTATAATTTATATTTTACTAACTACGCGCCCGCGGCTTCGTCTGCGTGAATTATATTTCTTCGAATTCTTTCCCATACTGCTAAACGCCTTCTCCGTACGAACACTAGTGGACGGGCATATCTTTTTCTGTCACAGATAGAGGAGGTCTCATTGTATCTATCAATAGCCCGGTACAAACATTTGACTAATAACGTATGGAGGGTTTTAAAAATTGTATTTGGCACAATACCTACTTTATGTAGTGCAACCACAGCGATTCAGTTGTCTTTATCACCGCACTCCATTTAATATACAATATATTGGTGCGAAAATAAAACACAATGATTGTTCATTTGTTCATATAAAAATTACAGATTCCAAGTTATTTTTAATTATGACAGTATTTATGGCCAAAGTAAGTATTAAATAGACTTATAAATAACTAGCGTCCCTCTCGCGGCTTCGCCTGCGTAAAGTACACGACTAAACTATTTCGTATTTTCGCCCGCCCGCGTTGTCAGTTAAATCACTTTGCCTAAATTTATAATTTAAATGTTTATAACTGTTTTATTTATAAACCGTATGAAATAAAGTAAACACTAAATGTTAATGGACATGTTTACCAAAATGAAATAGTCAAAACTGCATCGAAATCCGTTAAGCCATATATAAAATTAGCTTGCACAAACGCACAGATAAACAGTCAAACAAAAAAGAAAATTTAAATTCCAAATTTTCGGTTCTTGCATTGATAAAAGCCGCCAATAATATTTTTTTGCATATATCTTCCATGTACAGACAGTGATTAATTAGCGATTCATTAATTATTATATAGATATAATTTTAATACAACTTTGAAAGTCGACAAAAGACAACATAATTATGACAATAGACAATTAATTAGGATTAAATTATCACATTAAAATTGTTATTATAGTAATATCGTTAAAAAAAATTAAAAAAATTAGGTATCAAAATAAATTAATAAACATTTTTAATATATTCAAAATCTATTCAAAAGATTTTGTTGTTTTAAGATCAAATAAAATTTACATACCTATAAAAATTTTTACGAACCGTTATATCTTCAATTGTGCAATCAGTATCCAATAAAACCTTATTTAGCACATTCATTACCTTCAATCACTTAGTTAAAAGTACTCGGGTGTTGCGTAGCCGGCACGCGAACCTCCATTTTTTGTATAGATTGCCTTTTAGAAATAGTAAAAGTAACTTTCCCTCTTTACGACACACTTGTAAAGCTTAATCGAATCCACGATTGATACGCCAGACATACAAATATTAAACGAAAGTTTATATTATTCAAATTATATTATAGCCTGTGGCCACATATTACATGTACGTCAATTTGACAGTTTCTTTTTACTCAATCTTAGAATAATAATTATTAATAAAATGTTCGTTTATTAATATTATAATCGTATAAAGTAAAATTATATAATAATCGTGGCATCGTGGGACAGTCAGACAGGTCTAAGTGCAAATTCGATAGGTTGTGGGTTTAATACCACACTCGAAGATAAGGTTATATTAAAATTATTTTCATTTTTTCGCTCTGATGCAAGACAAAGCGCGACGTTGAGTTCCGTCACTCAACCCACATTGTTCAAGAGTTCGGGCGGAAAGTGAGGAACGGAATGTCTTGACACTATATTCTCTCCGACTAGGGCATTCGCTTTGCTTTTTTTAAGTGCTTATAATATTGAATTATAAAATGTTAATGCATTAAATAAAATTTTAAAAGCTGTCCAAAAATAAGTTATATAATAAACACAGTAAACTCTTAAAGCCAAAAACTAATTACTATATTATTAATTGCGTCCAGAAACTCCTCAAAATGTAGATATATAATCTTCAATCAATATTCCAGAACTGGCTTGCCGTTATTAGTCGTTTAACCATAATGGCCAATCATTTACTTTATTTAAATGGCTATACATAAATATCAACTAATATTCATAAAGAATACAGCGACGTGCATACGACTAACTGTAAAGCAAATAAAACAACGGCTCTTGGAAGCTGTACAATAATTCATTCAAAATAATATTTACTTACGTATTCTTACATAGTTTAAAACGGAATAGTGTAGATTTATTTGGAATTTTACAATAACTGCCAACACAGTGCTATTTGTAGTTACAGTTGGCTAATTTTGATTTAGTTCGAATATTTGTATATAAAGATAAATTAATGTATATAGTAATATGAACATAACATCAGCTGGCTTTAAAATTAAAAAGATACTTCTTTTAAAGACAGTTATATTGTAATTCAATTTTTCTTAAATATGTATATTTATTGTAACACAGCCAACTTGAAGAAGAAATCAATTCTCATAATACATATACATGAGGTCTCTGCGGCGTTATTATAATGTTTTTGCCTAACAGTAGCTGACTGACCAGCCCTAAGGTTGTTTACATGATTAACATTTCTTTGCTTCGTGTAGGGTTCTGTTGCGGCTACGGGGCAATCACCCCGAGCAAGGACGCGCCATTCATAAACTTATGCACATGGCGTTATTATACATTCTAGGGTTTGACTTGTTCTTTCTTCTTAACAAGTCCTGTCAAATAAAAAGATTATTCTATGTAGAACCTCTTTGGATATTTTTTTAAAATTAAATTTTTCCTTTCAATTAATATTGTACATTAAAGTATGAGTAGTGTAATAATTTGTGTTTGTGAATTTTAGTGCCAAAATATTAGAAAATTTGTAAAATGTTGCATTGTAATATCTTTACATATAAAATATTATTTCATACATTTTTGTTCAAATATTTCGGTCGGTGGAGAACGGAGTGTTTTAACACTAGGTGCTTTAACACTAGGAAAAGGTGTAAGGCTTAAAAAAGTTAAAAATATAAAAATCATAAAAAGGATAATTTGTGAATTTATATTTTAATAAGATTGAAACCATAATTTTAGAAAACGTATAAAAATTTGCCCGCGCCTCTTGGAAACCGGTTTCCATCTCTTGGACGGTTTCCAAGAGGCGCGGGTTTGAATCCCGCTGCGTTCAAATTTTTATAAGTTTTCTAAAAAAATGTTTTTCTATTTCCTAAGTGTGTGATTACCACTTTAAAAAATGTTAAAAATATTGAAACCGTTGTATAAGCAGACAGTTATTTATACATTGTAAGCGCATCGTAATGAGTTTAAAAGACAATGAAAGCGATCGTTGCTGGATGTACAAGTGAGTAGTATAAGCGCATTCCGTTAGAAAGGTGAGTGACCATCCGTCACTGACGTCTTAATTATGTCTGGGTAACACTGAAATATTTACACTTTAGTTCTAAAGTAATGCTATAAATGCATTTCTTTGGATAAAAATAATTTTGAATTAAGATAATTATTTAAAAATTAGATTAATAAGTATAATCGTTTATTTACATAATAATAATAATGATTTATATGAGTTTTTATTTATTATGAGTCATTCAGAGGGTGTCCTGCCAAGTACCTGTCCGATATTTGGTCTTGGGCATACGGGTACGCGACCCCGGATCCGCGAGCCACCACTATCATACTTCTATCCAATCCATGAAAGCGGTGTCCTAATACCCTCTTTCCTAGTTTCCTTTCCTCTTTCGCCACATCCTTAACCTGGTTTTACCCGTAAAAGAGGTCTTGGAGCGCGACCGATGCAAAACTGAATACTGAGTCTTCCAACCGAACCACCTCGTAATGTTGAAACTCGGGATTGTCTTCGACGCATGAAGAATCGGAAAGCGGTGGGACCTGACGACATTCCTATCGAAGCGTGGAGATCATTGAGCTCTCTCTTGGGGTACTCACCAAATCTTGAACACTGGAACAATGCCACGTCAGTGAGTCACGGAATAAATATAAAAAAAAGTAAAAAAAATCTATCAACTACAAAATATATCATAGTTAGTGAGCTTTGAAACATACGTCAATTATCCGAATTCTGTTGACTATATCGTTAAAATTCGAAATCACTTCTCCTTTCTTGCGTTTTGAATACAAATTTTGATTTATACATATACTATGTCAGACTCATATCAGATCTCATATCATATCAGACTCTCCAAATATATTTAGTCGTAATTAATTTTAGTCTCAAAACCGCTAAGTAAATTATCATATTTTTCTTGGACGGTTTTCAAGAGGCGCGGGTTCAAATCCCGCTGCGTTTAAATTTTTATACGTTTTCTAAATGTCTTTTTCAATTTCCTTAGTGTGGGAATAACCCTTTAAAAAATGTTAAAAAAATATATATTATCATCTTACTTAGTTCTTAGTTTTTTTTCCATCTCCGTTCTTTTGCCAGTACGTTGTTCTGTTAAACACCGTGTGGTCGCATTCACAAGAGGCCGAGTGAATGTCTTTTTCTAGTCCCGCAAACTCCCTCGGATCCTGCGCCCGTAATCGCAACACGCGGTATTGGAAAACGATGCGGGATCCATTACCGAGCAATGCAGTTAGCCCGGTATAGGAAGCCCTACGCTCTGGTACGATAAAGGGCGGCGTTAAATTTTCCTACTTAACACGCATTAAGTCATTTTCAGGAACAGTTTCGGGGGAGTAGAGAAACAGTGTCTTGACAAAAAGACTACTCAACTAATAGGTGAAAAAGTGAAACTGCTTTTTTGTATAATGTAAATTTACACAAGAATACATTTATGGAAATAAGTTATACATTAATTTAAAACCTGCCATTGCATAGGTTCGAAATAATTTAAAATACTCGAAAACGAGTTAGAAAACTGACGCTACCTTTTCTTGCAAGCTAATTGAGGATGCTGTGAAGCGCTTCCGCCGTCTCATATGATTTATGCGCGAAAGTTAGCGGCATACATTGATTGATAGTTTATCGCATATTACGTAAATGTACGAATATACAAGATTAAGATATCTAATTAAACCATTAAATATATTATAATTACTAAGCATTATTGGCAATAAATAATAATTTGTTGAAACATATTGATAAATTAAATAAATATACATATATAAAATCTATCTATCTATCTACTTAGTCTGGCCATAAATACTGTTATAATTAAAAATAAACAAAACATTACTTTTGTTTTTGGAATCTGTAATTTTTATATGATTTCTCTTTCAGTATTTTTTTATTTTCGCGACAATGTATTGTAAAATATTTTGTGATATTAGAATGGAGCGGGTTAATAAAGAGAACTAAATCGCTGTGATTGCATTACATACGTTGTATGGTGCCAAATACAATTATTATAATTCTCCATACGCTTGGTATTAGTCAAATGTTTGTTTTTGATAATTGGTACGATGATTCATAGGTACAAACAATAAAACACTTCTCTGTTTGTATCAGAAAAAGATTTGGCCGTAGTGTTCGTACTGCTTAAAAAGGAGGATACGGATACCCGCCCGATTGGGGACTCGGACGCGGTTATGTGGGACTCCGGTCCGGCAGATGTTAGGCCGGCCGTTTACCCACAAAAACCTCACGGTGCTCCTCCTCCACCGCCACTGGCCAGGGCCACGGGAACTACAATCTTCCATGACCCTGGCGGCATCTTCAAGCACCTAGATCATATCGCGTATTTTAAAAGATGACTTAGCACTTGCAGACTATATGAAACGCACTTGTCTTCTTTAAACTGATAATATAAAAAAGAATATGGTGGTAAAATAAAAAATCTGCTTAACCGGTACGCAAAAACGTGGTCCAGTGGGGTAGCGTCCGATTGTAAACGCTATAGTTTGATGGTTCTTGGTTCGTTTCCCACTTGATGGATTGGTTATATTTATATTGTTTTCATTTCTCTCCGGTAAAAATAATAGAACGTTGAATTTCATACAAAAAAATTACCACTACAAAGAAATTAATTATAATTTTGGGTCAGTTTCAATGCCGACTTGTAGTAAGTAATCCACACTAATATTATAAATGCGAAAGTAACTCTGTCTGTCTGTCTGTGACGTCATTATGGCCGAACCGCTGAACCGATTGTGATGAGATATAAAATGTAGAGATACTTTATTTCCCATTTTTTTAGCTTTTCTAGGAATTTCATTGTTTTACCATATGGCCGCCGAAAACAGTTATAGGTAGATTACGGGTAGTTAGTATAAAATAAATATGTAAATGGCGGGTCTTATATATAAATTAAGCATGTTTAAATACAAGAAGTAACGAATATTAGTTAATTCTTTTGATATTTAAAACATACCTACGTCGTCTAGTAGACCTATAATCCGCAACATTTATGTCAATATATACAAGTGTATATTACAGACATATTGCGTAATATTCATGCTCTTTTCCACATACCAGGGCAGTCAGAGACAACCTAGTGTCCAGACACTCCGCTTCTTCCATCACATCTCCACTTTCCGCCCGAATACAAGACATTGCGTGTTGAGTGACGAAACTCTACGCTACGATTGCTGTTGCACTAGAGCGAAGAAATTAAAATAATTTAAATATAATCTATTCATCCAATCGTGTCGCATCCGAGGAGATCGAACCTACATCCAATCGTGTTTTCAGCTAAACATTGTCCCACTGCTCCACCTGTAGCCTCCGGCGTAATATTGATTTTACTTATTTCATAAATTTGTAATTCATAAAAATAAAGGCTTTCCGCACTCCATATAAACTATGCCAAATTTCATACTCCTCCGCCAGCATAATTCGCAAAGTTTAAATTAAAATGGAGTACAAAAAATTTCCTTCACGTTATAAAAAATATGTATGTCATAACTGAGGTATCATTTGATCCCAAGTTATTACGCTTGATTAAGTTACAGTCGTGTGCTTTTTTGCGATTGACTTTTTGTGGCAGGTGTTAACACTTTATGCTTTGACTTGCCATAAATATTTTTACTGTATTTATGGCCAGACTAAGTATTAGTTCTCTATGTTTCGTGTTTCGAAACACTTTGTATTAGAAATTATTTACACTTGAAAACATATAATACACAGAACTAAATTATACTCCACTCTCCACTTTTTGCCCGACCGAGATGCTACCATTGCATGTTGAGTGGTGGTGGACTCAACGCCACCAGAACGGACAAATAGAAGTAATTTAAATATAATCATTCTTCGGAGTGGGAATCGAACCCACAACCAACGCGTATACACAACACTTCTCTTTACCTATCATGCGTTGTGGGAAAAAGCGTGAAGCTATAAAAAAAATCAAATATTTTTATACATATATATATAATTATAAGTTACACATCATATTTTTTACACAAATAGTACTAATAACATATTAATTAAATTTATGCATTCCGATTAAGATTATAAATATGTAGTTGTAGTGTAATATGTTTAGTGCAATACTTGTGAGTAAGATTTTTTTTTAGCTTTTCATTTCTTTTACTACTTTTACTACGGAAACAGTCTCTATGTGTGTTTTCTTTATAATTACACTTAAAAATTACACATTCAGAACTATATCACTAACGGAAATAACGTATATTTCCCACTTAATTACTGTATATGTTTATGTATATGTATCATATTTATAGTTTACAAGTGTATAAAATTGCAGTCATCAATATAAGCGGTAACATTCAGACATCCTGTTGTATAGCTAACAGTATCGGTAATTCGATTTCAATTTCTCGACCACAATGTGGACGAGTCGGTATCAGTTTACGGTCAGTGAGTCGATACAAATATCGTTAGTCTACACATCTGCATATAGCTATAAAATTGTACGTTCATTGCTGTCTGTTCGATGCAAGTCTACTTTTTCTTATATTTTTTTATGTTTATTTTTATTTTTATGTTGGTATTTAATAAACATTTTTTTAAATATTTACGTGAAAGCGAATTTTATCCATATAATAATTCTTATCCATATGAGAGTATTTTACATATCGATTACATAAGTCTTTGAATATTGGCTTTATGTAAACTACTTATATTTTAAAATACAACAAAAATAATCGATTTAAATTGTTTAATTGTTATTCTATCTCTTACATGAGCTTCGTATATGCTTATATTGTAATTTAGAACTGAAACTATTATTTTTTTCTAGCGAATTGTCGATTCCCATAGTGATCCAAAGAGTATTAAAACCCACACTAGTCACATGCCAAAAAAAGATACGATTCAACTAGCTCACGACCTTGATTATACCATATTTCGATGTTGCCTCAAGAGGCAATGGCAATCAAGGTTACTTTTTGCATAAATTAAAATATTTTTAATGAAAACCAAGCAGTACCGCGTGACAAAGTGCAGTAAATATAAATTATAAATATAATAGCGTATACCGTGTAACTCAACACTACACCTACTTCGGCGTAATTTAACTTTTAAATCGCCTCGCGTGATTGATTTCAACGATTCATATATTTTACGCAAGTAGTTCAACTTGTCGTTTTTTATTTATTTGTTATGGTGTATCTGGTTCTCGCATTTTATCTGGAACAGGATCTAATTTAATTAATATTAACTACATGCATTTAAACGATCCATATTATTATATTCTATTTTCTAAAAAAAATATGAATTATCTTTGTTACTGTATTTTACTCTACAGATAATTAAGATTTTTATTAAATATGTATTGGCATATAATATGTATGTATTAATTAAAAAACAAATGGATTTTGTGTAGATAATGTAAAAAAAGCCGACGAATCTGTGAACAATGGCCAATGTTATTAAAAATAGGTTACAGGTAATAAGAAAATAGGTTATAATAAGAAAGTAGGTTATAGATAATTTATAATTAGTGTTAAGTATTTATCAAAATGGACAGTTCCAAAACACACCATTGGATATTCAAGTCCTGTTTAAAATATATTTTAGACAAAAAAACGTTAGCAAAGATTTATATTGTAATAAAGGTCAACTACACATTACATCGTGTTAGAAAGCTGAAGTATTACCGACAATCGATCGACTTGAATATGTGTTATAGTCTTCTAGAGTAGGTCAAGTTTTCATAGAAAAATGAAAAGTTCCAATCTTTTACTTGCCATGTTCTAATGCCACTTTTGGTGTTCGATTTAGTTTATCGATTCGAGATACATTTTATTGTTAATATTATAAGTATTTTAAAAATGTTATATTCTCAATGGGTCATACTTTCTGGGAATAACATATTTTAAAAAAAGTAATCAGCGTGCCTAAAGAAGTGTTTATTTATTACATTATTGTCCGTATAGGCAGAGTTTTTTTTTAATTTTTCAAAAAAGTTTTAATTCAACGCATTTTAATTCAGTTTGTTTTATTTCTACTTAACTTATATACTTGGCAGATATAACCTAGTGTCAATACACTTCATTAAAAAGTTAAATCCCAAGATTTAACGGCGCCCTCTGTCGTACAATAGCAGGGCTTAAGTATAATAATTCCCCTAGCTGAGTTCGAACCTATAATCAAATAAAAGAAACGCTATCCCACCACGATGTCATTCAAAAGTGTTTTAATAAATTGTTATAATGTATTCGGCATCCACAGGTTGTATCAGCATCTAATAATACACTTTCACTAAAACATAAATAACAACCGTAAACATGCTAACGAGTGAATGGATCGTAAATCGCACCTATCCCAAGAAAGATGCGAATTTTAATATAAATTATTCATAATATTATTATGGGACTTTATTTTAAATAAGGTGTCATAAATGTATATAAAATTAGTATTAGATATATGTATACCTATACATGTGTTTTCTAACACGTTTCGCAACATTTAACTTTCGGAAAATGTTATATTATAAAAATATGGAGTTGGATATTTTATTTTTCGTACAATTTTTTTTCCTAGCTTACCGCTTTTTCACACATTGCGGTATAATCAGAAATAACTTAATTTACATCTTCGACTGTCTTCGTAGCATAGAAGAAATTTGTATAGAAAATAAATCTTTAAATATGTCATAAACTTGGAACTTGGAAAGCGAATCCACTTAACTTTAAGCAACACATATAAAAAATTCTACATTTAAAGTACATTTTTGCACGTACAAATTAAACCGATCACGTGTGGTCATTCTATTTGCTATGCTATTGACGATTTTCACCACTTCAAAGCATAAATAATCACGGTGACCTCAAAGTTAACGTTACGAATGGTTGTAGTATAGTATAATAATCTAGGCTTATATCATGTACTAGCGACCCCCTCGCGGCTTCGCCTTCGTAAACTACATCCGCTTTCTCACTTAAATCACAAACTTTGCTTATATTTATTTTATAACTAGCTGTGCCCGCGACTTTGTCCGCGTGGAGATCTTACATCAGCTATTTGCCAGTCAGTTAGGGATTAGCCGGAACAAACAGACTGGCAGACACAAAAATAGCAAAAAATAATATTCTGGTATATGTAGCGTGTATACATATGCATTTAGCATATATATACCATAATATTAATTTATTGACTACAATAGTTGACTATTTTGGCTTTAATGGCTTGCACATAAGATACTTACTTGATATTTTGGTCAATTCACACAATGTCTTTATAACTTAACTTAGCCTATGTGTTATTCTGATGTATAAGCTATATTATTGTAAAGTTTCATTAAAATCCATACAGTAGTTTTTACGTGAAAGAGTAACAAACATCCTCACAAAATTTTGCGTTTATAATATTAATAATAGGATGTAAATTTATGACCGAAAATGAAATAAAATAAAATAAATACTGAATGTTAATGGATGTTGATCAATATATAACAGTTAAAACTGCACTTACATTGGTTTAGCGACACAACAGACAAACAAAAGAACAACATTGATATATACCCCCAATATTTTTTTTTCTTTATATATCTTCCATGTACAGACAGCGGTCAGTTACATTTTTATTACGACCTGATTAGATTTAATCCAATAATGATACAATGGCGTCAGCAGGTTTTTCTTATATGTCGTGAATATTTTGGTATTCGGTTAGCACTTATTTCTTAGCGAAACTCGTTTTACCTAATTGCAAATTGCGTAGGAAGTTTAGTTCCTTGGTATACATAATATACTACTCTTAAACAGCTACTCAACTCTAAGTTAGACAGCCATTATTGCGAATGTAATGATATAAGTTTATAATTTTGCATTGAGATTGAAATAATACTTATTACAAAATAAAGCCCTTACTATGACCAAACTTCCGATTTACTAGTCAGTCACTAACTTTAATTCTGTAAACTTACGAGTCAAACGATTTTATTAATTACAGGCACTTCACTTCACTTTAAGAACTCCCACTCTAAACATTTTGCCGATTCATCGTTTTTACATAGCTCTGGTTGCGTGGGATGCTAAATTAAATTCGCGAAATTTCTCATATTTATGTGAATATGGATTAAAGTGGATTTCTATTAATTTAACCAATTTTAACATTTTTTCTCTTACAATGTTACTTTTTATATAACTTTATACGAATAAATTACAAAAGGAGATCGAATAGCTTCTCTTTTGAGCTCATCTAAAGTGCAGGAATACAAACATGTATATTGTATTTTGAAATTAAACTATTTTTAAGTAAGCAGTTTTTAAATAGTTTCATTTCAAAATGTGTAGTAATCGCGAAGTAAATCAAAGATCTTATTATATATATTATATGTTTCATTTTAGAGTAAATGCAGAAGTAGTTTTTAAATTATAACACATCAAATTAATAGTGTGTTTCGAAGCACCAACGGAATGAACCTTTACCTAAATTTGGTATAAATAGTTTTGACAGATGACGAATTCCCTGCTTGTTCTTTTCCTATACAAGAACTAAAGTATGACAGATGCTTGTTCATTTCCTATAGAACAACAAAAGTAGCATAATTCACAATACGGGTGAACTCATGCTATTTCAAGACAGGCAATAAAATATTTTAACATTTCGTTTAGAACGATTCTTACCCACAAGTTCAGTATGTCTGAAAAAGCGAATGTTTTTAAACCATCATTCATCATTCACAAAGATAATTCATCATTCATCATTCTATTAAAAACAAAGGAATTACGTTTGATTAAGCAAAACAGGTTTATGTACATCTTGACATAATGAGCGTGGCCATCACGTTGCATGACGCCGTAGATTCCACCAGAGAAATGGCCGCGAAAGTAAAATCATTGAAAAGACCCGCCGTACTAATGTTTTGGTAGTTTTTTTAACATTTCTTTCATTTATCTGATTTTAGTGTGTTATTTATTATAATTTATAATTATAAAAGTAACTGTAAAACTGATGGTTGTGGGTTCGATCCCCTACTCTACGAAATGAGTATTTTGATTTAAATTATTTTCATATATACGCGGCTTTGGTAAGATAAAGCGCGGCGTTGTTGAGTTCCGAAACTCAACATACAATATCCGGAATTCAAGCAGAAAGCGTAGAACGTGCAGTCCTGGCATTGTGTACTCTCTGCCTATCCTATTATGCAAAAAATTTTATAATTTATAATTATTATACTATATTGCCTCAATCAACGACCGCTTTGCTTAAAGTAATACTGAAAGTTTTAATATTTTCAATTTGCGTCTTCTTTTATGAGCTTGTTTCATTAGATTATAGATTACCTTCAAGCTCATAGTCTAGTATTTTTTACAAATGGATTGTATATATGCCATCGATTTACGAATTTATAAATAAAGAAACCAATTAATAACTGAAAAAGACTATTATATATAAAATATATATATAAATATTTGAACGCAGTGGGATGTGAACCCGCGCCTCTTGAAAACCGTTCAAGCGCTCTGACCGCTAAGCCATGCGTTCCACAAATGGAACGCATGGTTTAAATTTTTATACGTTTTCCAAATATGTCTTTTTCAATTTCCTAAGTGTGCGATTAACACTTTAAAAAATGTTTAAAAAACAATCAATAACTCATGAATTTCTCTTGAACTTTGCAATAAGACCTAGTATTATTATTAATTTGCAAAATTATAATCAAAATCAATAATTAATGACAAAGGCATATCTAAATCAGGGCAACGCGACTAGCTCAGTGGTCGAAACAGGTGCTCAGAAAACAGGTTCTCAAAACGTATGAATAAACAACCGCTCACCGTCTCTAAATAAATTTGTAACCGTGGAAATGCTTGGCGCGTTCCCATTGCTGAGTTAATACGGCACTTGGCAGTGTTTACTTTATATATACTCTTTACTTAAGCATCCGTTTTTCTTGTACCTGTCATATTAACTCGCGATAAATGGTAAAAAGCGTCTTTAGCAGTAATTTTTTATATAAAACGCTCGGTTAGTGGTTAAAATGTAGCTTAACGAGTTGATTATTGGATGGTATGTAGTTTTACTGATATATGAATTACAGTATATTCAGTACAGTATATGTATTTTACTTTCAGCTTCACGCTTTTTTGGAGAGAACCTACGGCCACGACTCTTATCTCTGTACCCAAAACCGCGCCTTGTCTTCCCAGAGCGAAGAAATGAAAATAGTTTAAATATAATCATTCGCCCGAGTGACGATTGAAACCACGATCAATTAGACCTTATAAGTTTATATAAAACCTATATTAATGCTTTATCAATTATTTACCTTTTTTTTTCAACAGATTTAATTTGAACTATCCAATTTATAAATATAAGAGAAATGAATTAACTTTTATGAGGCAATCAATTTGCTATTCCATTAATATAATGTAGGTATCTTAGGCATTAGTTAATCCGTTACGAAACTTTGTAATATGAAACCTAGTTAGATTGCGTAAAACTAATATTAGTTAAGTAATTTTAGCTTCTTAATATAAATATATAATAAAATTTTCTAGATAAAATTAAGTAGTTGTTGAGTGAGAATTCCATGTAAGTATTTTATGTGGAAAATAAAATAATACCCCAATAGTGTTTGATCTTCTTTTGTTTCGTGATTTTTTAAACGTTACAATTTAATTCTTACACGATGGCTACATACATACTCCTTTCACTCTGGTTATTTTATACCCATTATTCATATTCTCTCATTCATTACAAATTAATTTCGCTCAAATCTAACGTTCCGTCCCACGCTAACTACATACTAAAGGTACATATTTAACACAATTAGTACCTTATTAAAAAAGTAATAATTTCCACATTTGTAACACTTTAAAAGTTTGTTAATTTATAAAATATAAAACTTTTCCGTAATATAATAACTTAACAACAAACATTGTTTTTTAGCTACTTTATAATTTCTAAATACTTTTTTTATACGGTGTTAAATAGTAAAGACAGTACATTCTCAACTCCGACTCCGAGACCTTATGTGTTGAGTGGCGTATAATTATATAATAATTTATAATAATTTAAATATAACTATTTATAATAATTTAAATAATAAGTTTATAATAATTTAAATATAACTATTCGCCCGAGTGGGAATCGAACCCACAACCACCGCATATATCAAATAATTGTACGCGTCTGATTATGTCAAGCGCCACGACCACCTCAACATAACACAAATATCTTCTCAGACCAGAAAAATAAAAAGTATTATTATTTCGAGTAGGGGTCGAATTAATAACTTTCGTGTCCTTTTCTTGAAACGCTGTTCCACTCAATATTAACATATTATTATAATTGAAAATATTTTATTATTTATTTTCAGACTGTAATTTGTCACTAATGTGCGGTGAAACGGGTGTGCGGCGAGGATGCGCGAGGAGGAGCTGGAGGTGGCGCTCAAGGTGGTGATCGTCGGAGACGGTGGCGTCGGCAAGTCCAGTATGATACAGCGATACTGCCGAGGCACTTTCACTCGGGACTATAAGAAAACTATTGGAGTTGACTTTTTGGAAAGACAAATTGAGTAAGTGCCGTTACGAATAGTTTTATTGTACTTTAATTATAATCACTAAACTTAAGGAAGAAAATGGAATGATATAAGAAAAGTTTTATTTTAAATATCATATTGTAGATGCCATTGTGGCGCAGTGGGACAGCGTCTGACTGTTAACGCTATTATTAGTGGGTTCGATCCCCACTTGGAGGAATTTGATTTATTTTCATTTCTTCGCACTGGTAGGACAACGCACGGCGTTGAGTTCCGCAACAAAACATGTCATGTTTCGACTTGTGACCAAGTGCTTTGACACTAGGTTCTGACTCCCTGCTATGTGGGATAACATGTGAAGATGTTTTTTTTATCATATTATATGTTTTATTTTGTACATTAAGGAAATTCATTTACAAAAAAATAGGTGACGCTAATATTGGTAATTATTTAGTCTCCTCTAATATGTGTATATACAATACATTTATTTTTGAGTAATCCAAATATTTGCATCAAAACATCTCTTAAATGTCTTGTATAACTAATTCTTTAGAAAAAAATGGTTAGTTTTTAGTTTGCGTAGTTTCATTATATTCCTTAAGAGGCAAACGGGAATGCGACTGAGCACTGCGTACCTCACATTCCTATTCGCTTCTTATGACTGCTATTTAATGGCGATGCCTAATGAGACAAGAATTTTTATATTTTGTATAAATTTATTGGTTTCTCTTCGTTTGATGACATGTATGAAGTCAATCAATCAATTTCCTAAGTGTGCGAATAACACTTTAAAATTTTTTTTAAAAATGTACGAAATGTTGACACTTGAAAAATAAATTCTAATTATCATATCAATATCAACTTTCAGTGCATTAAAATTTATACACCTGTTGAAATTTTATTAGAAGAGCGCCGCGCTTCCTCTTAGATACCAGAGCGGAGAAATGAAAACAATGTAAATATATCATTCATCTGAGTCAATCCCACAACCAATCGCGTCTATCGTGCTACAATGACCTCAAACTTAACATAACAATATTAGAAATATAATTCATATTTTTTATTTATATAATTTAATCCAGGATCGATGGCGAGGAAGTCCGATTAATGCTGTGGGACACAGCGGGGCAGGAGGAATTCGACGCAATTACTAAGGCGTACTACCGAGGCGCACACGCTTGTGTTCTAGCCTTCTCTACTACGGATAGAGATTCTTTCTTAGCTTTGCACTCGTGGAAACTAAAGGTAAACAATAATTTACTTATAGTTTTTATTAAAACTTGCAAATAATAAATCAAGCAGTTATTTAATACATAAAATTAATTATTTAATAAATAAAACCGGCATCACACTTATTTCATAACATTAAACGCACGCGTGTTGAGTGGCAGAAAGGCAAAGGGAAGGGAAGAGGGGCGATATAGAGATAATTTAAAAATAATCCTCCCTTAGGGATCGAACCCACAATAACCGGTCTTACAGTAAAGCGCTATCCCACTGTGCCACTAAGGGCTCACTAAGGGCATACAAGCATATATATTATATATATATATACAAAGATACATATTTTTATTTATAATTCAAAAAATATATAAGAAAGAAAACAATAACGATACAAATAGTTACGTTATTAAATTTAATATGTAATTAAAATATCTTAAATCTATATAACATTTAAGATATTTTAATGATATGTTCCGTCTTATATACACAACACAAATTAATAACTAGTGATGAATAAAACAGTTTGATAAAGAACAAAAGATAAACGATGTCGCGACCCACGCCACTTTCCGCTACAATATAATCTAAACAAACGAGTATATTCGCCGTACATAATTTACTCTTAATAGTAATAACAGACTCCTATAGCTGGTCCGGTGCATAGTTTGCAAAATATACATGTAACATGTCGCGCTGGTTTTTCGAGTTTTTTACTACATTTATCATAATTTCGACCGGTGTGACCTGCGTCTCGGATGTGAGGAACGAGGAACAATGCGTCAACTACTACAGAACCGGCGACGAGTTCGATACAAACCAGTTAATTGGAAATTGGTACGCCGTTTACTATTGGCCGCCGATACAGAGACGACGGGACAGCTGTGAAAGGATACAGTTTCAGAGAATAAATCAATTTGAACTCGACTGTTATAAGGATGCGGCGTTTGGTGACACTTTAGTCAAATCAACTTACGTAAACAACGCTGGCAAACATACGATTGTGTATTATTATGGTTCCGACGAGGTGAAGAATCAAATTCGTTCCTGTGATCGGTCTTCCAAGTACATATTCATAGATATTGACGATGGATACGTTATGGGCATCAATTGTTCGGCGGCTGGTCGCGGAGTGCTTCTTGCAAGAAATTTGACAGGAAGTGCGGAAGTGCAGTCCGTTGTTGATGATATAGAAATAATGACAGGGCGGCAAGGAAGTCCCGATTGTCCTCTTTAAAATTTAAGCTTAAGCTTCATTTAGTTTTTATTTGTAATTTAGTGAACATATTAAATATGACAATTTGTATGTAGCCTCTTTACAAAGTAAGTGATGCTTACGAATAGATAAGCTTACGTAGTTTTAATATGAATAAAAATATGTATATTATAATGGTAATATTTTTATTTACTTTTCCTTATCATTATTTCAAAATAGCCGCAAATTAAATATAAACAAATTTCATACAAGTTAAGCAGCGTCAGGTCTTCAAAAAAAATAAAAAAGAATAACGCTGTATTTAAATTCAAAGATGCTATTTAGACCAAGCGTTACTCACACACTTCAACCTCAGGTGAGGCTTTATTGCAAAAAATTACACAAATTCTGGTTCTAAATACAGGTTTTTTTATTACTATTAAGATAATATCAACAGCTAATATTACTTGCCTCATGTTTTTATTATTACATAAAAAGGTACCTAAATAAATAAAAACCTAAATTAACTTTTGATTTAAGCACGAAAGTGGATTTCCAAAGGCTTGTTTCAAATACAAATATATTTTACTTGAATGATCCTGAATGAATCGAATTTATTTAGAAATAACTATAATGTTATAAACAATAACATATATCATATTAATTATAATAAGCTTCCTATTTACATAATATATTTAAATATTTAAAAATAATAGTTTTTTTATCTCTTCATTTTATTGCAGTAGATACCAGTTTTACGAGTTGTATAAAATTGTTTACTTAGCGACATAGAAAGAGAATGGGGCAAAGATGAAATAAATATTTTCTTTGCTATTTATAATCTAATTAATTAAGTTGGACAATTCCAACGATTAATATTGAATATTGTTCGTTCAAATATTCAATATTGTGTAATATTGAATATTTGAACGCAATGTCTCGATTTTATACGGATAAAGCGTAAAGAAAAAATAGAAAAAACTATATTTTAATTACCGTATCGTAGTTGAAAGACTAACTTATTATGTAACATTGTGTTTTCAAATAAAACCTAATCTTCTTAATTTAGTAATTTATAAAATACTCATATAATTTAGGAATTCAGAAAAATAATAAAACATATACACAAGAATTACTAAAGTCTGTATAGTGTTTTATTCATAAATATCATTTAAAATTATGTAAGCAGTTTCTTGCCAATTTGTTTTGTTTAAATCGTAATTTGAAAGCTTAATAATAATAAATAGAAAATATTTTTATATGCTAATATTATAAAAATAAAACGATATCCAAAAATAGTTTTACGAGATATAGGTATGTTTGTACTTTTCTTTAATTAGGTATTTAAAGGAATTGAAGCTATTAGGAACAGTATTTTAATAATTATTTTGATCATAAATAACTGTTCACGGTATGATTAGGATTTAATTTAATGTTTTAAGATGTTGGCTCATTGGTCAAAGTTCGGCGTTCCAATCCGCCACTCAACACGCAATATCTTTAAATGTGTGGAAAGCTTTCTTTTTACATATTTAGAAAACGTATAAAAATTTGAACGCAGCAGGATTTGAACCCGCGCCTCTTGGAAACCGTTTAACTTGAATATGAAATATGTATTTTTGTCAATTGCCTTAATGTGCGAAGAACACTTAAAAAAATGTTAAAAAAATATATATTCTTTTTTCTTTTTAACCATAAAATATTTCAAATATATTTATTTCGTTGTTTTTTCAGGTAGAAAATGAATGTGGGGAGATTCCAACGATTATTGTTCAGAATAAAATAGACCTCATGGACCAATGCGTGGTCGGACCGTAAGTGTAACCATATCTGAAAATTATTTCTAATGATTTGCAATTTTACATTTTTAACTTAACTCGAACAAACAAGGCCAGAAATCATTAGTCCTGGCACATATCCAATTACTGTATACAAAAATTGCCATGTCACTATTTTATACAAAATAACATTTCATTTTAGGTTTAAGTCTAGCATTAAATTAAACTATAATTCATACTTAAATTTTTTTATATATTAATTGGCCAAAAAATTTTATATTATATAAATAATAAATGTCTAGACGGATGAATAAAGTCTGCTTATACTTTCAAGCTTTTTACTACTTCTAATTGGCTATTCTAAGCTGAATGCTAAGAAAATACCAATGATGTCTCTTATGGATAATACATCTGTATACAGATAATTATATATACAGATATTTTATTTATTTCAATAACTCTAAGTATGACCTTTGTATATCGTCTTGTAGGCGGCAGCTTGGTTGGCTTTCGGTAGCTGATTGCAGGAAATCTAGTCCTTGGTCTCCTTTTTTTCATCATTTTTGACCCAATTCTGTCTCCATCCTATGTCATGTAGTTTCTCCTGTCTTTCTTCTTTCCACGATAGGTCCTTACCGTCTCAAGCTTATCTCTATACAGAGTATAGTCAGTAAAGTATGCAGTCACTGCTGCATGACTCTGGAACTTCCCTCTCGTGAAGTTTTTAAACGTAAAAGTAAAAGGATTATTTTTGAATAACTTGTAATTTAAAAATATATTTAATAATATGTATATAATCATTTGTATAATTATGTATGTTATTTAGGTTTATACATTTTATTTAAAAATTAATACGTAATTAATATTAATATTTAAATGTATTACTGTAATAGGTACTTGTTTTTATCACTTATCTAACTTATAACATATACTGTTGCACACTTACACATCGATTTCCCACATGACAATGTTGGCTGGTAGAAAATGTTTTTTAGCGCGCCCGTACTTATATATTTATTGTTAAATTGTGTACAATAAAGGATAAATAAACAAACTCAACTTATTTTGTTCCAGGGATGAAGCAGAGCTCGTAGCTCGCGCGCTCGGCTGCCGCCTCATGCGAGCATCTGTCAAAGAGGACGTGAACGTAGGCGCAGTGTTCCGCGCACTAGCGGCGCGCTGTCTCGCAGACATGCGTCGCGAACATTCGGCCGAGGCGCCGCCTTGCCAAGCACCTGTTATTGGTTAGTATTTAACAGACAATACTTACGATTTCCCCATTCTGTAGTCTTTACGAGTGTAAGGGTAGACTAAAGGTTATGGAATATTTCTATTTTAAATAACGCTATACTGTCGTAAAGTTCGTCAAAAAAATATACCGTAACGTTATTACATATGTACCTATATGCTGGTAAACATTATGGTTATGCATATCATAAGGTTTTTATTAATATTATATTAATGAGTTAATGACATATACAGGACCGAATTTTTAATCTGTGTCGAATATATATATATTAAAGAGCTTTTTAATTTTTGTAGTACCGTCAAAATCAGTCAATCATTTCGGAGAAAATAATGGCCGACAAACAAACAAACCGACGGAAATTGTAAGAGAAATGTTATTTTTGGTGTATGAACCGTGTATAAATATGTATGTATACACGGTTATATACATACATATGCATATAGTAAAAAAAACTGTTATTTTAATATACATACAGACCTCAATTCTCTTTTATTTGTATAGTGTACCTACTTCAAAGTGCAAACGTTAATGTATTAAGTAAAACATGCTATTTGATATTGATATTTAAAGAATTGAAACATGAATCATAATTTGTTTATTTTTTCTTTTTAGGAACATTCACAAATCACAATACCAACGGCACCATCCTGCTGCGACCAACAAAGCACCGGTCGGGTGGTAAAAAGAAGAACGTGCTCAGGAGTGCTTGTAGAATATAGAATTATATATACATTAGTGAAATTAAAATAATTTGATTTTTCTTAAAAAAAGAGTCGTCCATAGTTAACCTAATTGGCAATTTGATATTAAATAAATTGTTAATTTTTAAAATTATCGTCACGAAAGCAAAAAATTTTGCTCCAAAGTGGTATTATCGATTATCGAGTAATTAATTATAATGTAATCGCAGTCAATAAAAGGTGCTTCGTTTTTAAGTGTACATATGTACGTCTAGGTAGTTTATATGTAAAATATATTTTTATGAATCCATTTTTGTTACAACATTATTTTAAACTAAAATGTTAGAAGTTTTTAAATGTGACTCCATTGTCCAAATGTGCTACTAACAACGAGTCCTGTAAATATTATTCAATAAAATTACTGTTTCAAATTATTGTACTTTTTTATTTAAACGTCCAATATCCAGCGCATAGCTCAGACATACCACGTGCATCCTGTTAAAACTAAACAGTGTCCAAGTAATATAATTGTTGTGAAATTACCAAAGAAAATTTCGTCAAGTCGACTAGAACTTACAATAAAGAACTTCTCTTATCACTTTTCGATATTCACCCAGGCCTATGTATCACTGAATCACTATATATATCACTAATCAATAACTACATAATCACTACTTCTATTACATCTACACTACTTGGCACGTCAGTGTGCCAAGAAGAAAGACTTTGAGATAAGCTGGCCCTCAAATGGAAGAATATTTCTGAAAGAAAAGGCCTGCCTAAGATTTCAATTGAAAAAGTAGATCGCTTCATGTTGACTAGTAATTATTCTTAAATATTAAATTGACAATTCATACAGCAAACAAAATATTCTACGTATTACACACTATTTATTTATCATCCACTTACTATATTTTTAATATATATTCAATTCGTTTGTTTTAACGAATATCAAACCATACTTATTTTACTAACAATTATTGCAAATCGTATTAAAAACTAATCATTATCAGTACCATTTGCTTAAAACAATCTGAAACATATAATAAAAATATAGCCGAACACTGTCTGTACATGGTAGATATATAAAAAAAGTTATTAGGGACATTTATCGATATAATAGAACCCAAGACAGTGATTTTTAATTTTGTTATCTGTATGTTTGTGCACGCTAATCTCAGAAACGGCTTAACTGATAAGTGTAATTTTGATTGTTGTATTGTGGTAAACTTCCGTTAACATTTAGTGTTTATTTCATTTCAATAGGTTCATAAACTTAAAAATACAACCATATAAATAATAAATTTACTGCGGACAAAAAGACGAAATAGTTTCCGTAGGCGAAGCCGCTAGCGGGTCGCTAGTTTATAATATGTTTCATCTGTACAAGTTACTCTCAACTCAAATTAGCCTTCGACACTATTGCATTATCTATATACTACTAGATGTATTTACAAAAAAAAATGTATTTAAAATATAAAGTTAATGGCACTTTCTTTATTAATTAATTAATTTAAAATATATAAGCATAATTCTAGGTCAAATGTTGTTAAGAAAATAAATGACGAAATTAACTCAGTATCAATAGCGGAGCATGGAACTTGTGATATAGACGATTGCCTTTAGTTAACTCATTGCACAAAGTGATATCATAAAACTACAGAATCATATCCTACAATTTTGACACTTTTCATGCCTTATTATATTATAATTTTGACTGAATGCTGGCATTTTACGTGTCACCTGGCTTACTTAAAAAAAAAATGAAATATAATGTATAATAAACCTGTTATTTGTGAGGCAAGTTGTTTAACTTTAGATGTGTACAATTGTATATATGTCTCTTGGTATTAAAAGTTATGACTCAAGTTCACACACATTTAAACCTTTTTTTTTTTAATCGTTACGGTTATATGGGACTCCGGACTAGCGGATTTTGGCCGTCCGTATACTCACTGAAACCTCACGGTGCCACTGG